>JANBXA010000103.1:19537500-20037500 GCA_030556225.1 Cricetiscus sungorus
GTCTCAATTTTATAATCCAAGTAACATTTTCTTGTGCCAACATCTGATGTTTCCAATTAACTCAATTAGCATTGGTTTATTTTCATCAATTAGCAAAAACAGTTAACATGTTTACACTGATTAGGTTGCTAATATAATCAGCTTATCTTGCATTATTTTCTAGAATAAATATCCAGTTTTACAAATATGCATTTAGTCCTCTAACTACTCTCTTCAAATAAAACCTCTACCATGATCTTAGATGTTAAAGCAGATACTAAAGTGCTAGGAAAAAAATACTGCACAATGTCAGAAGTATGAGGAAAAAAAAATAATGTAACAGGGCCTGAACTTTCTACTAGTTTTTGTGTTTCTTTCTAGTTCTTTGCAGCAAACACATTCCAGAGAAGAAGGCATTTCTATTGCCAGTCTTAAGACTCTAATAAACAAGGTATTTTTCCTGTCTAAAGACTGAGCTGGGGTCAGTAAGATGGCTCAGTGGATAGAGGCACTTGTTGCACAAGCCTGATTGAACCAGAGTTCAATCCTCTGAGCACACATAAAGGTGAAAGAATAGAATCAACTCCAAATATGTGCATGAGGTATGTGCACACCTACATACTCACCATGCACACACACTAAAATAAAATAAATTTAAAAACTGAGACCCTCTTTTCAAAAATTATGAAACTGTTTGCCATTGGCTATGGTTTCTTATTGGCTAGCTCTAACTTAACTATTAACACATTTTTCTCTTACTCTAAGTATCTCCACATGGTCTTGGCTTACTTGGAATGCTGGACCTGCATCTCCTTTGTTTGCTACATCTCTGCAGAGAAGAGAATGATTTCCTGTTTGTTCCTGCTTATATTCTGACTCTGCCCAGCTACGTCACTTCCTGACTGTCTGTACAGAAGTCCCAACCTCTATCTGCCATGCTATGTCACTTCCTACCTAGCCAATCAGTGTTTTATTCATCAACCAATAAGACAAACATAAATGCAGAAGAACATTCCCCATCATCCCCTTTTCTGTTTAAATTAAAAGCAGGGTTTTAACTTTAACATAGTAAAATTATATATGACAAAACATTAAGCAATAACTATAATTACAATATACAGTCCATTAACATCAAGAATTAAAGAAAATATTCCATCATCTATTCTATGTGATTCTAAAGTCTTATCTTTAATCCTAACTAAGGAAAACTATAACCATGACTACCTGTCTTTAACTCCATCAAAGACCACAGAAGGATGGTATATAAAGTCTAGAATTGACAGAGACAACTGGCCTGGTCAGTCACCCGAAGTTCTTCTGTAATATTTCATCTTAAGCCTAGAGGCCATAGTGTGTCTGGCAGACTCCTCAGCAAAGCAGGAAATTTCAAACTGTCCATCTGTATTGGCAGTTTGTCGGTCACTTTTCTCTGTGTCCTGCAGAATGTCTGGCAGACTCTTCCACAAAACAGGAACCCTGTAGCAATGTCCATCTTGTAGCAGCCGTCACTTTCCTGTGGGTCCTGCACATCTACTTCATAAAGCATATAGTTAAAAAGGCTAGACAAGAGCAGTATCTTTCCCAAATGGCTAATCTTGCCATATTGGAAGCAAACTCCATAACAAGTTTCTTCGATGTCCATCTTCCTTTCTGACACAGTTGGTGTTGCCAGGAGCAGTTTGCCTCACTGTTAAGAAAAACCCTAAATCATTTTAAATGCCATATTCTGTAGGTCTTTGAAAGGTTTGAAGAATGCTATCAATTTGAAATATGTCTATAAAAACCTAACAAACCTAACCTAACTATGTTTTGACTATTATAAGTAACTATAATTTGTACTTAATTATACATTACATTTTTAAATGAGCTATACAAACACAATACCTAAACAAGAGGAGAAATATACATATCATAAAATTTACCTTAAATTTGTTATCAAAAAATGAAAATCCATTCCAATACAAAGTATTCATTTCTATACCATATTCCCCTTTTACCTTTAAAAGGAGATTGGTTGTGATCATTAACCATTTATAACCAACCCCATTTAAATGAAAACAAACATTTATGGACAATATTTGGGAATGTGAGTGTTTTCTCCAAACTGCTTCCTGCTGGTTGGGGACACTGTAATACCATGAGGATCCTAAGAAGACTCAGAAATCCTGGCTGTAATCAGCAAGGCTGTCTTGTCCCAGCTGTTTTGAATGTTGAATCACCTGGGACACTGCTTTAGGGGGAGTTGCTTCATCAAACCATATCAGTCTGGAAGAAATCCACAGCTTTTCATTTCCTGTGGAAACATAAATAAAATCTCTTTTCCAAAGTAACACATCCTTATACTTAGATTGTGAAGTCAAGGCATTTTTAGAATATATAAATTGGATTAATCCAGCAGCATTTCTATTTCTTCTATTTTTGCTATTTCCTCAGCAGTCAAACAATTCAAAGATCACACAATAACATATGGTATCCACACTCTGTATATTTTCCATCTTTACATGGCTTTTTAATTATTCTATTTCTTTTACTTTTATTGTTTCCTTTTTTGAGACATGGTTTCTCTGTGTAACTTTAGCTGTCTTTGAACTCACTCTGTACACCAGGCTGGCCTTGAAATCACAGAGATCTGTTTGCCTCTGCTGGGATTAAAAGTGTGTGACACTGCACCCAACTACTGTATCTCTTCCTTCCTTCCTTCCTCCCTCCCCCCTCTCTCTCTCTCTCTTTCTTTTTTAAACTACTTTATCCTGTTTCTTTTTCTCTTCCAAGCCCATGTATATTTTTTAAACATACTGTAAAAACCTTTTTGGTTTTACTTTATCTGAATCTGTCTTTACTGTATATCTCTACCTTTTTTCTAGCCACATGTCTTTTATCTTCTAAACAGCATTGCTAAAATTAAGGTGGCGGCTGCTTTAGCCACTGGCTTTTCAATATGGCAAGGGTACATTTATGGCCAGCACTGAGAGCTGTGCTCATAGTCTTGGTCTATGCTGCTGGCTTGGAGATGTGGTCACTGCCACTTCCACTGTCACTGCCACTGTCACTACCAGCTGCTTGTACACACCATTCAATCACCTGTGACTAATGAGTAAATTCTCAAGGCCTGCTTCCTAATTGTTTATGGCAAATGAATGCTACTCAAATTTGGCAGATTAAAATATGTGCACATGGCAGTTGATATACTGTTGGCATATGGCAGGCTTCTTAATGGCCACTGCACAAACTGGAGAAGGCACTAAGAATGTGGTAAGTCACTGTTTAAAATGTTTTGCTTACATGGGAGTTCCAAGAATCATAAAAAGAGACAATGGATCTGGATATACTAGTAAAAACATTTCAGCAATTTTGTGCCCAATGGAAAACTGAACACAGAACAGGCCTGATGCTGAGTACAACAGTGATCTCTATCAGTTTTTGTTTTGTTTTGTTTTGTTTTGTTTTTGAGTTTCTGTATAATCAGAGAATTGGAACCAAGTAATCACACACACACACACACACACACACACACACACACACATATATATATATATATATATATATATATATATATATATATTCATTCTTTGGTAGAACATCTGGAAGCCCAGGGAGAGTTACAATATGCCAGTGCTGATTTTTTTGGAGAGGAATTCAAAGCCAGGCTTAACTTAAAGAACTACTATAGCAACAATACAGTCTATTCCAGGCACGTCTTACTGGAACCCATTTTCTAGCTCAAGCTGCATCCTCAGAAACTGCACTTCATAGTACACAGATTTTAGACCATGTCATGACAATAAAGTCAAGGCCATGAAAAATCTCACCCTATGTTCCTAAGAGTCTGGCTCAGAATGTTCTGATATGACACCTTCTGCTTGTGATAAAGAGTTCAATATTCAGGAACAAAGAGTGATCATGATTTCCAAATCAGGATGCTCTGTGAGCTCATTTGTGGCACCCAAGCCTGATTCTCAGCAGGTTGTTATGAACTGCAAGGAAAAACTTATTTGTGGGGATTCAGAATTTTCCTTTGAAGAACTAAGAGCCCAGAAATACAATCAATGGAGGAAGCATGAAGAGTGGGTCAGTGAAGACAGACACTATATGAAAAAGAAAAAAGCAAATGCTTTTGAAAAGCAACTCTTAAAACGGAAAATGGGTGAACTTCACAAGAAATTGCATCAAGTGGTGGAGTTGTCTCACAAGGAGGACTTGCCAGAGTCCCAGGCAGGCCTGAAGTTAACCCAGTATGCACAGAACTGGACACATGCTGCCTGCAGGAGCTGAGGTTTCCATCCCCCCCAACCCCCCATCAATCAGCAGACCTCACAGAACTCAGGAGAGAAACACAGGAGCCACCTTCTGTTCCTCTTGTGGTAAATGCTGTTGTTGGTGCTTTGACGATCCCAACTGCCAGCTGTTCATACACACCATTCTATTGTTAGCAGGGCCTCTTAAAAGAGCCTTGCAGTTTCATCTGCTTATGCTGAGTCAGGAAGATTCCTTTAAAGGAGCTTGATTCTAGCAAAACACAGCCCACCGAGAAAAAATGCTGCTACGAAGAGGCCGTTCTTGATTTTGTTCTTTTGTTTAAAGTCCCCTTTTGAGCATTTGTCAAGTTTTAAGTGGAAATTCATGGCCCACATTGGTCGCCATTTTGTTACGAGCAGTTTCCCACCAGCCTGATCCCAGAGCTGCATCAGCCCCAAATAACACACAGAGACGCTGCATAAATTATGAAACTGTTGGCCATTGGCTATTGTTTCTTATTGGCTAGCTCTGACTTAACTATTAACACATTTTTTCTATTAATCTAAGTATTTCCACGTGGTCTTGGCTTACCAGGAATGCCGGACCTGCATCTCCTTTGCCTGCTACATCTCTGCAGAAAGAGCCTGAGACCCTTTTAAAGGGTGTTGATGTAAGCGTGGATATTAATGGGCCACACCGATGTGCTGTTAAAGAAAAATTTAAATATACATTAAATTTGTGTAAGTACTAAGAAGCAAGTGAGGGGTGTAGAGAAGACCCTGAAGGGAATGAGATAGGCAATGGGTATTTACCTTGGAATATTACAGAAACATCATGGAAAGTAAGTGCCTAGTGCCCAAAAGTACCAGGTAAGTGGTGTAAAGATGAACAGGTGCCTCACCAACCAGCCAGTTCCCTGCCTGCAAAGCAGAAGAGTCACTCATGAACTTCAGCTTGCAGCTGGCATGCTCCCAGCTTACCATTTGAGCTCAGAGGCTATAACTCTGCTTTCAATCAGCTAGTCCACAATTATACTGTCCCTGCAATGGCTTCAGTCTTGCCAAGAACCAAGAAAGGCTTGAGCACCTCACAGAGTGGTCAGGTGCCAAATCACATCCCCAACTCCAGCAGCATTGTGACAATGCTGAATTCTCCCTTCTGTGATACGGAAAAGCAAGACAAAAAGGATGGAAAGCATTGGGAAACTATGCCCAACTTTCCCACTTCAGTTATCTCACAACAAAATAGACCCTTTCATGTGGTTCCACCTAGCCATTGTTTAATTCAGCCAGTATGAGCCACTGAAGAGGGAGACTAGAGGGCTGGGTAAGAGAGAGGGTTTTCCTGTCTTCCTGCTGGTTCTATGTTAACCAACATTTTTGACCTCCTGAGAGGTAGCCAACAGGTGAAAAGCTCATCTCTGGGGCTCCAGCCCCATTCCACAGCAAACTAGCTACTCTTCTGTTCTCGTGCTAAACACTATAATGAAAATTGCAGGAGGAGTTGTTCATTTGGGCTAATAGGTCCAGAGGACTAAGAGTCCATTATTCTACATGGCAGCAGGCATGGCATGAGGAGCAGGAAGCTGAGAGGTCACATACTCAAAGGCAAACACCAGAGAACCTACTAGAAGTAGAGTAGAGCTGTATTCTCCAAAAGCTTTTACCCACAGCAACATAGCTTCCTCTAGCAAGGTTTCATTCACCTCCTAAACCTTCCCCCAAACAGCGCCACCAGCTGGAGAACAAACGTTAGAATAGTGGGCTGGAGAGACAGCTCAGAAGTTAAGAACACTGACTGCTTTTCCAGAGGACCACACAGATGCTCACAACTGTAACTCCAGCTTAAGGGGAGTCAACACTCTCACACAGACACACATGCAGCAAACCAGCAATGCATGTAAAATAAAAAGAAATAAATCATTAAAAATACACGAGCCTCTGGGGAATGTTCTCACTTAAACCACCGCACAGTAAGGTGAATTATAATCCTGATGTGTTCTTCTAGTTCTGTAACACTTGAGCAAACAAATATGTCGACATTTCCTGTTAAAATGGCCTACTTTTTAGAGGGTCCCTTTTTGCTCTTGGTGTTTTTCTTATGGACCAGACTCTGGTTTGTACAATATTACCCTCAGACAGGCATAACATGTAGAAACATCCATCTTTTCCTCTTTTAAAGTTGTTCTTTTGAGTTTCAGAGGCAGGGTTTCCTCTGTGTAACTGACATGACTGTCTTGCAACTTGTTTTGTATACTAGGCTAGCTTTGAACTCACAGAGATCTGCCTACCTCTGCCTCCTGAGTGCAGGAATTTAAGGCATGTTCCACTACCACCTGTCTATTTTTATTTTTTTAAATTTTATTTAACTTTATTTTATGTGCATTGGTGTGAAGAGGCCATATTCCCTGACTCTGGACTTACAGACAGTTGTGAGCTGCCATGTGGGTGTTGGGAACTGAACCTGGGTCCTCTGGAAGAGTAGCAGTCAGTGCTTCCAATCCCTGAGTCATCTCTCCAGTCCCTGTTTCTTTTTTTATTTAATGTGCTTGTGTGTTTTGGCTGCATGTATATTTGTATATCACATGTGTTCAGTGCCAGAAAAAGCCAAAAGAGGGTGTCAGAGCCTGTGTGTGGATCTGGAGCCAGTAATACCTAAGGTCTGACAGGTGGATCTGAGAAACCTGCCCAGGTCCTTCGAAAGAGCAGCCATTTGCAACTGTCTTTGCCTTCATACAGGTGGAAGAAAGAATCAAAAAGAAGGAGGAACAAAAGGGTGGAGGTAAGATTTGCTTCTTGGCTGCCTCTACCCTTATCTTTTTAATTACTTACATTCTTTGAATGTGTAATTGTTTTTAACATGCTTATCTACTCATACAAAGCTTCCTATACCAAATGAATCAAATTCCATATGCAAATAAGTGTTTGAGTAGCTTTCTCATACAGCATGTAACATGGTTTTATAAAACGGAATTTAGTTTAGATGAAGTTGAAGAGCTGACCAGGAGTTTTCCCTTTATAGGCCTTTACTGCTGCTCCTACTAGCTGTGCTATGAGTACATCCTTGGCCCCTTTCAAAGTTTCAAGTATTTTCCTCTCACCTGTAGACTTGGTGGAGCCTGGTTTTCCTGACAATCCATGACTTCTCTGGCTAAGTTGTATTTAAGTACAGAAGTAAAAGACTATTGGATGCCACATCTTTTGTTTTGCTTTTTTGGTTTTGGCTCTTAGTTTTTTGGGTTTTGGAGACAGGGTTTCTCTATGTAACAGCCCCAGCTGTCCTGGAAGTAGCTTTTCGAGCCATGCTATTTCCAGTGAGGCCTGGAAGTCAGCCACACTCCAGATCCTCTCATCTCAGTTTGGATAGTGGGTAGCGGCTGCTCTCTAAATTATTTGTGTATGCTTTACAGTGTCTTAGTGTCTTGCTAGCCAAGCCTCCATCCTGCCTCTTTCTGTCATAGGTAACAGCTGTCTGTATTGAACTTTGTTCAGATAGTTTTGTTTATCCCCAGAGACTCACTGAAATGTACTCCTTTGCTTTTTCCTTATCCACCGCTTTTTTTAAAATTTTTGAGACAGGATCTCATATAGCGCAGACTGACCTCAAACTCAGTATGCAGCCAAAGATGACCATGAACTTTCATCCTCCTGCCTCCACATTCCAAATACTAGGAATATAGGTGTACACCACTGAGTTTATGGGACCTAGAGTCATGCTAGCCTAGCATTCTAGTAACTGTTACATTCACAGTCTCATTACAAGATAAACTTTGCTGCCTCCCATGCATTACCAGTGGCAAGTATTTCCTGTGGCTGGTGACACTATAAATCACATTGCAAAGCACATTAGAGGAAAAAGTGGAGCCTTTTAACAGTCTGCTTGGTGTCGGTAGGGTTTGCGCCCTCCCCTGCTCTGATGAGACAATTATAGCCATACACTTAGCTCGTTTAGAAACCACTGCTTCAGGTTTGTGCATTGCCCCGACCTGCGGGGCAGTCAATGACAAACCGGGGAACACCTAGAAGAAAATGGGGGACAAAGGATACAAAGAATGGACAGCAAGGCAGTATTCTGATCAAGCTGACAAATTTTATTTTCTCAGGGGAGGCTTATATAGGACCATGAGCAGGATGTGAGCAGGGTTTGTACGTAACCAGGGCATGGGCACTGGCACGTAGGCAGAGTGAGAAGGTCAGTATAAGGAATGTCCTAAGTTGTTTAGCTAACCTGTAATTGGCTGTAAATTGCAGTAGGAGAGATAGCCCTGAGCTATTCTTTAGCTGGCTGTGAAAGCGCAAGCATGTATCTTGGAATGTTCTGCTGAACATCCTGTTTATTTCTTAGGGGGCAGCGATTTTCTATCTCAGATACCTGAGGTTGTGAGGATGGTGATGGTCCCCAATAGTGCATCCTTGGTTCTGTCTGTCCTGCACACTGTCCATTGTTCCTAGAGAACTTCTCCCTTCCTTTGAGGGAACTACTCCTCTCTAACCCCCGCCTTCTGATCCCAGAGGCAGCTTCTACCTTGTCACCCAGTATGGAGACTGCAGGAGAGACTGGAGTGAAAACAGTCATGGGTAAATGGGCATCAGTTCTGCATGGCCACGTGTAAGTCTGGCCGGATACTTAGACCTAAAGCAAGTGCCATGACCTCAACATGGACTTGAGGGGGATCTCAGATTTCACTGTCACTATTCTACCCAATAAATAAATCTTATCTTTGCTATTACTCATTAGCTTTATTAGTAAGGACGGAGTGGCTGAACTTGGATTACTGGAGCTGTCGAGGTCTAGGCTCTGACCCTTAATATTGCCAATAACAAGATAATCATGTTACTTCGATATGAAAAAGCTACACTATATCACTGTCTCAAAAAAGGGGCTGGGAGAATGAAGGTGCAATATCAGCCAACAACAGGAAGAAAAGGAAATAATTTTTTAAAAACTTGAGTGTCTAGTTCTCACTATCAAAGGCAAATGTACACCAGACTCTCCTGACACTTTAGTTGCCATCTTTCTGTCTTGGCAGGAATGCAGGTTTTTGAAAGAGACACTTGCTTGCCTCTTTTTGGTTACTGGACAATTGAAGCAATGAACTCTCCCCTCCCCCCAGATAGTTTTTAAGGCCACTGCGCAAAAGTGATTGGAGCAGAGACAACGGTGATGGGAGGGCCACACTCCAGCCAGGGTGCTTCACTGCCCATCTCTTTTGCTGGCTACTTAAACCTAAACCTTATGTTAGTAACATGAAACTGGACTGGGGTGGTGGTTATTGGGCCCCTTTCCTCCTCTTCCCAGTGTGACCATAGCAAATAGCTCTCCTCCTGCTACATTTCCTTATGTCTTGTTTGCTTAATTGACCTTTGGAAGATGGCTTGCTCAGGGCTGCCAGCCCACTGCAGCCCACTCTCCAACCCTAACAAGCGGTAACACTTTGAGTTCTAACATAACTCAGAACCTTAAAATAGTACCTTGCCCCAGACTCCTGGTGTCTTAGTTAGGGTGCCAGGACCATAGCAGCTCTTATAAAGAAAACATTTAATTAAGATGGCAGCTTAAAGTTCAGAAGTTCAGTCCATTGTCATGGCAGGGAACTAGGAGACATGCCAGCAGATACGGTGCTGGAGAAGCAGCTGAGTCCTACATCTTGCAGGCAACAGGCAGTTGTCTGTCTGTCACAATGACCAAAACTTGAGCAAAAGAAACCTCAAAACCCCCCCCCCCATAGTGACACACTTCCTCTAACAAGGTCACACCTACTTCAACAAGGCCACACCTCCTAATAGTGCCACTCCCTATGAGATTATGGGAGCCAATTACATTCAAACTGCCACATTCCACTTCCAGGCCCACATAAGCTTGTAACAATATCATAATGCAAAATGCATTTCACCCAACTTCAAAAATTCACATAGTGTATCACAGCCTCAACATGTTTAAAAGTCCAAAGTCTCTTGGGAGATACATGCAATCTCATAACTGTAATTCCCTGTAAAAATCAAAATCAAAAAGCAGATCACATACTCTAACATAAAATGGCACAGGATACACGTTACTGTTCCAAAATGTATGGAAAGG
Source organism: Cricetiscus sungorus (assembly GCA_030556225.1). Taxonomy (NCBI): domain Eukaryota; kingdom Metazoa; phylum Chordata; class Mammalia; order Rodentia; family Cricetidae; genus Cricetiscus; species Cricetiscus sungorus. The sequence goes on from JANBXA010000103.1 coordinate 19,547,794, forward strand.
AGCATAGGGAGGAAAGAGACTAAAATAGACTGAAAACCAGCTGGGCAAACTCCAAACTCTGAAAATCCATATCTGATTTCAGGAAGGCCTTGCAGATCTCCAGCTCTGTTTATCTTTGTTGACTGCAGCCCACTGCTCTCTCTTGGGCTGGTTCACTCCCCGATAGCAGCTCTCCTCAGCAGGTGTCCCATGACTCCAGCATCTCCAACATCTTGGGGTCTCCAAGGCAACCCAGTCTTCACCTTCACAGCTTTATGCAATGGCCTCTTTAGGCCCCCATGCAGGCACATTCCTTACACATGCCTGGCCTCAGTGGCTTTACTTAATCTCAGGGGCAAATTCCATAGCCAGAACCACAGGCCAAAGCTGCTAAATTCTGCTGCTTGCTGGGACTAGACCACAGCCTCCTCACCAGCTTTCTGTTTTTGATGATGCCCTTTACTGCCTAATCTTGGCTGTTCTGGAACTTTTTCTGTAGACCAGGCTGTCCTTACACTCAAAGATCTGTCAGCCTCTGCCTTCCCAGTGCTGGGATTACAGTGCACCACCACTCCTGGCTCTGAGCTCTTCTTTAGCTCCTTTTCACAAGTTGGAAACTTAGCTGGGTGGGGTCTTGCTCTGAGGTCTCCACTCCCTTTGTTCCACTTCTTAATCCATTTATCTCCTTGAACACAAGACTTAGCTCCTTTCCACTTCATGGTATACTTTTTCCCCTCAAAATTTACATTTTGTCATTTACTCTGCTCAGTTTTCTTCTCTTCATTATAAATCTTCATAGAGTTAACACTAATAACCATACAACAGAGTCTATATTAGACTGATTTGACAGAATTAATCCAAAAACTCTTCATTTTAGCCCCAGGCAGACTCTTCAGACAAGAACAAAAAGCAGCCTCTTCTTCACCAAAATATCACAAGAATGTTCTCTAGGTAACAGACTAAAATTCTTCTCCTCTGAAACCTCTTCAGTGAGCCCTCACAGTTCAAATAATTCTTAACACCTCTGTCTTCCATACTCTTACCAGTGTGGCCTATTAAGACAGTGCTTAAACCTTCCACTGTTTTCCTAATCCAAAGTACCAAAGTCCAAATTCTCCCAAACAAGAACATGGTCAATAAAACTGATAAGTATTTGAAAATTTTCTGGTTTGGAAGTTCCTCTGTCCATGCAATAAGCCAAATCAAACCAAATTAATAAAATCAGATTTAATAAACAGAGGAAAGCAGAGTGAAACAACTTCCAGGGAAGGCAGGAGAGAGATCACATGGCAGATCTGGTGACCAGATCTTAAATACCCTGTAGGTGTGGTCTTGAGCAGCTCTGGGGGAGGAGCTGACCCTTGGTGGGCTTTCTGAGGGGTGGGGTCTGGAATGGGAGGAATGGGAGCTGAGTTGGAGTTTCTACCTAGACAAATACTGAACTCCTTGGTACCAACTTCTGTCTTAGTTAGGGTTTCTATTGCTGTGAAGAGACACTATAACCATGGCAACTCTTATAAGGAAAATATTTAAGGTTCAGAGTTTCAGTCCATTATCACCATGGTGACATGCAGGCAGGCATGGTGCTGGAGAAGTAGCTGAGAGTCAAGATGTAGGAAGTTGTTTGTCATACTGAGCAAAGCTTGAACAAAAAGAGACCTCAAAGTCTGACACCACAGTGACACACTTCCTCTACCAAAGCCACGCCTACTTCAGCAAGGCCACACCTCCTAACAGTGCCACTCCCTGTGAGATTATGGGGCAATTACATTCAAACCACCACACCTGGTTACTACAAGTTCTTTATTCCTTCAGCACATTTCAAGTATACTTAGCATTTTCTATTATAAATGCAGTGTTTGGCCCATGTGGCACAACCTAACATTTTTAAACTAATAATATATAAGACCACATTCTTATACACACATTTATGCTCTTGCCAATTCATGGTAATCTTCACACTAGTTCTATGAGGCAACAAAATCCATTTCCCTTTGAGGATCTTGTTTCATTATCCACTACATGCTCTCTAAGAAATACTCAAATAACATACTGTGGTAACAATAGTCTATGTTAATGTCCTGTTATATTTACAAGAACTATATTTTACATATATTATCTGCCTTAGGGTTTCTTCTCCTCCTCTTCCTCCTCCTCCTCCTCCTCCTCCTCCTCCTCCTCCTCCTCCTCCTCCTTCTTCCTCTTCTTCTGGACAAGATCTCTCTGGGTAGTCCTGACTATCCTGGAACTTGCTCTATAGACCAGCTGGCCTTGAAGTCATAGAACTTTACCTGACTCTATTTCCCAAGAGCTGGAATTAAAGGTGTGAGCCACCACTGCCTAGCTCCTAGTTAGGGTTTCTATTGCTGTGAAGTGACACCATGACTATGGTAACTCTTATAAAAGAAAACATTTAATTATAAGCTTGCTTACAGTTTCAGAGGTTTAGTCCATTATTATCATGGCAGGAAGCAAGGCAGCATTCAGGCAGATGTGGTGATAGAGAAGGTGCTGAGAGTTCTTACATTGTGAAGTGCTCTGAGAGCATATATGAGATATCGAAGCCCTCCTCATAATGATTCACTTCCCCCAAGACCATAAGTCCACACCTACTCCAACAAGGCCACGCCTCATAATAGTACCACTTCCTTTGGGGCCCATTTTCTTTCAAACCACCACATTGTCTTATGTGATCATAACACTAGAAAGTATTAGTGTTTCTATTTTAAAGATGAGGATACTGAAATCCATGTGAAGATGAAATTTAGTGCAAGGCTTAGCAGCATTCCTCCACTCTGAAGTGCTACGTACCTGTAGGAGATGTTAGGTAGCTAGACAGGTATTAACAGGCTTGATGCTAAGGAGGACTCACCTCCTCTCTCATAATCAGTTTTGGGCCTCCACTCCTATTTTCCTATTTTCTACAAGAAGATAAGTGTCACAGTTGCTACTCCTTAATAATATAATGCCATGTGAAGAGAATGAGGTGGCCATATTCAGGCTACTTGATACTTCTATCCCTGACCCCTCACCTAAGTGTTAATCCAACTGGGTCTGTGCTGTGGAATAATCCTTCTGTACACTGTGTGAATGTATGTTGCTATAATTGATTTAATAAAAAGCTGAGTGGCTAAAGGCTGGGCAGGAAGACACAGAGAGAATGCTGGGAGGAGGAAGGGCAGGCTCAGAAGAATAGCCAGCCAGATGAAGTGGGGCACACAATGGCATAGAGGTAAATCCATGAGCCTTGGGGCTACACACAGATTAGTGGAAATGGATTAAGTTGTAAGAGCTAGTTAGTAACAAGCCTGAGCTATTTACTGAGCATCTATAATTCATATTGAGTCTTCAAGTCAATTATTTGTAAAGTGGCTGCCAGTTATTAGGGAGCAGGCAGTTGGACAGGAAATTCCACCTACAGGCCTGTTTATCACTTAGTGGGGTGCTCACCCTCAGGAATCAGACTCATCTGAAGACATGTAAAGAGAAAAGAAGAACAATTGTCTCTAAATGAGACAATGTACTTGTATAGCCCAGAGGCCCCCTACAGAGTAGCAGCTTATCGATCTTCACCGCTAAGATTGCCTGCTTTTCCAATTCTAACTCAGAGGACATACAATTTATTCTGCTCTTTTCCTATCTCTTGTTCAGATATTGGTCAGATACCCTAAACCTGTCCTGACACTCAGAGCATGTTCTCTTTCTCTCTCTCTCTCTCTCTCTCTCTCTCTCTCTCTCTCTCTCTCTCTCTCTCTCTCTCTCTCTCTGAGGCTCTCTCCCAGCATGCTGTTTATCTACTTCCATTGGGGAACATGTCTACTTCCTGGACCGCAATTCAAAAGGTGTGACTTTCTTTCTTTCTCTCACTCATTGCCATCCTCCCAGCAGCTGCAAAAATGTACAACTCACCAGCCATGTTGTTTCTCTTGAACACTGATTAAATAGTTTTGAGCCCATTTTAAAACTCTTACAGCAACATGATGGTGGTGCTTTGAATAGGAATGTCCTCCATGGACTCCTGTGTCTGAAAGCTTGGCCCTTAGGGAATGACACTATTAGGAGGTGTGACCTTGTTGGAGGAAGTGTGTCATTATGGAGACAGGCTTTGAGGTCTCCTATGCTCAAGCATAGTCAGCTTCCTTCTGTTGTCTGCAGACCAAGATGTAGAACTCTCAGATCCTTCTCCAGCACCGTGTCTGCCTGCACGATGCCATGTCTTGCCATGATAAGTAACTAGACCTCTGAAACTGTAAACCAGCTCCAATGAAATGTTTTCCTTTATAAGAGTTGCCATGGTAGTGGTGTCTCTTCACAGGAATAGAAACCCTGAGACAGAAGTTGGTTCCAGGAACTGGAGAATTGCTGTCATAGGCAGGGCTATGCTTTTGTTTGAAGGAATATGGACCTCGGTACTATGGATTAGAAAAGTAATTGAATGGTTTAAGTGGAGCTTAATGGTCCATCCTAGTAGGAACATGGAAGACAGTGGTGCTGAGTGTGATTTGAACTGTGGGGGCCCAGCTCAAGAGGTATCAGAGGATAAGAATGTTAGTATGTGGGCTAGAGACAATCTTGTGATATTTTGGTAAAGAAAGTAGCTGCTTTTTACTTTTGTCTGAAAAGTCTGCCTGAGGCTAAGGTGAAATTTTTTTTAGATTAGTTACTTTGGCAGAGGAAATCTCAAGACAGCCTACTATTGACTTTGTCATATGGTTATTAGCCTTCAGTCTTATGAGGATCTATAAAGAAAAGGAACAAGCTGAGCAATGAAAATACAAAGTGTACAATTTGAGGAAGAAAGGGGAACCAGGAAGTGAAATGGAGCTAAGACCTGTGTTCGAGGAGATAAACAGATTAAATGGAAGGTGGTGTTAAATGGAATAAAGGGAGTGGAGACCTCAGGGCAAGACCCCACCCAGCTAAACTTCCAACTCATGAAGGAATTAAAGAACATCTTAGGTCCAGGCATGGTGATACACACCTCTAATCCCACTACTCAGGAGACAGAGGCTGGTGGATCTCTAAGTTCAATGCCAGTCTGGTTTACAGAGAGAGTTCCAACACAGCAAACCCTAGGCAGTGAAGGGCACCACCAGAAACAGAAAGCTGGTGAAGATGTAACTGAATCAGGGGACCATGGCTCAGCCCCAGTGAGCAGTAAAACTTGACATCTTTGGCCACATTGTTCCAGTTTTAGAGTCAAAGATATAAGGAAGGGGTTGTGGCAGCCGGGTGGTAGTGGCACTGGGGAGGCAGAAACAGGTGGCTCTCTGTGAGTTGGAGGCCAGCCTGGTCTACAGAGTGAGTTCCAGAACAGCCAGAGCTGTTTCACAGAGAAACTCTGTCTCAAAAAGACAAAAAAGGGGGGTGAGGGTTGTGGAACCTTCCTCTGAGACTAAGAAAAGCCACTGAGGCCATCTGTGTGGCATGGGTGTCCCTGAATGGAGGCTCCAAGAGGCCATTTTGAGACATTGTAAAAGTGAAGCTTGGATGTTGGAGATGCCAGAGTTGTGGGTTGCCTGCAAAGAAAAGCAGCCATTTATTCTCTGAACTCTGCACATTATTAATCTCTGTACTGACTGCTGCACATGGAACCTCCTCTGACTGGGGCAGAGAGTGGAGCTAATCTATGGGTGTAGGCAGAAATACTTGGAAGGCAGTTTGACAGCAGGACCGTTTAGTGTAACAGTGTCTGTGGTTCCCCAATAATACCTGAGGCCACCCCGCCTACAGACTTCATAGCCAGTTTGCTGTCCCAGGCATGAATCCTGTCCTGTGGAACAGCCTCAAAGGCAATCAGAAACCTTGTTTACTGGAATGTGTTTGTCCTAAGCTGCTTTGAACAACACGAAAGTGTACAAGTTGTTGTTACCAGTTTTGGCTGGTCTGAAGGTAGTGTGAGTTGTCTCAATTGATTGTTCAGTCAGTTACAGATTGAACCCTGTTACCAGTTTTAAAAGTGATTACTATGGTTGCAAATAATTCATTTGCTATCGTTTGAATTTCAGCTCCACATGAGTGCCTTGAAAAGGCATGAGGATGTATTGACCACACAGCGAGGCAATGTCTCTGTGGTTGTGTTTCATGATGATACAACAGGTTGTGTGAAAAGTACAATTTACACATTCACATTTTTGTCCTCAAGCACAGCAAATAACTGATTTAAGCTATTGTCACACAGTAGATCCCTTTTGTTTTTATTTTCCCACTTTCCTTTAACAGAAATTACTGAGTTACCCATAATTCAAAGATGAATTTTGTGCAATAATAGCCAATAGAGCCAGGCATGGTGCATGCCTTTAGTCCCACTCAGGAGGCAAAGGCAGAGGCAGGGGCATCTCTGAGGCCAGCCTGGTCTACAGAGTGAGCACCTAGCCCACTTATGGTATTTTAAGGGACCCCTCAGAGAGACTTAACCAGGCTGGGCAGATAACTTGGTGGACAAAAGCATTTGCCATGAATGTTTGAAGACCTGAGTTAGAATTCCAGAACCACACAAATGCTGGATATGGTTGTGTTATTTGATATGGGATAATGCTCTAGTTCACTGCAAAGATTAGGCACTTATATTAGTTTAATAAAACACTAATCGGCCAGTAGCCACGCAGGGAGTATAAGTGGGGCTACCAGACTAGAAGAATTCTGGGAAGAGGGAAGACAGAGACACAGTCACCAGCAGACATGGAGGAAGCAAGATGAGAATTCCTTACTGAGAAAAGGTACCAAGCAAGCCACATGGCTAAACATAGATAAGAATTATGGGTTAATTGAAGTTGTAAAAGCTTGTTAGTAATACGCCTAAGCAATGGTCCAAACAGTTTATAATTAATACAAGCCTCTGTGTGTTTATTTGGAACTGAATGGCTGCAGGGCGGGGCAGGACAGAAGCTTACTTCAACTCTTGGCTGTCAGGAACAGTAACTGGAACCCAGTGTCTGCTCCTGTCAGCTCACCTCCTTACCCCTAGCTACTACGCATGAGTGCATCTCTGTCCACACTGACCAGGCTCTGGTTTAGATCAGCAATGCCTGCTGGGAGCTCTACTGCCTGGAACGTGGCATCTGGCCAGATGCCAAGTGACAAGACCATTGGGGAAAGAGAGGAAGGACTCCTTTAACTCCTTCTTCAGTGAGACAGGCAGTGGCAAGCATGTGCCCCAGGCAGTGTTCATAGGCCTGGAACGCTCAGTTATTGATGAAATTCATACTGGTATTTACTGCCAGCTCTCCACCCTGAACAGCTCATCACAGGTGAGAAAGATGCTGCCAATAACTATGCCTGTGGCCATTACACCATTGGTAAGGAGATCGTCGTCCTTGTCTCTGACTGAATTTGCAAGCTGTCTGACCAGTGCACAGGTCTTCAGGACTTCTTGGTTTTCCACAGCTTTGGCAAGGAAACTGTCTCTGGGTTCACCTCCCTGCTGATGGAGCAGCTCCCTGTTGATTATGGAAAGACTTCTAAGCTGGCACTCCCTATTTACTCAGACTGCAGGTTTCCACAGCTATGGTTGAGACCTACAATTCTGTCCTCATCACCTATACCATTCTTTAACATTCTGATTATGCCTTCATGGTAAACAATGAGGCCATCTATGCAATCTGTTGTAGAAACCTTGGCACTGAACACCTTAGTCACCTTAGCCAGATTGTGTCTTCCATCACTGCTTCCTTCAGATTTGATGGGGCCCTGAAAATAGACCTGACTGAATACCAGACCAATCTGGTATCTATCTATCTCACATCTACTTCCCTCTGGCCACATATGCTCCTGTCATCTCTGCCAAGAAAGCCTACCATGTGCAGCTTTCTGTAGCAGAGATCACCAATGCCCGCTTTGAGCCAGCCAACCAGTGAAATGTGACGCTTGCTATGGTAAATACAGAGCTTGCTGCCTGCTGTACTACGGTGATGTGGTTCCCAGAGATGTCAGTACTGCCCAATGCCATCATCAAGACCAAGTGTAGCATCCAGTTTGTGGGCTGGTGCCCCACTGGCTCCACGGTTAGCATCAGTTACCACCCTCCCGTTGTGGTATGCGGAGGAGACCTGCCAAGTTTCGGAGAGCTGTGTGCATGCTGAGCAGCACATGGCTGAGGCATGGGCTCCCCTAGATCACAAGTTTGATGTGATATATGCCTTGTGCACTGGTATGTGGGTGAGGGCGTGGGGGAGGGGGAGTGCTCTGAGGCCTGTGGGGACATGGCTGCCCTACAGAAGGGTGATGAGGAAACTGGTATCGATTCTGTTGAAGGAGAGGGTGAGGAAGAAGGAGAGGAATACTAACCCATTCTTCCAGTCCTTGGATCATGTCAAACTCCCAGAATTTCAACTTCCCACATTAGTGCTTGTGTACTGGCTGGTTTTTATGTTAAATTGACACAATCTAGAGTCATCAGAGAAGAAGGAGCCTCAATTGAGAAAACGCCTCTAGAAGATCCAGGCGTAGGGAATTTTCTGAATTAGTGGTCAGTGAAGGAGGGTCCAGTCCATGGTGGGTGATGCCATCCCTGGGTTAGTGGCCCTGGGTTCTTTAAGAAAGGTTGAGCAAGCCACGTGAAACAAGCCTCCGTAAGATATGGTTTAGGCAAATATGTAGGGCAGTCCATTGTGGGTGGTGCCATCCCTGGGCTGCTGGTCCTGGGTTCTATAAGAAAGCAGACTGAGCAAGCCATGATGAGCAACCCAGTAAGCAGCTCCCTTCCATGGCCTCTGCATCAGCTCCTGCCTCCAGGTTCCTGCCCTGTCTGAATTCCTGTCCTGACTTCCTTTGGTGATGAACAGCAATGTGGAAGTGTAAACTGAATAAACTCTTTCCTCCCCAACTTGCTTTTTGATCATGGTATTTAGTTGCAGCAATAGAAAGCCTATGACGGCTCCTAATTGTGTTATTTTCCTTCTGTGGTCATGTGTACTCTATAATCCCCGAGTCCAGTGGGGAGATTTGAGATAGAGATAGGGGGATTCCTAGAAGCTCACAAGACAGCTGGCCCGGCATACGCTGGAGGAAAACAACAAAGATCCCTTCTCAGGGTAGAAGGTGAGGACTGATACTCAAGGCTGAGCTCTGACCTTATCATTCCCTCTGTGACACACTTGTATGCCTGTCCTTACACAGACACACAGACACACAGACACACACAGACACACAGACACACACACACACACACACACACACACACACACACACACACACACACAGATAACATGTCAAGCAGACTTCTGTGGTAGCATGAATAAGATGCCCCCGCCCAAGTTCCTAGAGATCTAAATAATAGGTCCCCAGTTGGTGACACTGTTTGCATAGGTTTAGGAGGTGTGACCTTACTAAAAGAAGTTATATCTCTAGGGGTGGACTTTGAGCTGTGTCCACTGCATTCTCTCTGCTTCCTGCTTTTGGTTTGAGATGTGAGCTCTCAGCCCTCAGCTGTCTCTGCCACCATGCCTGATCTCAGCCATCAGGGGCCCTAACCCTCTGGGACTGTAAGCCTAAAATAGACTTGCTGTAGTGTTTCATCCAGCCACAGAAAAGTAATCAAACAACCCCATATGAGTAATAACAGCAAAGAAGGTACATGTTTACCTAGGCTTTGTGAGGATTTCCAGTAGGTTAGTTCATTTTTCCTGATTAATAGTGAAATAAAAAAGAAAATCAGACTAGACAGGGTTTTTTTTTTTCCCTTTGTCTTTAGAAAACAGTCCATTACAATACAATAGCTATAAAATAAACTAAAATCATAAAACATCATGTCAGAAACAAAGCCCTGTGCTTTTGGAACAAGCTAATGATTAAAGGAAAACTCACAATACCTCCCCTCCTTACTACACCTTCTATGTATTTTGTCAGGAAGAAAAACAAAGTAATCTTTTTGACAAAGGGACTGACTGAAGGCAGCCTCAGATACCAGGAAACACACCTGGCCCCACAAGCCCACGCTGATACCTAAGCTAAGCCACCCTGAAGCACCTGCAGCGGATTGGGCACAACTGTGTTCCCACACAGCGTTTTCTGATCTCTTTCCTATTTAAAACATGAAGTGGGAAGAATGTTTTAATCCTGAGATTTTACTCTTGTAACCTAGGAACAATAATTTGAGGCTAAGTAGGTAAGTGTTGCCATGGAAACCAAAGGAAACCTTTCTGAATGCTCCTTCTGTATGGAGCTTATCACTAAAAAATGAGATATAAGTCCCAAGGATCCCTGGATGCATTTAGGGACACTTGGGCTTGCGGAGCCTTCATCTGTTATCAGTCCTCGAAAAGTAATTTTTAAAAAGAATGTTCAGATATACTACTTACAAACAAACAAACAAACTAACTAACAAACAAAAACAGATATACTGATCATTAGAGAGTAAAATGGTTTAACTTCCGTTGAGAAGAATTTATGAACCACCAGCAAAATCACAGCTAAACACATAAACGTACTCTTTAACCTGGCCATTTTTTCTTTTTTTTCCCTTAGAGTTATTCCACACACATACAGACTTTATCCTACAGATATGTTTGGCAAATCACACACACACACACACACACACACACACACACACACACACACACACACACACCATGCTGTGTATGTTAGGCTATCTTGTTGTAATATTATTTGAAATGGCAAACCATTACATTTTAAAAATATTTTAAAGGTTTACTTGTTCGTTTATGTAAGCAATGTGCCATGGTGCGTGAGTGGAGGCCAGAGGACAGTCCACAGGGGTTGGTTGTCCTCTCTCTCCACACATGTGCTTTGAACATCAAACTCAGGGTTTTCAGGTATGATGACTAACCCGATTGTTGTCAACCTGAGACATCCTGGAAGAGGGACCCTCAACTGAGGAACTGCTTACATCAGATTGGTCCACAGGGTTGTCTCTGGGCATTTTCTTAATTGTTAATTGATGAAGGAGGACCCAGCCCACCATGGGCAGGACAATCTCTAGGCAAATGTGCCTGGTCTGTAAAAGGAAGATAGATAAATGTTGGGAGCCAGTTAGCAGGGCGGCGTTCCTCTTGGTGTCCACCTCAGTCCCTGCCCTGACTCCCTGCCTTGGCTTCCCTAGATGATGAATTGTAAACGGTAGGTCAAATGAACACTTCCCTCCCTCAAATTGCTGCTGCTCAGTGTTTTATCACATCAATAGAAAAGCAAGCTGGTGCACCAGGCTGGGTGGCAAGTGCCTTAATCCACTGAATCATCTTCCTGGCCTCATGTCGCAGTTACTGTTCTTTTGCTGTGAAGAGACACCATGGCCAAGGCAACCCTTACAGTTTCATCATGGCAGGGAGCATGGTGGCAGGCATGGCACTGGAGCAGTAGCTGAGAGCTTAGTGGCGGGGGGGGGGAGGGAAGGGCCTGGGTGTACACAGGTCCTGGTGTAGACTCTTGAAACCTCAAATCTCACCACATCTCCTCCAACAAGACTATGCTCCCTAACCCTAAACAACTACCAAATGGGGACCAAGCAAGCATTCAAATACATGAGCTGCTGGGCTATTCTCATCTACACTACCATAACAACGAGTTTCCTTCTTTCGTCCTTTTCTCTTTCCCTCCCTCCCTCCCTCCCGCCCTCCCTTCCTCTCTTTTCTCTTTATCTTTTTTGAGACAGGGTTTCCTTGTGTAGCTTTGGCTGTCCTGAAACTATGTAAACTAGTCTGGCCTCAAACTCACAGAGATCCTCCTGTGTCTGCCTCCCAAGTGCTGGGATTAAAGGCCACCACTGCCTGGCCCAATTTTCTATTAATAATTTTGTGTGAAATGATATCTAAGGTCTGTTGTATCCATAAGTGAAAGCAAAGTGTAAAGGATAATGTGTACGGTATCTTTGGAAGGATTTGTTGCTTCTCCTCATGTGTGGAATGTTGCATGGGGCTGGGAGGGGCTCCCTTTAATGTTCATATTTCACTATATTCTTTTTAGTATTTTTGAATTTTGAGTCATGTAAATGCACTACTGAAAAAAACAAACACAATAAAATGTAACTTGAAGCCTGGCTGGGACATCAGTTTGCACTCTGCTCTAAGATACTCCATATTAAATCAGATAGTGCCTTCAGCTGCGCTTTGCCCTGGGTGACTCCGTCTTACAAACTATAGAGGGTTCATGGTCTTTGTGCTCACAAGTAAGCACTAGGGAAGCCACGAATGTTAAGGACGAAGGCTTGTCTGTTCACTAGAAGGGGTGTGTATTTCTGTTTCCTACCCACAAGCCTGAGAGTGGATGTTGCTAATAGCCTGCCTGGTGAGCTGTGCTGTGCTGTAGGGTCAGGCCACACCTGAGTCCCCCAGACTAATATGTTCATGCCACAGTCTCTCTTCCTAGACTTTTATCTTTAGCTTTGTTTCTCGGTCAACAGAACTCATCCTTAAGGAAGATGTCACATGTACTTTATGGCTCAGTGACCTCTAAGTTATCTGCATGACTGAGACCACACCAAATCCTAGGGCCTTAAGCTGTAGAACCCATCTTCATGGTGTAGATCACATGTACTTTGTAAAAGAATTTTGATATAGTCAGACCTTAATCTTTATTGTGCACAAGGGATTGAGATAATGTTACCAGAAATTTTTTCCCAAAGTTGTACTGTACTTAAATATGTCTAAAATAAACTGCTCAGTGTCAGACTCTAGAAGTTTGAACCAACACTGGCTACTGAGTCCTGTTAAACTGAATTTCCTCCTGCCCCTACCTTTAGTTATTGTGTTGGCCATAGCATTTGCAGGGACCCCCACAACAAAATGGCAGTTGGTTCCACTTTACACACAAATGCAAGTTACTTTGAACCAGAAACTTGCTAGTCTCCAATAGCAATCCAGCTGGATTCTATTAGTATTTGGGCATTTTTACTGGCCTGCCATTGGAATTCTGACAGGATACATCCTCAATTCCTGACACTAAGAGCACCACCTGTGCTTATTCACTATGTTCCCTTTTTAAAGGGCTACCCTCCCCTTTTCTCTCTCTTCTCCTCCCTCTCTCCCTCCCTTTTATTTTTGGTCTGTCTCTCTCTGTCTTGCTCTCTCTCTTCCTCTGCCTATTTTTCCTCTCTCCCTCTGCTCCTGTTCCTGGAGACCCATCTCCCTCCCCCCCCTTTCCTCATTTTATGACCCCTTTCCCTTAAAAAACAAAACAAAACAAACATAAAAACATCTCTTGAACTCTATCAAATAGCGTCTTTCTCGTGCTATTTTTTTTTTAATTTTATTACATCAGATTTTATTTAATATCTTACATAATCACCTTCAGTGACTCTTTGTGTCCATAGATCAACTCTGCCTCTGCCTCCAGTAAGGCCTGTTTGAACAATAGCAACAAATCACATTTATTTATTTACGGTGTGTGTGTGTGTGTGTGTGTGTGTGTGTGTGTGTGTGTGTGTGTGTGTGTGTGTTGTGTGACACTGTTCTTTGGAAGATATGAACAAACATCAACTCATCCCAGGTAGAGAACCAACCAAGCACAAACCAAAGAAAGGCTACCACACCGTCCAACATTGTGGACCAGGAGTTTTACTGGGGTTACTTATGAGAATATGGATGAGAGGGTGCTCACAGAAGCAGCAAGGACTCAGTACAGTTGCATCAGCTACAGTGGACCCCAGCCCATACAGGGCTCATGAAGAGGAGCCTGGAGCACACTGTTTAACTTGTAGAAGCTCAGCAGGTCAGAGCACAGTGTCCTTTAGGCAGCTTGCCTGGCCTGTGCCTGCCTCATGCAGAAAACTTAGCTGGTTCCACTTGTGAGAGCCCAAGTTTTATACTGTGCCTTAGAGATCCATGAAACAGATGCCTCTGATCATCAAGCCCCCTGCCCAAGGCAAATAGTTCCTGAAATGCTGGAGGCTATTGTTTAGGGGAGATAACAAGACACTAGTTTTCACTCCCCTAAACCAGTTTGTTTGACCCATGCTTGATCACATGTGGGCAGGAAATATATCAGGATGTATGCTTGCCCCTGATGGGAAATGTAATGAATTATGGGTTTTCCTTCTTAAAACCCTTGCAAAACTTGATTTGGGGCCTTTTTTTTTTTTCTGGAAAACCAGAGATGGACCTGGCCAGAACCATCCACCTGGCAAGTATTTAATTAAAGCTTGCTTCAAATTGGTTTTAAATAGTGGTAATGGTCCTATTCTCTATTGGTGCGATTAACACTCTCCCAGATAGTTAGCTTGGTCTGAGCCTTATGGAGGCAGCTTGACTAAACTGTTTCTTCCAGGCTGCCCCATTGCTCAGAGAGTGTCTTTCAACAATTTTTACTGGCTAAGTAACTTTGGGGAAGAGAGGACTTGGGTCATCTGGTCCATTTCAGGGATTTCCTGAGGAATTGAGTTTTGTTTCGTTTTTTATTTTAATTTCCTGAGTCTTAATTAGTTTCCCATAGGATGTAATGTATTACCTCCCTTTGGAACATCCTGCAAGATGGAAAGTTTTATCTTGTAGGACTTTACTACATAACAACATTCTGCAGCATGCATATGGAGCTCAGAGAACAAATGTGGGAGTTCATTCCATCATGTAGATCCTGGGAATTGAATTCTGGTCATCAGGCTTGACAGCAGGCTCCTTAACCCACATAGCTGTGGAGTCAGATCTCTGTGTGTGTAGCCTCTTTTCACTTTTGTAGACATTCTGTGTGATGTATAACATGTGACCTGAGAGTTAGCAATTAGGATTGGAATAAAAAAAAATTGTGATTGCCAGTGACCACAGTATCAAGGGAAATCAGGATTACCCAATTAATTGCAGCCAACAAAAGCAAGGCAACTTATGAATTCATTGCTAATAAATTCTGGTGCTGTAAATGACATATGGGCAGGAAATATATGCGCTTCTGACATAGAACACTCATCACATACATACAGGTGAACAAGTCTGTTCATTGTCCCATCGATGCTTTCATAAGTTTTATCCACACTCTGAAATATCCATTTCCACTTTTCATCTTGTATCAAAGACTTTTGAGGCCAGGCACACCTGTCACATAAGGGGAAGTAAAGGCAGGGGGATGGAAGTTCGAAGCCAACTTCAGGATATAACAAGTTCAAAGGTATTCTGGGCTACATGACAAAAACCAAACCAACCAAACCCAGACTTTTTAATGCAGTAAAGGGGACTTGGGGAGTATATTGCAGTGGTATCTCAGTGGCCACACACTATGTATCAAGTGGCTCCTTGACATATGTGCCAGCTCTTTACATGTATTTTATCGCTAGCCATCACAGTTTCATATTACTATCTCATGTTATAGAGAGGCATTCAAGATAATGTGGCTAGGGACAGGACCCAGGACATGCAGGTTTCACTGACTCAAAAGCTTGTGTTTAATTACTGTCATTCAGCTGGCCTCTTCTTCTTTTCAGTAAATACTGTGAGTTCTTCAAGGACCTTTGGCTGAACACTCTAATTGGATAAGTGAGGGGAAATGTGTCTGTGTTATTTGATGACTGGTTATCTCATTTGATCAGTGAAAAATGTTTCAGAATGAAGAGGCCAAATATATTGGCTGCAGTCTTGCATTCCAATGCGGTGTAATCTTGAAGCCATCTGGACAAAGTCACAAGTTATTAAATATGATTTGTGATTAAATAGAAATCTTCAACAAGAGCAGAATTAACCATCAGAAGAAAAACATTGAAGTCTTCTTTGGTGGCACGGTTCCTAGAACCATATATGAAAACATCAGCTTTGGGCCATGTGCAGTTTCAAAACTTTTTAGGTTTTCTGGACTTAAGTCTTGAGAAGTTCAAGTTTCACTTAGCTTTGCCAGGACTCAACTTTGACATTTAAAGGGTAAAGATATTTGAAAAGCATCGAATATCTGGGACCAGACAATGCTGATTAGCCAAGTACAAACAAATCAGCAGCATCCACATTATTTGTAATTTATTTTTATTCTTTTGTTTGTTTGTTTGAACGTTATGTAGCCCCAGATGTCGTCAAATTCTATGTGTAGCAAGGTTGGCTTTCAACTACTGATGTTCTCTCTGTAGTCATTTTCTCTCTTTCCAGCCTGTTATGACTAACCTGATCCTTTGGCTTCACAATTCTTTGGGAACTAAGTCCTTTAGGGTTTTATTTTTAGTTTTATTTATGTGTGTGTGTGTGTGTGTGTGTGTGTGTGTGTGCACATGGCTGCAGTTCTCATGGAAGCCAGAATAGGGTATCAGAACCCTAGGAGCTCAAGCTTGAATTACATTCAACTCTGAGATAACCTACATGGGTACTGGGAACTGAACTTGGGTCCTCTGCAAGAGCAGTAAACACTCATATAATTTGTTTTTATTTTATGAGCATTGATTAGTGTTTTGCCTGCATGTGTGTCTGTGTGAGGGTGTTGGATCCCCTGGAACTGGAGTTACAGACAGTTGTGAGCTGCCATGTGGGAGCTGAGAATTGAACCCAATGTTCTTAATTGCTGAGCCTTCTCTCTAGCTCCAAGAGAACTAAGTCCTTCGTGTAGCCCAAGAATGAGACACAAAACCTTTGAGAGATGGTCATTGATTATGAGCATCAGAGTGGCTGTCCCCGTTTCTGTGGTTTTATGTTCATCGCAGAAAGAGAGCTCCACACTTTGAAACTGTTTCCAAGAGCCACATCCTCCAGCACAAATGTTGATGCCATATGTTTTCCGGAAGCCATTTCTCCATTCTGTTAGGCCAGTTGTAGTGAGACTTGTGAGTTCCATTAATATGGGAAATTGCTCCCTTTTTTCTATTAACATTATTTCCAAGTGAAACATTTTGTGTGGAACACCATGCTATTAAGTAAGGCCTTCCTTAAGCCCACAGTTGGAATTGGGATATTCACTGCAGATATGGTGGGCAATGCACAGCTGAATTGTGTGACTTATTTGTTCTATGACAGCAATGCCTCAGCAGTGGCTATCTGCTTTCAGATAATTCCCGTGCTTGCCCTCTCGTACCAGACATGGCCTATGTTGGTGGTGTCGTTGTTTTCAGTTGGGCCCTCACAGATAGCTTTGTTTATGGAATTGTTTCTTGCTGGCTGAGAGTCAAGAATTTTGAGAGGAGCCAGGGGAAGAAAGAAAGAAAAAGGTATATTGTCTGCATGGATACAGTACTTACCTTTTTCTAAGAGGTTTCTCAAGGAAGAGAATTGAAACCACAAAAAGCCAAAGATATTTGGCCTCTGAGTTTAACCTCATTGATGCACCTCTCTCAATGTAAACCCGAGCAATGAACCTCATAAACCATCATTCAATTTCGTTCACAAAAGGGAATGTTTTAAGAAAAGAGAAATAGGTAAACTAGTTTATATTTTTTGTACTTTATATTTTTTATATTCTTTATTTTATTTTTGGTTTTAAAGGTTTATTTATTTTCATTTTATGTGTATTATCTTACTACCAGCATGTATGTACCACAATATGCATGCTGTACCATACCCACAGAAGCCAGATGTGGGTGTGAGACCACCAGAACTGGAGTTAGAGATGGTTGTAAGCCACCATGTTGGTTCTGGGAATTGAACTAGGGTCTTCTGCAAGAGCAATAAGTGTTCTTAACTGCTGAGCCATCTCTCTCCAGCCCCTTTATTATTTATTTATTTATTTATTTATTTATTTATTTATTTATTTATTCTTTTGATACAGGCTTTGCTGCATAGCCTAGGCAAGCTAGAACTTACGATGACTCTGACATATATTTTTCTACCTCCGGGAGACAGGGTTTCTCTGTGTAGCTCTGGCAGTTCTAAACTCGTTTTGTAGACCAGGCCGGCCTGGAACTCACAGAACTCTTCCTCCTCTGTCTCTCTCCAGGTCTGGGATTAAAGGCATGTGCCACCATGCCTAGTTTATACATAATTTTTAAGCTTTGAATAATATTTGGACCCAGCCTTGAATTATATCCTTTGAGAAATGTAACTTCAAAAGCCACAAAAATTATATGTTCAGCAATTGTTAAGACATTTAGTTCCCCTTCCTGAGAAAGCCATGTCTATGCCAGGAGGTGGTGGCTCATGCCTTTAATCCCAGCACTCGGGAGGTGGATTTCTGTGAGTTCAAGGCCAGCCTGGCCTACAGAGCAAGTTCCAGGACAGCCTCCAAAGCTACAGAGAAACCCTGTCTTGGGGAGGGGGGCTGTTCTCATTAACACTTCAATAAAACCCAACTTTGCCTCCTACTGACCCCTGTTGAAATTCTTTTCTACAGTGTAAATCTAGCTATACCAGAATAGAACTCCTCAGGCTACACACACCTGCCATGTAGGGCTCTGTCTCCTGCTGCCAACAGCAACAGGAAAAGCAGTGTGATCCTCTAAACGTCATGCTGTATTAATAAGGGCCAATGCCATCTGAGCATAGCTGGACAGACAGTTTTACATTTTACTTTCTCTGTTAAGGGCACATTACATTCCTACTCACTCACAATGAAGAAAACTCACAAAGGTACAATAGTGTGAAGGTGTGGGGTTTTTAAAAACTTGAATGCACAAATAACTTTTAAATAGAAGGCTTATACAAAAAAAAGTATGGGGAGGGGGAAGGGCACCTTCTTTGTTCTCTTTTTCTTTTGCATCCCAGGCTGGTATCAAACTCCTTGTATAGCTGAGGATGACTTGGAACTAACTTCTGATGCTCCTGTTTCTATCTTCTGTGGACCACTATTCCTAGTTATGTGGTGCTGGGTCTAAAACCCAGGGCTCTGTGTATGTTAGAAAAGTACTCTACCAATTGAGCCACATCTCCAGGCCTCTTTTTTATTTTTATGTTTTTTAACGTTTATTTTATTGTTTATTTATGTATCCAGGGTGGGGGTTGTGTCCACATGAGTGGACACACCTGCCTAGGTCAGTAGAGGGAGGCAACTCTTGTGGAGATAGAAAGGAGATTCTGAGAATTGAACTTTGGTCCTCTGGACTAGTAGAACAATTTTTTTGTTTCTGCCTCCTGAGTGCTAGGATTAAAGGTGTGAGCTACCACACCAAGCCCTTTTGTTTTATTTATTTATTTATTTATTATTTATTTTGATTTTGGTTTTATTTTGAGACAGTCTCTCTATGAAGACCAGGCTGGCCTGGAACTCACCGAGAGCCTTCTGCCTCTACCTCCTGAGTGCCTCCACTATAGCCAGCCAAAGACTGTATGAACAACTAAATGCTCAGCATATAGAGGAATTAACCAACTCTTGGAATTCTCCTGTATTTGTTGTTAAAAGGAAATCGAGAAAATGATGAATGTAACAGATCTAAGAGCTGTTAAATAAGGTGATTCAGCCAATGGGCTCTCTACAGTCTGGAATTCCTTTGTCTTCTCTACTGCCTAAAGGATGGACTCTCATGGTTACAGATTTAAAAGAGTGTTTCTATAGTATACCATTACAATAAAATGACAGAGAAAATTTGCATTCATAGTGCCTACTTATAATAATTCTCAGCCTGCTAAAAGTACACCTTACAATTTCATTCAGAAAGGAAATCTTTAAGAGGTAAGAAATGAGTAAATCATGGTTCTGTACTTGGTTTTAAAGCTTTACTTTACTTTTGGAAGGATGGAAAAATTTAGCCTAACTCTCCACTGACTCCAGGAAGCTAGAAGTTTAAATCCCAGACCCTGTCCCCTGGCAGTGAGTAGGCAAAAGGTCACATTCTTTGTTTATGACAGCACCTGTGAGTGAGTGAACACAGGAAATGAGCCTTGTCACCCCACCTGGGAGCCCATGCAAAAGCAGACTTACTGGACTAAGTGTGGGCTTGGATAGTTTAAATTGATTGGTCCGCACTGGATGCTATGAGCTGATTGGTTTACGATGCACGGGCTTTGTTGTAACCCTATAAAAGCTGTCTCAATTCTGTACCCAAGGTTCCCAGTCCTCTACCCTCATGTGGAGTATGGCTGCGGACCCCAGTGCACTTGGAATATAAAAGACCTCATGCTTTTGCATCAAGACCGCTTCTCGTGAGTGATTTGGGGGAGAGGCGCCTTTCCTGAGTCAGGGCGTGAGGGTCCACGCTCTCCAGGTCTTACACTTTAAACCTAGTTTAAATAACATCTTCTGAACAGTGGAACTTTACAAACCACAGAATCCTATGTGTAGTTACCATTAAAACACTTGGTGGTTCACGGCTTTGATCCCAGCACTCAGGAGGCAGATGTAGGTGGTTCAAGGCCAGTCTGATCTACAGAGAGACTTTCAGGACAACCAGAGTTGCATAGAGAAATCCTGTCTCAAAAAAGCAAAAAACCAAACAAACTCTTGAGGTACAAGTCTTTTGGGCAGCATGGCCTTTGTCCTGGTGCATACTATCATCCTCTTTCTCCTCCTGTTTCTGTCTTCTTCTGCTTCAGGTGTACACTATCTTTTCAACACATTTTATTAATACGTTCACTTATTAGTGGTGGTGGTGGTGGTGGTGGTGTGTGTGTGTGTGTGTGCTTACCTCAGGAATCAGTTCTCTCCCACTTTGTGAGTCCTGGGAACCGCACTCAGATTGTCAGCCTTGGCATAGTAACCTGCTGAGCCATCTCCTGGTACTTTTGTTTGTGTTTGTTTGTTTGTTTGTCAGAAAAGAGTTTTGGATCCTGTAAAACTGAGGTTACAGAAAGTTGCTGGTGGTTTCAGCTGCCATGTGGGTGCAGGAAATCAAACCCAGGTCCTCTGGAAGAGTAGCACGTGCCCCTCTGAAATTCTTCTCTGCAACATCACCAAGGACCCAGTGCTGTCTGAGTGGTCCCTCAGACTACCACTGGGCTTCATGCATCTCCTTGCTACCGTCTCCATCACCAGCCTGGCCCACTCTTAAAAATTTTGACATTCTCAACAGATTTTTCAGTTAGTTAAGACAAAATGTAGTTTGGGTCATTATAACGTGTGACAATGAGACTTTGCTTCAATAAGAAAGCTTGGTGGTATATATTAAAATTGGTTCATAACTCAGAAGCTGTGTAAAATATAGATGCAAATTTTTGCCATTAATAGTTAAGGATTTATGAATTGTTTATAAAATTTAACTGTCCCTTGTATCAGTTAGTAGTGCATGTTTCTGTTCTTCAGAAAAATGCACGCTATAATTACAATGTACCAATCTAGATGGCTGTATGTCATTTTATAATTCCCTGTTAGAGATTTGTGGACAGTTTCCCTTGATGATATTCTTGTGCTTGATTCTCTGAATGTAGTTCTTTTGTATATATTTTGGATAGAAACCTAGAAAAAGGATTAATCAATCAAAAGATAGAAACATTTGGGGCAGAGGATACGGCTAAGAGGGTAAGCAATGAAGTTTGAATCTCCAGCACCCATGGCAATGCTGGGTGGGCTAGAGGCTATCTGCAATCCCAGCACTTGGGAAGCAGCAGCAGGAGGTGCCCAGGGAAAGGTGGCTAATGAGCCTGGAATCAACAAGCCCTGACTCAAAGGACACTCAAGACCTCAGCCAGGGTTCAGATCCGAGATGGGGAAGGAGTGTGGCTCAGGGGAAAATCCTCACCACCAGGGTGATTGCACTCAAGTGGCCCTGAATAGCTTGAGCTGTCGATATTATACTTAAACACATTTTTAAAACGATGCTCACGTGTACAGCTTTATTATTGGCTCTTATTTTTGACTTTTAAGAAATACATAATATTTTAAGAAATATATCGTAATCATCATGAAAGTCCCCAGTGTTTCTGTAAATACACTTTCCCATCTGTACTTAACCTTATTCTGCATATAGAGTTCAGTGTTTTTGCAGGCTTAACTAAATATTGAGCCAGACACATCCTGCTCTTGCAGGACTTACATCAGCTGGCAGCTACTTGCAGTTACAAAGTTAAAAAGCAATAGACCTGGGTACAATGCTTTAAGGGCAACAATATTCAAACCCAAACAATTTTTTTACGTCTGTAAGATACGTTGTTATGTAGCTCCCCCCTCCCCCCAGGGTCCCATGTCTCAATCTCGCTGTAAAAA
Source organism: Cricetiscus sungorus (assembly GCA_030556225.1). Lineage (NCBI taxonomy): Eukaryota > Metazoa > Chordata > Mammalia > Rodentia > Cricetidae > Cricetiscus > Cricetiscus sungorus. The sequence goes on from JANBXA010000103.1 coordinate 19,569,688, forward strand.
GACTTTGATGAGGCCCCCTTTCTCCATCCCAGTACACCATGTTTCTTCCGCCAATAATGTAAGCTCCTGTGTATGGTAAAGATGGATCTCCCCACCCCATATTTTACAATGTAGTTTTTTCATTGGATCATATTAGAGCCTATCATTGGTTTTATATGTTTGGTGTTCAGGAAACTTATTCTCAAAAATTGGCATTATGTGTATTTTTAAGACTTTTTTTTTCTCCCTATTCTGCCTATGCATGTCTTACTCTCCTTTCCAGAACTGTGAGACATGGTTAATGTTGGAAGTGTTGTTTTTTTCCACATGTTCCTAACTATCTCTATTGAGTCAGCAAAATTCCTAGGCTTAGGTGTTGTAGTTAGATCTCAGATTAGAGATTTGTGAAGTATTAGCTCCATGCTGAATCTTAGAGAAAAAATATTCTTTAAAAATCCCCAGAATTTTCAGAAAAAAATTACAGCTGTTGTATGTGTGACTAACAAAATAAAACTAAAAACCACCCAAAGAATCAGCAACATGATGAGAGAAAAAAGAGCCCACAAGCTGTACAAAGTTTGTAATTCCTATGCTATTCCATGGACTACTGGTCCTTGCTAAGTGAGAATCCGTTTCTACAGGTGTCTTGCTCCAAGACACCCATTGGTCAGGGAGTCATCTTCTGACTCTGCTGGGCTGCAGGGCCCTTGACAAGACGACAGGGGGTCATGATGATCTGAGATTGGGCTGCAGGGCTCGAGACAAGATGCTGCTTCTGTGACATGAAGATGATCAAGGAAGATATCAGATGGCAACTTCAAGCCTACAAACACGTGTACCCATATACCTGCAAAACATACAAGCCACAGGCACACCACACACTACACATGCACATGCAAAAATAAGTAAATAAATGCATCAAAGTTTAACATTCTCTTGGCACACATTGTCACATTATTGGCCAGAAATTCTGCATCACCTTTTCTTTTCATCAGTCTGGTGACCCAACTCTCTCCCTCCAGTGGGGAGGGGTTTTGTTTATTTTTTTATTGTGATAAAAATATGTATAGCAGAACTTTTCTGTTTGAACCATCTTAAGGTGTGCTGTTCTACAACATCTCTATATATTCACAATGTTTTGTGGCCATCACCACCATCCATTTCCTGAGCTTCTTTATTTCCCTAAACTGAAAGCATTAAACCCTGACTTTCTTCCTTTTGCAGAAGCCATTCATTCCACTTCCTCTCAATTTATTTGCTCTGTGTATTTGTGTAGTCATAGACGATTTGTCTTCTCATACCCCTTAATGTCTTCCAGTTCCATTTATGTTGTGGCACACATCAGAATTTTCTTCTTTTAGAAGATAGGCAGATGGATCTCTGTGAATTTGAGGCCAACTTGGTCTACAGAGTGAGTTTCAGGACAGCCAGGGATACACAGAGAAACCCTGTCTCAAAAATAATTTTTTCCCATCTCTCTCTCTGCTTCTCTCTTCCTCTATCTCTCTCTCTCTCTCTCTCTCTCTCTCTCTCTCTCTCTCTCTCTCTGTCTCTCTGTCTCTCTGTCTCTCTGTCTCTCTGTCTCTCGTCTCTCTCTCTCTCTCTCTCTCTCTCTGTGTGAACATGTGCACATGTGGAAATTGTGGTTAATATTGGGAGTTTCCCTCTTTCACATGCAGAAGTCAATACTGGGAGTCTTCTTCTACGTCGCACAGTATTATACTTTTTGAGACAGGGTTTCACCATGCAGCCCTGGCTGGCCTTGAACTCACGAAGATCTACCTGCCTCTGCCCCAGAAATGCTGGGATTAAAGGTGCTTGTCAGCATGCTAGCTTCCTTATTTCTTTGAGACAGGATTTCTCACTGAAACTGAAGCTCCTGTTGTGGCTAAGCTGGTTAGCCAGTAAGCTCTGGGGTATCCACTAGTCCCTGAACCTCCAGCATTGGGTTACAAGTGAACAATGCCATGTTCAGTTTTTTACATAGGTTTTGGGGATTCAAGTTTAGGACTTGGTGTTTGCACAAGAGCCCGCTGAGCTCTTTTTGCCCAGCCTAGTTTTCTCCCTTTCTGTTGCTGAATACTACTCATCATATGCAAACACATGTCACACTATATCCAATCAGTCAATAAACATTTGAGTTGCTTCTATATTTTGGCTATTTAACACTGAAGGTTTTTAAAATAAAATATTTTGTTATTTTTTGAGAATTTTATAAATGTTTTTGTTTGTTTGTTTGTTTTGTTTTTGCTTTTCAAGACAGGGTTTCTCTGTGCAGTTCTGGACCTCACTCTGTAGACCAGGCTGACCTCAAACTCACAAAGATCCACCTGCCTCTGTCTTCCAAGTGGAGGTCTTTCCTAGCCACATTTAAGTTATAAAACTCACTGCCTGGCTGAGAGTTTTATAGATGTTATTTGCCCACATTCACCCTCCACTCCTCCCCTAACTCTTCCCAGATCTACCCCCTCCTCCCTACCCACTCCCAACTTTGTCTTCTTTTAAATTCTTTTTCTTAATGACCCATTGAGTAGCTGGACATGGTAGTGTACGCCTTTAATCCCAGGGGAGGTAGAGGCAGGCAGATCTTTGAGTTTGAGGTCAGCCTGATCTACAGATTGAGTTCCAGATAACAAGGGCTACACAGAGAAAACATTTCAAAAAACCTATGTAAGTAAGAAAATAAATAGATAAAATGGCCCATTGAGTCTAATTCGTGCTGCTCACATACTCATGGTCAAGAGGCCATCCATTGGAGCTTGGTGGAGCTAAGGGGAACATCCTTAAAGAAACTGATTTTCCCTCCCTCAGGGACCATGGATCTCAAATAATTCCTCATTCAGGTAGAGGGGCTCACAAGCCGCTCTCTCTTCCATGTCTAAATCCATTGTTTCTCTATGTAGTTTATTTATATTCATTTAGTTTGTTAGGGGCCTGAAGAGTTGGTTCAGCAGTTAATAGAACTTGCTGCTCTTTCAGAGGACCCAGGTTTAGCTCCCAGTGCCCACACGTTGGCTCACAACTATACTTTGTTATGAAGCTGAACAAAGATGCTTGCAGGGATGAGTACACTGTCCCCTCTACCGCTGAATGAAGAATGGAGGAACAATAGAGAGAGTAGGTAGGAGACAAGACACACAAGGTGATAACGGGCATGGGGGCAGTTTGATAGCACCAGGGACCAGACAGAGAGTGTGAGATTAAAGAAATGTCCAATGGAAGCTGAGCATGATGGCTCACACCTTTAATCACAGCACCCAGGAGGCAGAAGCAGATGGATCTTTGTGAGTTCCAGGCCAGCCAAAGCTGCATAGTGAGACCTTATTTCAAAGAAACAAACAAACTGAAATAAGCAAGCAGATTGTAAAATGGGGCATGAGGGAAGGGAAGCAGGCATGGAAACAATACAGAAAACAGTACACAGTGTTTCAGGTAACTAAATGTGATCGGGAAAGCAGACAGACACCCGGAACAGCAGATTCCTGGGCTTAGAATATAGTGCTCGACTTTCAGGCTTTCTTCATGTGATAGGAGCTTAATCTTTAATGAAGTTTCAGTAAGAGTGCTGAAGGTGGTTGTGTTCCTGTTTGGGCCTCTCTCAGCAAGCAGATAAGGGAGTTTTCAGAATGTCACTCCCCACACTGGGTTGGGTGGGGGATGCCAGGGAAGGTTAGAGGGACCTTGAATCTAAGCAGCTTCTAAGACCTCACAGCATGTCAGTGCCAATCTTTTGGGTATCTTTTTCTAGGTGGCAGCAATATTCTCACGTGGTACATGGGTGAACACACACACACACACTCACATACACACATACACACTCATATACACACACATACACCACACACACTCACACACATTCACACACACATACACACTCACTCACACAATACATACTCATACACACTCATACACACTCACACACACTCACACAAACTCACACAACACACACAATACACACATACACACTCACACTCCCACACATACGCACTCTCACACACACCCATACACACTCACACACTCACACACACACACACACACACACACACACACACCCTCTTGAGTAGTTACTTGTTTTTAATTTTGCTTATGCCGAGTGTGTTGACAATGAAATGGACACTTTTATAATATTGATCCATCAATAGGTTCTACTGCTATGATCAAACACCATGACCAAAAGCAACTTGGGTAGGAAAGGGTTTCTTTGGCTCATATGTCCTGTCCATCCTTGAGGGAGGGCAGGGCAGGAGCCTGGAGGCGGGAAATGATGCAGCGGTGTGGCGGAGTGCAGCCTACTGGCTTGCTCCTCATTCCTTGTTCAGCCTGCTTGTACCCCAGTGTCACCTGCTCAGGAGTGGCACTGCTGTACCCCAGGGTCACCTGCTCAGGGGTGGCACTGCCCACAGTGGGCTGGGCTCTTCCATGTCAATCAGTCAAGAAAATGTCCTATAGACATGCTCACATGTCAACCTGATGGAGACATTTTTCTCAATCAAGGTCCCCTCTTCCCAGACGACTCTAGCTTGTGTGGAGATGACAAAAAAACTAACTAGCACAATAGCTGAATAGAATCTTTAGAGGAACATACTAGGCCAAAGCATCTTTTTGTATCCAAACTGAAGTTTCATCTACCCCTTCCTCCCTGTTTCCCTCCCTCTTCCCCTCTGCCTCCCTCCCTCCTTCCCTTCCTCACTCCTTCCCTCCATTCCTCTCTCCCCTCATCTTTCTTCTTTGTAGTTTGCCACCACTGCCTTTAGGTGGCATTAAATCCTTGGGCAAATGGATCCTTGGCAAAACTGAGCCTACTCTCCATCCCACATGTGGTAAGAATTAGGAGTACAGGGAATTCTTTCAGGTGTGGATTTTTCTCTATCCACAGACATCAGAATTTACAGTTCTGTTCAGTGTAACAGAAGCTAAGGCTATGCAGCATGAGGGATGTGGGAGAATTGCCAGCTTTACAATTCTGGTGTTTGGATGTTGACATCAAGCAGCAGTGTCTATGTTCTTAGATTTGGTTAGTGTGTTCAGAATCATGTGGGAAAGACTTCCTTTCCTTTTCCTCCCCCTCCCTTCCCCCTCCCCATTTCTTTCTCCCCTCCTTCCTTTTTTCCATCCATACACTAAAATCCTGGGAAAGAGCTACACCTCCCAGGGACCCTTCTACACAGCTGATTGACTTGGGGAGAATGGAATGTTGAAAGTCCAGAGTCAAATCACCTTGGGTCATCTTTAGCCTCCTTACTAGTCATGTATTGCCTGTCTCTGTGCGTGACCTGATATCTCGTGACCATTAGGTAAATCCTTTGGAATGTGCAAACAGAACCCTAGCTGTCTCCAACCAAAAGGCTAAGAATGCCATCAGATAGCATCCAAGGCCCCAAGCTGAGATTCTTGCTTTTTCTGTCACCTGCCTTCCTGACATTTCCACCAATGTATTTGAAATGTGTCTTGAGTTATGATTTTCTTTGTTCTGTTACTATAAAACTTCCACGGAATTTAGGGCAACTTAAGTCTCTATTTCCAGGCCATGGTCACCCATATCTGGCTCTAGAATAAACTATCTCTTGTCCCATTTGAGGTAACAGTTGTTTTTTTCAATAGAAGTTACTGTATTTCTCCTCCCTTCCCTTTTCCTCCTTCCCTCCCTCTCTTGTCCCCACCTCCTTTCTTTCCTTCCTTCTGATTTTCAATCTGCTTCGATTCCTTTAAAGATGTTTTGCCTCCAGGGATGCAGAATCTGACTGTGTGGAACTCTGTTGCTGTGGGTTTAGCTGAGTCTGTGGAGGTCAGGGATTTGCTTAGGATCTTAGTGTTGGTGTCTTTGGCTCACCCCCTCTAGATGCTTTGGAATCAATCAGCTGGCTCTGAGAGCTTAGTTTTGTCTAGCCAAGAGACTACATTCATTTTCAAAATGAAATCAAAGGACCTTGGAAGCAGGAAGGACATTCTTCAACTCACTTGATAATTTTCCTAAAAGGGACAGAGAGGGTAGCCTTTCCCACAGGCAAAGGATCCAATGGATCTCAGATCTTCAAATCATCTGTCCTTGTCTTAATATCATTGCTGAAAATGCATGACTGTGTGGTCAATGACAAAAATATTGTATGCGATAGTATTTTGAATTCTTCCACAGAAAATTGTGTTCCCATTGTGTCTAGTGTGGAGAGCTAACAAGATTTTGAAAGCCTCTTACATGAAAAGTATCTTACACCTGTTACATCAAACAATATTTACAACAGTCTATAGTAATTTCCAATAAGCACAGCAATCTCCATTTTATTGGCTCAGAATTGTAAGTTTAGAGATTTTTTTTTTAAAAAGGAAAAAAAAAATTCCCATGTTGCCACAGCTAGTGAATGACACAACCAAGATCATGGCCCATTTCCTCAGCACATAAGGTAGGAACAGAAAGTGTTTGGTCAAGTCTGAAAATATTAGTTGCTTGCCCTAAATTGACATCTTTTGAATTGTGTCAAATTCCCACACCTTTGATTTCCTTAGTGAATTTTAGGCTGGAAATCTCCTTTGCCATACATGTTTTGTGTACAGAAGTACCTTTGTTTACCTGTTACAGATGTGCACCTGGAGGTCAGAGGTAAAGCACAGACAAGGCCTTTCCTCGGGAGCTGTTCACCTTGTTTTTGAGGTAGGGTCTCCCACTGAATCCAGAGCTCCACAGCTCAGCTAGGATGGCTGACCACAGCATCAGGGCGCCTCCTCTCTCCCCTTTCCCAGCCCTGGGATCACAGACATATGTGGCCATGAAGCTCAGCCCTTTATGTGGCTGCTGGAGCTCAAACTCAGCTCCTCATGGTTCTGTGGTCCTCACTTTGCCAAGTGAGGGACCTGCCTAGCCTCCTTTCGTGTATGTGCACCTTAACCACAGAAGCTTTGAATGGTTTTTATGATGAATTTGTAATTAGATTATTTGGGGCTGATCAAGGAAGAGGGTGAGCAGGAGGAGGGGCAGTGAGTGACAGTGAGTTACTGGATGGTGTCTGGCCAGAATGGTCTACCACAGAGCACCATCAGTTCTTCATGGCATACTTTTAAAAGGATTATAATTATTAGTTTTTAGAGACAGGGTTTCTCTGTGTAACCCTACCTGTCCTGGAACTCGATCTATAGACAAAGCTAGCCTCAAACTCAGAGATATTAGCCTGCCTCTGTCTCTTGAATGCTGGGATTAAAGGTATTCACTGCCCTTAAAAGCTTTTTTTTTTTTTTTTTTTTTTTTTTGTTCATTTTTAACTCATGTGTATGAGTATTTTGGTTAAATGCATGCATATGCACCACATGTGTGCTTGGTACCAATGGAAGGCTCAAGGTGTTGGACCTCCTGAAACTAAATTTCATGGTCAGTTATAAGCTGCTCTATGGTACTGAGAACCAAACCCAGGTCCTGTGCAAGAGTGACAAGTGCTGTTAGCCACCCAGTCATCTCTCCAGCCTACACCACATGGCATATTTTTAAACTGAACATATGATACATTTTGGGACCCGTGGAATCATTACCACTATCAAGGTAGTGAAAACAGCTAACACTTCTCTTCTACCCATACAACCCATCACAGATTTGCTCTCAGGAGTTGCCCATTAGCTTCAGAGGTTTATGTCAATGGAGACCTCAAACTTGCTGGGCTTCTTTGACTCGGCGCGAGTACTCACGCTGTAGCAGCAATGCCTTGTTGCGCAATTGTACGGCACTGTGTGGATATGCCGTGACTTGTTTACGTCTTCGTCTGTTGATGGCCATCCAGTTCGGGGCACTGACATTTAACAGTATCAACCACTGCTGATCAGCACGCCGTGGTAGAAGTTATGGCCTTCATTTCCATTTCTCATACTAACATACATGGCTTCACATGCTTATTTGATATTTGCTTGTTTGAATCTGTTGCCAACAAAAAACTGCTGTGTATATAAAAATTAGAAGAGATTTCCAACTAGTACATACAAAGGAAAAAGATCTTGAGAAGTATTTCTCTTATAGTTTTGGTTGTGAGTCTAGCCTTTAATGGCTGAGCCATCTCTCCAGCCCAAGAAGTATTTCTCAAGTTAAAGAAATGATAAAGTTAAAGGGGACATTGAATTTCCAAGTAATACATTATTTTTTAAAATTTTATGTGTATTGCCTTCATGCATGTCTGTGTGCCACATGTATTCATGGTGCCTGTGGAGGTCAGCAGTAGGCATCGGATTCCCTGAGACTATAGTTACAGATGGCTGTGAGCCACCATGCAGGTGCTGGGAATTGAACCTGGGTTCTCTGGAGGATCAGCCAGTGCTCTTAACCACTGATCCATTCCTCTGGCACCAGTAATGCATTTCTAAAAATTTTGAACTTATCTTTGCAATGAGTACACACTTCTTTAGTTAAATTAAAATGTATTTATGAACTAATGTATGTATATATGTGCATGTGTGTGCTGGTGAGTGTACATTTGTATATATGCGGAGGCTGAAGCCTGGTGTCTTCCTCTATCTCTACCTTTGGAGCAGAGTGTTTACCTGAACCTTGAATTCTTGTCTGTTTGTTAGGCTAGAAGTCGAGAGCCCCCAGGACCCTCTGTCTTCAGCCCCTCTCAGAGCTGTGTTCGGTGTGTGCAGACTCTTGGTTTGTTACAAAGGTGCTGACATCTGACCTCTGGTCTTCATGACTACACAGCAAACATTCTTAACTGCTGAGCCATCGCTCCAACCCCCACATGACTTTTCTTAGGAGAAAAAGGTTTGCCTTTCTTTTGCAATCCTGCTTTCAAAACAGTCTTTACTGATTTAGTGAAAATGACACAGAAAATATTTCTGGAAGGGTGGTAATTGGGATTATTAATAGTTAGTGCTGAAGCCTGTTAGTGTTCACTGGAACAAAACATAGAGGCAGCCTATGAAAGGAGAGAGCTAGAAGACTTTGTCGTGTGTGTGAGTGTGTGTGTGTGAGTGTGTGTGTGAGTGTGCATGCGTGTGTGAGTGTGTGTGTGTGCATGCATACACGCTTGTGTACTTCACAAAGGGAGATTAAAGCAAGAGGCAGGTGATTTCTTCAGAGAGATTAGAGGGTGAGAAGGGTGTCCTTGGGGAGGCACCTTGGAAAGAGATAGTACTGTTTATGTGGCCTCCAAAATTCCTGTTGAAACATAATTCCCAATTCAATATCTCTATGAGTTGGCCATTTGAGGAGGAGATTAAGTCATGAACAGGGTCAGAGACTTGAAAAAGAGCCCCAGCTCCCTGCCCTTTGCTGCTCACTATGGGAAGGTGCAGTATTTAAGGCTCCATTGTGAGATGGATTGTGGCCTCACTTGTCTCTGAATTTGCCACATCCCTGTTGGACTTCCCACCCACTGTCCTAAATTGTATAAGATAAATCTCTGTTGTTTATCAGTCATTTAGTCTGTGGCTTGTTATTATACCAGCAAAGAACATCAGGACCCATTTAAAATGGGTTATTTGGGTTAAATTGGGATGAAAAATAACCTCTGGGCACTTTAAAAAGTGATGACATCTTCTGTCACCACTATTCATGATGCTTTTGTGGGGAAGGGGGTATCTCCCGTCACCTAGGTGTGCCTTGAATTCATCGTGTAGCTGAAGAAGACCTTCGCCTTCTGACCCTCCTGTCTCTACCCCTAAGCTGCTGGAATTCCATGGACGAATCAGAGCACCTGGTTTATGTGGTTCTGAGAACTGAGCCCACTCTGCCTCTGGAGCTGCATTCTCGGTCCTTCCTGATGTTCTTTGAGTTGTGGTGTTTTATGGGGACCTTCAGTTGGTGAGGGGAGAGAACAGGGTAATCCAAGCAGGCTTTATGCTGCCCAGGTCCCAGGAAGCCATTAGCACAGGACAATTGACGAGTTTAGTCATAAGTTACTTTTTTTAAGACAGTTGATAGAGAGAGTAGCCAGGATCCTGACAAGAACACACACAGTCACTGAAAACGTTGGACTGCTTGTTGAGACGTGGTCAAGAGCAAAGAGTGAGAGCTGGTGGCATGGTTGGAAGCCATTGCCAGCACTAGGGCTAGAGGGGCAGTGGAGATGGTCAGGAAGCAGGAACTGAAAATTGGCAAGAGCTGAAACTGAGGAGGGGTGTCGGAGGCTGGTGAGTGCTGCCATACATGCAGAAGGTGAGCCAGGCTCTGCTCCACTCGCTGATTTCTGGAAGCAGCTGGAAGCCATAGGCAGGGGACACACTATGCATTATATATAGCTCAGTCTCCACAGGTTGAGGGAGGCTAGAAGGACAGTCAATCCAGAGGGACACACGGAGACTGACCTAACACAGTCTCAGTTCCCATCCATGTCAGCAGGCTCACAACCACCTGTAATTCTAGCCCCAGTGGAGCCAATACCCTTTCCTGGCTGCTACACACACCCCTCCACACACACAACATACACACAGATAGACAGAGGCACAGACAGACAGACACATAAACAAACAAATCTAAAAAGAAAGAATCAAGGGAGGGAGGGAAAGAGGGAAGGAGGGAGGGAGGGTGGGCTGGCGGGCTGGCAGGCAGTGTACTGTAAGCCAGGTGTACAATATCAGCTCCAGTGGGATTAATGGCTGCCTCTACTGAGCTCACAGTCTAATGGGGAATTCAAATGTTAACCAACAAGTGCAAACACATATGTAAAATCGTTACAGAGGAAAAATTCATAATTCTCAGGGAACCAATAGTGAAGGGCTATGATTATAAAAATCCACCATCTAGCCTGGCATCCTAAGACTAGGCTTTGGTCTGGGGGCGTAGTGCAGGTGGCAGAACATTTGTCTTCCCTGCCTGAAGCCCTAGATTCCAGACCCCCCCCAGAACCTGTGTGGCGGCACAGACCCATAATCCCAGCACTGGGGAGCTGGAGACAGGAAGATCAGAAGTTTAAGGTGACCTTTGACTACTTAATAAGTTCAAGGCCAGTCTGAGCCACATGACACCCTATCTCAAAACCAACAGCAAGAACTGTTTAAACGAGAGAATTAAAGTTGCCGGTACTAAGCGGTTGATGGGTTTGTGTTAGCAAACCACACTTTATTCACCAACACAAGACAATGAGAATGGGATGGATTTCAGTGCCATGAGGTGCGTCTGCCATCTTCAAAGAATGAATCTTAGGGATGCTGTCCAGTGCTGTTGCTCCTCCAGCTGTCACAGAGCCTCTGCTTTTTTGAGTCGAGGTTTTATTTGACACATAACTTAAAACCATAGGAGACTTAGAACTTTCCAAATGGGCTCCCCCAGATAGGAGCTCCCATTCTGTGCTCTCCATATGCAGAGCATAGCAAGCAGAACCTGGATCTGCCGCATAGTCAGCCCTTTCTCTGGGACCTCAGTGAGCAGTTTCAAAATAATGCAAGTGGTAGCCCTCTGACAGCGGGCTGTTTTAGTTCTGTGTTTGTTTTTCTCCAAAGCAGAAACCAGTCTAACTGCATCAAGGTATATTGCTACAAGGTTTTTTGTTTGTTTGTTTGTTTGTTTAATCAAACAATCAGCTACACTTATAAAGACTGCAGGCAGCTAGCTTTGAATTAACACAAACCCATTTTGGTTAAAGTTATCAGTGTTTTCCAAATGAGTTTTTACTCCAACAAAAGAGGGAGATGTGAATTGTATTTCCAGGTTATAAAATACAATTCTAGCTTTTTTTCGCCTGGTTCTTAATTTTTCTTTTTTTTTCTTTTTGAAACAGGGTTTCTCTGTGTAGCTCTGGTTGTCCTGAAACTCACTCTGTAAACCAGGCTGGCCTTGAACTCACAGAGATCCACCTGCCTCTGTCTCCTAAGTGCTCAGATTAAAGGTGTGAGCCACCACCATCCTGTCCACTTTAGGTCTGTTTACTGGCTTCCTGCTGCCATAGGTAATATGTTCAACAATGCAAGCACATTGGTGATTTTACACACACACACACACACACACACACACACACACACACACACACACGTCCTGTGCCATTCAGCAACATTGAATCAGCGACAGACAGCTTTCCCACAGTAGTCCCATATGGCTGTCTCACCCGGTGTGTCATAGCTATCTCACCTTGTTGTGAGCACAGTTTATGATGTTTATATAAATACATATTTATTAGAATATACCTTTGCGTCAAGTATTGCATTGGGGGAGGGATAGAAAGAAGATTAGTATCTTGAACATATGAAAAAAATATTGTTTTGTAGTAGAGAATTTTAATGTGTGGAGGATCTGTGAACTCTTAAGAGACTCATGTACCATGAAAATGGTCCTGGAACCCAAACCTCTATTTAATTTACTATCTTGAATTTCATGTGCTATTATAATTCCAAAAAGATACACCATGCTGTCCTAGTTAGAATCATGAAGGTGAAACAGTTTGGATGAGGCATCACATAATCTTATTATGTACATAATACATCAAACATCACTTTGCATACACTGTGAATAGTCTCGGACACCACACTTATTCATTGTAGCAATGTATTTATTTTTTGTTAGGCATGTCTTTAAATCTCAGCACTCCAGATACAGAGGCAGGAGGATCTCTGTGAATTTGCAGCCAGCCTGATCTAGATATCGAGCTCTGGGACAGGCAGGATTATATAGTGAAACCCTGTCTCATCCACCTCCAGTTCCCACAAGAGCCTCCAAACTTCTTTATTTTATTGTGTATGTGTGGGTATTTTGCCTGCACACATGTGTATACACCAGCTTTGTACCTGATGGCTGTGGAAGTCAGAAGAGGGTATCAACTCCCCTAGAAAGGGAGTTATATGGTTGTTGGTCACTGTGTGGGTGTGGGAACCAGACCCAGGTCCTCTGCAAGAGTAACGACTGCCCTTATAACCTCTGAGGCATCCTTCCAACCCATGCACTAACATCTTGAGTTTGTTGTCCTTCCTAATTCTTAAAATAGTGGCATTGTTACTTAAATCAGCCCTCACTGGACCTCGTAGTGGGAGACGTATCCTTCTTGCTGTAACCTTTTTCCTTTTTAGCCCTATTTTTTTCAGTAGACCAACTATGTTGGGCTCCTGCTCATTGTCTCTTGCATTGTTTTTCTTTTCTCATTTTAATCATCATTCCTTTGTGTTTTAAAAATATTTTATTTTACTTATTTTTCTTTTGTGTGTGTGTATAAATACATATATGTGTGTGTGTGTGTGTGTATATATATATATATATATATATATATATATATATATATATATATATATATATATGGGGGGGTCTGAATGTATCTCAGCATACCTGTACTGGTCCTAGGACAAGTTTTGGGTCTCCTTCCAGGATGGGAGTTCTGGGGATTGAACTTCCAGGCCTGAGAGTAAGCTCCTTTATCCACGGAGCTGTCTGTCTAGCCCAATCATTCTTGAATCTGTAATCTCCTGCTCACAGGACTGCGTTCTTTAGAGGCCTACACTCCATTCTCCCAGCAGGGGTCGCCATAGCTCCTTCACAGCGAGCCATGCCGTTCAACTTCCATTGATTGCCACAGGAGAGAAACCCCTTTTGGTTTGGGGGATATGGTTAAGTATCCATGGCACATTGTAAATCCTTCAGGCCCAGAAACTCAGATTGGAGTTGTGTTTTTCTTTATCTAACATTAATTTAATATTAACTTTAAACACATTTCATTTTAAAGTTGTTTGTGAATTTGTTTTTGCTGTAATTCTTTTTCTGTTTTGTTTTATTTTTTTGAGATAGGGTTTCTGTGGGTTGCTTTGGAGGCTATCCTGGCACTTGCTCTGTAGACCAGGCTGCCCTCGAACTCACAGAGATCCGCCAGCCTCTGCCTCCTGAGTGCTGGGATTAAGGTTTCGCTATAATTCTTACAGGAAAGATGATCACCAAGTTTTGCCTCATATGTCATAGATCAAAGTTGACATAGGTATATGGGATAGTAAAGATTTGGCAGCAGGTCTACTTTTCAATCTGTCCTGGCTATCTAGAGACATTATAACATGCTTATGGCAGAAGATAGAAATGGCACACACCAAACAGAGCAGCCCTTTCAGTGAACTGTTCTTAGAGGTCCCTCTTGTCCTTCCCCTCATTCCAACACACATTCGCATGTTTGCCTCATTGGTTCAATATCCAGAATCAGCCATGTGTTTATATCTTGCTCATGGAAGGACATAACTGTGGCCTTAACTCCTGGCAGCAATAAGCTCAGCTAAACTTCAAGTTTTGATACTAAAGAAGAGAGATTAAAAAAAAAAAAAAAAAAAAAGCAAATGTACCCTCTTAGGGGTGTCTGTCATGACATCAGTATACAGTAGGATTCTACCCTGTCCTGTGCTAAGCCTCCAGACTGTCTGCTCTCCACGTAGATATTCTCTGGACAATGCAAATTGAAGAGGAACAGAACACTGCCATTGTAATGTGTCTCAGGGTTGAACCCTGACTGGTTGGAATAAGCTAAGGAAAGAATGAGGAGTGAGGCATGAAAACACTGAAGACAAACTCATTGCAGAAGTTTTGGTAGAGAAAGGAGAATAGAGAGATAAAAAGTAACTGAAAGAAGAAGTCTAAGGGGTGTTTACTAGGTAGAGCTGGGAATCCATCAGTCTGCTTGCATAAGGGTGGGAATGGTCCAGGAGAGAAGAAAGCAAGGGAACAGGGTGAGTAACTGCAAATAAAGCCCCCAAGAAGGGGAAGACACACAGTGTACAAAGAGAAGGCTGGCTTTGAAGGGAACTCAGGAGAATGGAGCATGTGGGTACAACTTTTGGGCAAATGTTGAATTTCATTTAAGCTTCCATAGCTGATTCTGCTTCCTATGCTTATTTCAAAATTAGATATAAAATCAAACAGAACTATAATATATCAAAATCACAGTGAGAAAAGAATAAGGATATAGCTAGATTAGCTGGTAAAACAAATTTCACTTAAATGGAAACTGAGCAAGAAAATGACTAAGCAAGCAGACTGAGGTTATAGTTTATGGGAAATGCAGACGGTGTCGGGCATTGGCTAGCTCTTTTAGCTTCTGGCAGACAAGGCATTAGGACTGCTACATGAGGTTCTGAATCTAATCTTACAGCTAAAAACCCCTTTTCAGGAGTGAAGACTGAAAACAAACAAACAAACAAACAAACAAAACAAAACAAAACAAAACAAAACAAGAAAAACCTCTGAATGATGTCTCTCCTTGGAGAAGCAGCTTTGCAGGAAGCTGTGGCAATTAGGGAGGAGGTGTGTGTATAGATATAATCTTGTAATAAAAAATTGAGCCAACCTGCTTACTTTCTCTGTGAATGGACCCTTGGGATCCTGATATCACCTTGGTGTAGAAATTCCAAGCTACTACTCTAGACTGGGCTTCTAATCTAGGTCTGCTGACACACAAGAATGACTTCACTAGTGTAGGCTCAAGAAAGGAACAGAAAGAAAAACACTAAAAGTTTCCAAATGCATCAGTATGAGACCACACACCCAAATTCAAGAGTATAGATGACTGGAAGGCGTAGGAAGAAATCTAACAAAATCATTAAAATATGAAATGACTACAGGTAAAATTTTATCTCTGAAGCTGGTTGATAAGATTTTATTGTAATTGTGACTAAAAGGTTCAAGGAGATAAACATATAAAAACATAAGGTTATGGAACAAAGACAACCCCCCCAAAAAAGTACTAGAGAAAAGACTAAAGAATTAAAAAAAAATGTAAAAAGGAAACAAAACAAATAAGGAATTCTAACTGAAATACATAGCACTGAAATATTATCAGATTTGAATTTTGATATAGTAGAAGAGAACATTAATGACTTTGAGTGATCATAAAAAGATATACCCCAGAACATGCCATGGAAGCAAATGGAGAAAGTCTGAGCATGAACAAGGTAGATTTGGGTCCTTGTTGGTAGAATATTGAGCTTTCTTTGAATTGCTTCAATTTTCCTAATAAAACTAAGGATTGTCTATTGAAAAGGAGGAGGAGGTGTTGTAAGCCACATTTAAGGAAAGAATATGGTTTCCTGTAGGGGGTGAGAGAATGGGTTTATTCAAGACAGGTGGAAGGATTGCCAGGAAGAGCATGCATACATTTTAGTCCAAGTAGATGTTTGTTGTGGAATATTAACTAGGCAAGGATGTGTTACATTTGTTTATGCTGTAGAATATTACTTCAACTATTTGTTTCTGCTGCCTTTGTTAAGGATGTAGAGAAGTGTTACTTTTGTTTGTGTTGCATCTGTTTAACTACTTAAAGATGTGTTGCATTTGTTTCGCCTTGCCTGCCTAAGACACCTGATTGGTCTAAGAAAGAGATGAATGGCCAATAGTGAGACAGAGAAAGGGTAGGTGGAGCTGGAAGGCAGAGAGAATAAATAGAAGGAGGAATATGGACTCAAGGGGAGAGAGGGGGCAGGAGGAGAGAATGAGGGTGAAAGAGAGGGACACGCCCAGGGCCAGCCAGGCAGTGCCAGCCATCAGACACAGAGTAGGATATACAGAAAGAAAAGATAAAAAGCCCTGAGGCAAAACATAGATGAAGAGAAACAGGTTAATTTATGTTAAAGAAAATAAAACAAAATAATAAAAATGAACTAGCTAGAAAGGAGCATTCAAAACTAATAATAAGTCTTGTGTCATGATTTGGGAGTTGGTTGAATAATAAGTCTGTGTCATGATTTGGGAGTTGGTTGACGGCTCAAAAAAAAAAAAAAAAAAAAAAACAAGGAAAAGCCTGGCACAGCTCTTAGATGTTAGAACAACTGGGATCGTCTTTGCTGAAGACTATTAGAATTGTTCATAGTGAAGTGTCTGGGCTTCCTGAATCTTCTAATAAACTATGATTCTGACAGGTACCTCAGGAATCACCCTGTGACTAAGTTTCCTTAGCGGTTCTTTGCAGATGATGGCTTATATGTAACTATTGAAAGAACACGAAGTGTAGCTGGGTAGTGCTGGCACTCACCTTTAATCCCAGCACTCGGGAGGCAGAGGCAGGTGGATCTCCATGAGCTCAAGGCCAGCCTGATCTACAGAGTGAATTCTGGGACAGCTACAGCGGCATCTTAGAGAGACCCTGTCTCAAAATAAGCAAACAAACATGAAGTGTGACTCTTAGAGGAACTTGGGCCCATGCTCTCAAGCATGTCTTACTGTAGAGAGCCGCGAAGTGCCACACCTTAAAGATGGCGCTGGCTTCCGCCTTCCACCTCCCCAAGGGTGAGCGCTCTCTGGTGTAAACAAGCCCTTATTTGGTTAAGTCTGTTCAGCTTGTCTGCTTCTGCCTTAGAGTAGCCTATCTGCAGGGTCCATGTAGCTCACTGGGGTTGGTTAGTGCAAGGGTATTTAAGCCTGTGCAGGGGTCCCCTGGGCTCCCGCGGGTCAGAAGAACATGTTTCAAGGATCCTGATTAAAACTGCATGAAGAAGATCTTCCCGGAGTCGCGTCTTCCTTGCTGGCAGGGGTCAGGCGCAGTACATCTTACCACCCAGACCCAGTGCCTCTTTCCTTTTATTAACCCCTGAGCTTGAAATCTATTCAAAGCACATTTTTGGTTTTTTCAAGACAGTATTTCTCTGTGTAGTCCTGGATATCCTAGAAGTCACTCCGTAGACCAGGCTGACCTTGAACTCAAAGAGATCCACCTGCCTCTGCCCTCTGAGTGCTGTAATTAAAGGTGTGAGCCACTATGCCTGGCACTCAAAATGCTTTTTAAATAAACCTCAACACTGCTTTTAATAAAGGCCTTTGCAGTCTATAGGACAGATCCTGGGCAGTGAACATTAAATTCATTGTAAGTATTTGTTTTGTTTACTGAGTAGAAGGTGGATTTTGTACACAATAAGACACTTCAAAAAAACAAGTAATAAAGGAGACTAGATTGGAAAAAAGAAAAAAGCACATGTGTCATGGCAACAGACACCAGGAAGTACGGTGAGTGACAAGCTCTCAGAGGGTAGAAAGAGCCACTGGGGATGCAGATGAATACCAGTAGCCATCTCTCCTCACTGACCCTTGAAACTTTCAATGTATGGGGCTGGAGAGATGGCTCAACAGTTAAGAGTGTGGTGGTTTGAAAGGAAATGCCCATCCAAAGGGAGTGGTACCATGGGGAGGTGTGGCTTTGTTGGAGGAAGTGTGTCACTGTGGAGGCAGGCTTTGAGGTCTCATATATGCTCAAGCCATGCCAAGTGATACAGACCACTTCCTGTTGCCTACAGGAAGTAGGGACTCTAAGATTCTTCTCCAGTACCATGTCTGCCTGCAAGCCTCCATGTCCCACCACGATAGTGGACTGAACCTCTGAACTGTAAGTAAGCCAACCCAACTAAATATTTTCCTTTATAAAAGTTGCCATAGTCTTTAACTACAAAAGTGAATTTAAAAAAAAAAAAAAAGTTGCCACGGTCATGGAGTCTTTTCACAGCAATGGAAACCGTAACTAAGACAGATGTTGGTACCAGGGGCTGGGGTATTGTGATAGGCAGGACCATGTTTTTGTTCGAGCAATTTGAGCTTTGGGACTTTGGGTTAAGAAAGCAGTGGAATTCTTTAAGCACTGCTTATGGGCCACACTGGTAGGAGCATGGAAGACAGTGATGCTGAGGGTGATTTGCACTGTGGGGGGCTGGTTCAAGAGGTTTCAGAGGAGAAGAATATTACTATGTTTCCTAAAGATCATTCTTATGATATTTTGGTGGAAAAAAAGTGGCTGCTTCCTACCCTTGTCTGGAAAGTTTGCCTGAGGCTAAAGGGATGAGTTTTGAATTAATTCCACTGGCAGAGGAAATCTCAAAACAGCCTAGTATAGACTCTGTCACGTGGTTACTAATGTTCATGTTTATGAAGATTTATAATGAGGCATGGCTGGGGTGTCCATCCTGGACTCTAAGGACAAAGCACGGTTCTACCCAGCACCGTGATGGGCTGAGCAGGACAAGGAGACCCATACGCAGGCCTGAAAGCGGTCTTCCCTGGACCCTGAGGGCAAAACACAGCCACTGGCACTTTGCAGCGATGGGTAGTCAGGCCATATTATGACAAGCAAAATGTATGGTGTGGTATGGGAGGGAGAGACAGAGACAGAGTGGTTCACTGGTGGACAGAAGCATATCTAAAGAGGTGAAAGTGGTGAGGAGTGGTGGTGCCATCCAGGGCTATGATGATCTGGACCTGGGCTGCTGCCAGGACCCATGTCTGGCTTCATGGCCCTGTTGCAGCTCTGGTCTGGGTTGATGCCCATGGTCTGGATACCACTGAAGGCCAAGAGGATAGGGCTGTAGAGACTCGGTCCTGTCCCTCACTGGCTGAAACACTAGGGAGAACTTGTCTTGTCTCTCACTCAGGAGATCAGGGCCTGGGCAGCACAGTTGTGCAGACCCTGTAGTCAGGGCTGTGCACAAGCTGGCCCTGAGGACCTGAGAGTGGGAGACTGTGGTGTGGTGGTGAGGACAGGGAAAGATGCCCCATTACCTGTTATAGAATATTATTTTAAGATGTGTTACATTTGTTTATGCTGTGGAACATTTGTTTTAATGATGCAAAAATGTGTTGGATTCTTTTATATTGCATTTGTTTAACTCTGTGAAGTTGTGTTACTGTGCCTGTCTAAAGCACCTGATGGTCTAATAAAGAGCTGAACAGCCAACAGCAAGGCAGGAGAGGGATAGGTGGGGCTGGCAGGCAGAGAGGAGAAATAGGAGGAGGAATCTGAGAGGAAGAGAAGGAGGAGCGAGATAGAACAAGGAGAGGATGAGTGAGAGTGGAAGTAAGATTACACAAGTAAGAAAAGGAGAAAGCTCAGAGGCAAAAGGTAGACTGGATGATTTAAGATAAGAGCAAGCCAAACTAAGGCTGGACATTCGTAAGTAAGAATTAGCCTCCCTGTGTGATTCATCTGGGAGCTAGGTGGCAGCCCCTCTCCAAGCCAAAAGAATAAAAAGAGTGAAACAATACCCCTACCACGTGCAGCTGGCGAGGCAGCTGACCCTCTCCTTTACCAGCCTCAGCCTTCCAGGAAGCAAGCCTGAGCTTTGTCTGGGCAGCACAGTGAGCGGACCTTGTTGACAGGGGTGGGTGAGCATGGAACAACTGGTTCTACCCCTCATCAGCCATATGATGGCGTGGGCAGGGGAGAGATGCCCTCCCTCCTACCCCACCCTCACTGCCTGTGGTGGGTGGGAGAGCTGGCCCTGGGGACATGAAAACAGGAGAACCTGTCCCACAGTTTGCTCACTGCAAAGGGAGAGCTAGCTGGGGGCAGTGCTGGAGAGCTCACCCTGGTGGTGAGGACAGGGAAGAGCCAGCATGCTGACCAACCCTGCAGCTACCAAGGCCCTCCCCAACATTCACTATGATCTGCTGAAGCATAGGAAGGGGAACATCCTGCAGACCCAAAGCTTTGGATCTCCCCAACACGGGACAACAACAGGATATCCAAGGGAAGACCCAGTGAGGGCTCAGCATCAATAGTGTGACAGAAACAAGAGGCCTTGAACCAGACCAATGACTCTTTGCAGGTAAAAATAAATGGATAAAAGGGTAAGAACTGTGTCACAGTATAGCTTCCACAATGAGATTTATGATGAAAGTTTTCTTTTCTTTTTTTTCTTTTAAATTTTGTTTTATTTTATTTTATTTTGGGAGAGCTGAGGTTGCAAGGGCAGAGAGGGTGGATATACAGGGAGATGAATGGGATGGAGATGCGTGACATGAAAGACACAAGGAATAAATAATAAGTATTTTTAAGAAAAAAAAAAGATCTATAACGAAAAGGAGCAAGCTGAGAAAGGGGAAAGGAGCTAAGCCCTGTGTTCAAGGAGATAAATGGATTAAGAAGTGGAACAAAGGGAGTGGTGACCTCAGAGCAAGACCCCACCCAGCTAAGTTTCCCACTTGTAAAAAGGAGCTAAAGAAGAGCTCAGAGCCAGGAGTGGTGGTGCACTGTGATCCCAGCACTGGGAAGGCAGAGGCTGGCGGTTCTCTGAGACTGAGGCCAGCCTGGTCTACAGAGTTGGTTTCTAGACAGTCGTGCTTAGGCAGTGAAGGAAACAAAGCTGGTGAGGATGTACTTGAATGAGGGAGGCATGTTCCAGCCTCTGTAAGCAGTAGAACTTGGCAGTGTTGGCTGCTGGTTCTGATTCAAGGATAGAAGAAAGGTGTTATGGAACCTTCCTCTGCATCTAAAGAAAGCCATTGAGGCTTTCTTTATGTGTATGAATGGGAGCCTAGAGAGGCTATCGTGTGATGCTGTGAAGGTGAAGCCTGGATTGCCTTGGAGATCCCCAGATGTTGGAGACATCAGAGCTGGAAAATACCTGCTGAGGAGAGGTGCTAATAGGGAGTGAATCAGCCCAAGTGAAAGAAGTATGTTGCAGTCAACAAAGCTAAAAGGAGCTGGAGATCTGAAGACTTTCTTGGCATCTTGACATGAAGATACAGAGTTTGGAGTTTGCCCAGCTGTCTTTGGTCTTGCTTTGGTCCAGTGTTTCCTCACTGTGCTCCTGTGCCATTATATGTTGGAAGTATGTGATCTGGTTTTTTGGGTTTTTTTTTTTTTGATTTTATAGGTTATCATAGTTAAAGGGATTGCATGAATCTCAGAAGAGACTTTGAACTTTGCACTTTTAAACATTGTTGAGACTGTGATAGACTATGGAGACTTTTGAAGTTGGACTGAATTTATTTTGCATTATGATATGGCTACAGGCCTCTGGGGGTCAGGGAGTAGAACGTGGTGCTTTGAAAGAAAATGTCCCGGAAAGGAGTGGCCCTGTGGAGGCAGACTTTGAGGCTGCATATATTCAAGTATGTGAAGTGTTTATATTAATACCTCATAAATGCTCACTGAGTAGTAGTAGATACTATTGTTATCTACTAATTAAAATTCCAAGAAGCACTCCATACTGTCCTAGTCAGGATTATGACAGTGAAATAGCTTAGACCAGGCACAACTCACACATCTTGTTATGTACCTCGTGTGTCAAACACCATTTTGCGGATACTATATGGATAGTCAGCAAATATCACACTTATTAATTGTAATAATAATTTAAAACTTTATTTTATTTTATATGTATGGGTGTTTTGTCTACATGTACATATGTGAACTATGTTCATGCCAGGTGTTCATGGAATCAGAAGACAGTGTCTGATTCCCTGGAACTGGAGTTACAGGTGGCCGTGACTCACTATGTGTGTGCTAAAAACAGAACCCATGTCCTCTACAAGAATAATAAGTTCTCTTAACCTCTGAGTCATCTTTCTAGTCCCTGTAATAATATTCTGAATTTGACAGTTCTTTTTTTTCAAGATAGGGTTTCACTGTGTAGCATGGCTGTCCTGAAACTCGCTCTGTAGACCAAGCTGGCCTCGAACTCACAGAGATCCACCTGCCTCTGCTTCCAGAGTGCTGGGATTAAAAGCATGCGCCACCACAGCCTTGCTTGACAGTTGATAAAACAGTGGCATGGTGGTACTTAAATTGGTCCTCACTGCATCTGCTTTCCATCTTACCCCACTTTAATTGATGAAGAGGCTTAGAAATGAGTTACATGATCTCACCCAAACCATATGGATTGCTCATTTGTGTCCCCTTCCCTGTCCTGTTCTCCAGTGCTGAGGACTGAGCACATGGTCTTGAGTGTGGTAAGCAGCTGTTCTGTGGAGGAGTCTGACCTATGGTCCAGGAGTCTGACATGGTTTGAATGCTGGAGCACTCAAATCAAAGGGTAGATTTTCATTACCGATGCTGTTAGTAAGTGTCTTAGAGACTGGTGGGACTGTTAGTCAGCTATTTGTCCTAATTGTTTGTTTAATTTTGCTTAGCTACAGAAACAGTTTTGTGTTCTTTTTTAAATTTTATTTACCTGCTATTAATATGTCTATGGATAACCCAGAAGTAGTGGCACACACTTTTAATCCCAGCACTTGGCAGGCAGAGGCAGGATGATCTTCAAGTGTAGGCCAGTTTGGTCTACTGAGTGAGTTCAGGACAGCTAGAGAAATCCTGCAAGAAAAGCAAAAGCTAAAACAATATATAGATATAGACAGATAGATGGATAACCCGAACCCAGGTTACTGCTTCAGCTCACATGCTACACGAAGCATGCTTATTTTTAAAACATATGTTGGGCATTATATATGATTTTGATAAATTAATATTTTAAACACGCACTTTCAGAGATAGCGTGAGGACCTGAGCTTAGATCTACAAACCTCCTGTAAAAGACTGGGTATGGAAGCACACTGCTATAATTCCAGCACGGGGAGGTGGAGACAAGAAAACCCCAGGGGCTCACTGTCAAGAGGCTCTAGCCATCTGTGAACTCTGGTCCACGGAGAGACCTGGTCTGAACATGCAAGGCAAAGAGCCATACACTGGACCCGGAGGACATCTCAGTAGTTAAGAGCACTGGCTGCTCTTCTAGAGGACCCAGCACCCACATTGTAACTCACAACATTCTGAGGCTCCAGTTCCAAGGAGTTCTTAAGCATCAGGGGACGTGGAAGACAGTTATACACAAAATAAAAAAGAAGGCATTCAATGTTGACCTTTTTTCTCCACAGGTGGAGAGATGATGAATGAACCTGCTCACACATATAGATATCCATACGCAGTGAGTGAATAATAAAATTAATAGTCTCAATAGGCCTTTTCCCATTATACACGGTTACTAAAAGAAAACTATAGTGTGTGTGTGTGTGTGTGTGTGTGTGTGTGTGTGTGTGTGTGTGTGTGCACGCGTGCGTATGAATTTTTGAGACAGGATCTCATGTAGTCTAGGCTGACTTCAGACTCATTATGTAGCCAAAGATGGACTTAACTTCTAATCTGCTTGCCTCCATTCTGCAAGTGCTGGGAAGAATCATGGATGTGCACTATATCTAATTTGGGTGGTGTTGGGAATTGAACTCAGGGCTTCATGCATGGTAGATGACAGCACTCTATCAACTGAGACACATCCCTGGTGCCTTAACCTGTATTTCTGATGCAGAGAAGAAGCATTAAGACAGAAGTGTTAGTCTTTTGCAGTGCTGGGGCTCAAGCCTGGGTTCCAGCACATTTCAGGGAAACTCTCTACCACTGAGTCCTACCCATAGCCTTGGTATTATTTTAGAGGTCATTGGTGGAATATCCAGACAGGGAAGAGATGCTCATCTTGCTCTGATGGTCTCCAGCTATCACTGGAGTTCACACGCAAGTCCAGCACTGCTTGAAGTTTTGGCTCTAAGATTAGCACTGATTCTGGGAAAGGCCTGTCTCTTTTCTTCTTAAAAATAATGAACACAGCAATGCTTTCCTACAATCCTTACCAGAAGTTTGGTAAGGATTAAGTCATTTAAGAGAGACTCCAGTACTTAGAAGGCTGCACACCAGGCACACATAATGCCTGACCACCATCACAGCTTCTATAGGACTACATGGCAGCCTAGCTTTGTTTAGGGACCAAATCCAGAGTCTTACACATGATGTAAGGACTGAAACACTGAGCTATATCCCTAGATACTTTTGTGTGTGGAAGCATGCATTGTAGTTAGGGTTTCTATTGCTGTGAAGAGACACCATGACTACAGTCACTCTTATAAAGAAAAAGATTTAATTGAGGTGGCTCACTTACAGTTCAGAGGTTCAGTTCATTATCATCATGGCTGGACATGGCAGCATGCAGGCAGACATGGTGCTGGAGAAGGAACTGAGAATTTTACATCTTGATCTGCAGGCAACAGGAAGGGAACTGAGACACTGGGTATAGCTTGAGTATAAGAGACCTCAAAGCCCACCCCAACTTCCTCCAACGAGCCCACACCTACTCCAACATAGCCACATTTCCTAATGGTGCCATTCCCTATGGGCTTATAGGGGCCAATTGTATCCAAACTACCACAATATGTAAGATAAGGTCTCATGATATAGCCTAAGCTAACCCTAAAACCTGCCATTTAGCCCAGGATGACCTTAATCATAGTTTGGTACACTGAGGACAGATGTTGTAGTTTATAGACAACCATCTTCCATATTCAATGGAGACTGAAAGACATTTGACAATTATTTTTCACTTCATGTAAACTAAAGTCTACCTGCCTGTGCATCCTAGGTGACATGAACCCCTATGCCTGGGTAACCTAAATTTTGCTTATAGCCCCATAAAACGAATTATTCATTTTCTTTCTGCCATTTTCTCTCTACACTGCTCCCCTGTTCTTCCCTCTATGTGGGTGTTCATGCTACTATGTAAACATATCTGTGTTTGGGCAAACATGTCTACTTCCTGCTAAACTCAGTCAACCATCACTTGAATGCAGACGGTGCCTGATTTACCCTTCCCTCCAAGGGTATTCATCTGCGAGAGGGGAAGCGGACATTCTGGAGCACTCTGAATTTATCACTGTCGATTACTGGTCCTTGGATTCCAGGGAAATCTTTTGGAAATCTCTCTCTCTCTCTCTCTCTCTCTCTCTCTCTCTCTCTCTCTCTCTCTCTCTCTCTCTCTCTCTCCCTCCCTCCCTCCCTCCCTCCCTCCCTCCCTCCCTCCCTCCCTCCCTCCCTCCTCTCTCTCTCTCTCTCTCTCTCTCTCTCTCTCTCTCTCTCTCTGCGCCTTAGCTTTTATCTACAGTGATGTAATTGCAGAGGCAGAATGAGGCGCTGTGCCAAACCCACACTGGTTTCAGCGCATTTGCTTACCTAGTAACAGGAGGAGAGTCCTGTAGGAATGCAGTGCCTATTTTCTGGACTTGGAGCACCCAGGCCGTAACTCATCTTATTAAGAAGAGACAGGAGGTACAGTGCCAAAGGCAGGCTCCAAGATGATTGTGGCAAAGGACTGGGAAATGACAGCATGCTCAGGTCAGGGAAGGGACACTCTCTTTGATTGAAGCTTACTGGAAAGCACATACTGGGTGGAATGAGGCAGCCACAGAAATCTTTCCCAGAAGTAACCCATGTGATTTGAGGGCTTTTACTGATGAGACTAAGATGTTCAAATGCCATTGCGAACAAGCCAACCTAAAGTGTGATTAATGTCTAGCCAGCATTGCCCTTAGAAATTGTCATATTTCATGGGCATCAACTCGATAAGGAAAGAGGGATCGCGGACATCCACATTGGTCCTGAGACCAATAATCATACACATATTAGCACATCAGTTCCTCACAGTGGGTGTTAACACTCAGAGGTGACTGCCAAGAAGGTGGAGATGCCAATGGGTTTTACTCACAGGACACATGCAGCTTAGGAGCAACCTCTCAAGCTAATAGGAAGCTGGTGTGTGTTACACACACAGAAGCTGTGAACCTCAGGTCATAGAGTCAGGGACACAAGAAATACAGCAGTTTCCTTATTTCCCTTGGTGGAGGTGCATTACTAGGGATAGAACCCAGAGCCTCATGGAGAGTTCTTGGCTGAGCCCTAGCTCAAGCATAATCCTTGCTTCTTCTGTATCAACGATTTACTGGGTGTCACTGCTCCATCAGCGCCGCAGAAACGTGCTCAGTCCCAGGTGGAATTTTCGCCCCTCCTTCACGTGGGTTATGGCTCTGTAGTTATGTGGGTTGGAGAGTTCTGGATGGTTCCAAAGCACTGGTAGTGTCAGCATAGGGTTGGAGGAAGTCTGGTCTCCACTGAGGGGCTGAGAGGAATCGCCTACTTTATCCAAGCAGGCTGTCATGGAGATGGGTTTGCTCCCATCTGTACAAGACTCCCAATCTAGCCACTCCCTTTCAACTATTTTTGTGTCTCCCTTGGGTGCATGAGGCTCTTTCTGGCTCACCATTAACACTTGAATGTGAGACACTGAGGCCATCAGCTATGGCAGTTCAAGGTGGATTTCTTCTGTGTTTCTTTGGTTTATCTAGAATTCTACTTAGTTGCTGAGATAAAGCTCCCCATGATACTAGATCCTCTAATCCCATCTTGCTCACTTCTTGGGGCTCAGGCTGGAAGCAAGGCCAGCCTCCCTTCTTCTGGGACACACCGGGTCAGACTACTGCCATTCACTTCTTTATTTTTATTTTTTGTTTTGGTTTTTTGAGACAAGGTCTCTCAATGTAGTCTAGCATTGACTATGTTGAACAGATTGGCCTTCAATTCACAGAGATCCTCCTACCTCTGCCTCCTAAGTGCTGGGGCTAAAAGTGAGCACCATACCTGGCTTCTTTTTAAAAATGAAATGTACTTGTTTGTACTTTATGTGTGTGGATGTTGGCCCTTGTGTGTCTGTGCACAGCATGCATGCAGTGTTGGAAGAGACCAGAAGAAGGCAATAGATCCGTTGGAACTGGGGTTACATGTGATTGTGAGCCACCACGTGGGTTCTTGGAATGGAACCTGGGTCCTCTTGAAAGAGCAGGAAGTGTTTTTAACTACTGAGCCATCTCTCTGATTTTTTTTTTTAAATTATCTTTTATTGTTTTGAAACAGGGACTCCCTATGTAGCTCTGGCTGTCCTCACTGTGTAGACCAGATAGGTCTCAAAATAATAGAAATCCTCCTGTCTCTACCTTCCAAGTACTGGGTTCTACCACTACCATACCTGGTCCCTATTCTCATCTGTCACCAGACACGAGGAAGACATTTCTAGCTGGCAAGTAAGGTAGATGGTGTGTGTGTGTGTGTGTGTGTGTGTGCGTGTGTGTGTGTTTACTCCTTTACAATCATCACTCCAGAGTGCTACCTTTTGAAGGAAAAGCTGCAAAAGGTTTCCATTTTCCCTGTTTATTGTTATCACATACTTTCCTTGGGCCAGTGACCGCCCAGTGGCTCAGTTGTCTCATTCGGAAGAAATGCTGGCCAACAAATGATAGCTCTTTGAGAAATCTTTTTAATACAGATGACTTTGTATCTTTGATTAGTCTAAAGACAGTATGAAATATGACTTCACACTGAACTGAAGTCACCCTTGACTTCTTTGGTGACATCTTTTCTCAGTGAACATGATGCACAGGAAGCCAAATACTTAATGAGAAACATGTCCCCGAAGGCATGCAGATAAGTGGATGCTGCTTGCTCTGCTGTGGTCCTGTGTGCTTATCCCTCTGCCCAGCAAAGCTCTGATAGAAACCAAGAGCAACACAGACACAGATCTCTACCCTAGGGAGAGGAAAAGTATTTCCAGCTTCCGGTTTTCTTATATTTCAGCTTTTCCATACTGCTTTCCTTGATTTCTGCATCAACCACCAAGCTTTCTCCAGGCAGAACACCCTGGGATCGTTTCAGTGTGACTTAGGTACCACAGAGAGTCAAAACCAGGAGATTTCTAACATGGAAGTTTATTTGGCTCATGGTTTCAAAAGTCATGGAGTCAAAGGTCAAGGGGTCAAATTTGCTGAGGCATTATTTCCGTCTCCTAACTTGGTGAAGGCAAGGGAACAAGTCGGGCCCAGACGCCTTCCTTCCAAACCCACCTATAAGTGTGTCTTAGTTAGGGTTTCCATTACTGTGAAGAGACACCATGACCATGGCAATTCTTATAAAGGAAAGCATTTAACTGGGACTGGCTTACAGGTCAGAAGTTTAGTCCATTATCATCAAGGCAGGACAAGGCAGGCTTACATGGCCCTGGAGAAGGAGCTGAGCGTTCTGTATCTTGCAGGTAACAGGAAGTCAAATAAGACACTGGTCCTGGCTTGAGCACATGTGAGACCTCAAAGCCCACCTCCACAGTGACACACTTCCTCCAACAAGGCCACACCTACTTCCACAAGGCCACACCTCATAACAGTGTCACTTCCTTTGGGGACCATTTTCTTCCAAGCCACCACAAAGTGATTCTCTTCTTCAATAATGACATTGATGGCTCATAATGACAGAATGCTCATGGCTTCAGCCCCTCTGAAAGGCCCTGCCTTTTCCCAGGTTGCACAATGGACTGGACTCCCAGTTCGCTGAGGACATATTGAAGCAGCAGCAGCCATGTGAAATTTCAGGTCTGTTCCAAGAGACTGAATCCAGTGTGGCCTAGCTGAAACTTGCTCTGTAGATCAGGCTGGCATTGAGATCCCCTATGTATATCAGGCTAGCCTTTAACTCACAGCAATCTTCCTGGCATGTATTTTGAGGGTTGTGACTGAAGTATGCCACCATGCCCAACCTGTGTAATTTTTAAAATAAATGTGCATGGCAGTGTAGAAAGAAGCCCATTGTAATTTATTATTTTTCTTTTTTACGACACTGTCTCGGGCAGCCTGAGGTTTGCTATGTAGCTGAGGTTGACCTTGAACTTTTAATCCTCCTGCCTTCATCTCTTGAGTGGTAGGGTTACAGGTGTGCACCACCATGCTTAATTAATGCACTGCCAGGAATCAAACTCAGGTCTTTATCCAGGTTGGGCACTGTCAGAGTTGTAGGGGCCATTTCAAAGGAGGCACTTCTTTTAAAGACTACATCCACAGAACTTTTTAACAGAATGGAGACCTAGTGACTTAAGAGGAACCCTTCAATCCCTAATTTGTCATGCTGAAAAAGCCACAGACAACTTGTCCTTGGGAGTGGGCTATCTAGAATAGCTGCCACATCTCTTTGCTGGCCAAGAGAACTTGATGTTTAGGTACTTAGCTCCTTTCTCTAGGAAATAGGGTAACAGCTAAACTTGAAGACTTTTGTGCTGTTTCTCAAAACATGCAGACTCTGCACGAGAAGGCCTCTCATTCTGAAAAGACTTATGTTTAATATTTTATTTTCTGATTATCTTTTATTTTTTAAGGTCCTGCTTAGCGTGTGCCATCCCAAACAGCTTTCAGGATCAGATAGCCCTGCATTTGGATGACAGTTTACAGCATACATGTAAAACAGGTCTTAATGGTGGGGCCCTACCATCCTTATGAGGAGAGAAGGAAACATAAATTATTTCTTCCCTTCCCCATCTGCAAACAGAAGGAAGGCTGCATGTCATGGATGAGCATGTGCTCTAAATAAAGTTCAAGGGTTGGACCAACAGTATCGAGAGGTTTTTAAGAAAGATAATATTTTAAAATTAAATCTCTGAGAATTTCATATGTGCCTACAATGAATTTTGATCATATTCACCCCCCACTTCATCTTTCCAACTCTTCCTGGATCCTACCCATTGCCCTCCCATTTTCAACTTCTTTTAACAATAATTTACTAAATCCAACTAGTGTTGTCCATATATGCAATTGGATGGAGTCATCAACCAGAGCTTGATCACCTATTCTGAAGAAAACAGATTCTTCTCTCTCAGCAGCCATCAGCTGCCCGCAGCTCCTCACTGAGAGGTGGGGCCTCGTGGTGAAATGTTGACTGCCTTGACCTTTAGCAGATCTTGTCTAGACAACCACAGCAGCTATGAATTTGTGAATTCCCTGGTCCTGTTATATCTAGAGGACACTCTTATACAGCAGTCTTCCCTGACCTCTGGTTCTTAAAATCTGTGGTGTTTTGAATAAAAGTGGCCCCCATGAGCTCATAGGAAGTGGCATTATTGGAGGTGTGGCCTTGTTGGAGTGGGTGTGGCCTTGTTGGAGACATATGTCATTTGAAGTTTCAGAAGCTCAAGCCAGGCCCAATGTTAATCTCTCTTCCTGCTGCCTGCTCATTGAGACTTTTGGCTTCTTCTCCAGCACCATGTCTGCCTTCCCACCATAACTATAATAAACTAGACTTCTGAAACTGAAAGCCAGTCCCAATTAAATGGTTTCTTTATTAAGAGTTGCCATGGCCATGGGGTCTCTTCACAGCAATAAAAACCATAACTAAGACACAATCTTTCACCCTTTACTTGGTGATCCAGGAGCCTTGGGGAAAGTGATCTAGAAGATAATATATTTTTTTGGGGGGGGGCAGGGGTGGGGTTGAATGGGATGATTTGAGAAAGTTTTCCTTAGGTTCAGATGTCGTGACACTTCTTGGGTAGGTTTGAAAGTTGTGACCTTGCTGGAGGAGGTGTGTTCCTGGGAATGGGCTTTGCTGTTTTAACTATGTGTCATTCCTAGTTCACTCTTGGCTTCCTGTTTGCTGTTTAAGACTGTGAACCCTCGGCTCTCAGCCCGCAGCTCCAACCATCATGCCTGCCACTTCCATTACCGTTTAGAACTGTAAGCCCAAATGTCTTCTCCAAGTTTCCTTGGGGATCATGGTATTTTATAACAGCAATAAGCAAATAAAGAGGCTCTCATTATGCAACTCGAGCAGGCCTGGGTCTGAGATAGGGCCAAGCTGACTGGGAACTCACAGAGATCCACTTGCCTCTGCCTCTCCAGTCCTAGCCAGACCACCATGCTGGTCTGAGGTGAGGTCTTTATGAGGGTTCTAGCCTCCACACTGCGGCTATGCTGTTAGTTCACTGTTGTGGGTGTGAGTTCCTCGTACGTTTAGGCCCTTCTGTTTATCTACCATGCATGTTCAACTGTTCTTCTACCTTGTGCTATGTTGTGATACCAGAAGGTCCTCACTGGATGTAATCCATTCACTGTGGCCTTCTCACCCTTCAGAACTGTTTCCATCCTCCATTCTGTTAGTGGATGTGGTGCTTGAATGGGAAACGTCCCTCACAGCGGCATGTGTTTAAATGCTCGGCCCCAGTTGCTGACACTGTTTGGGAAGGATGTGGAGATTTGGGAGGTGGGGCCTTGCTGGAGAAAGCGTGTCGCTGGAGTGGGCTTCGGCAGTTTGTAGCTCCATCCACTTCTAGATGCTCTCTTCCTCCAGGGGGTGCGAATGAGCTGTGATAGCTGAGTTTCCTGCTCTGGCCACCTCCTGTTATGCCTCTCTTGCTGTTACCAGCTCTATATCCAGAAGCATAATCCATATAAACTTTCTTCCTTAGTTGCTTTTAGTCATGGTATTTCATTACAGTAACAGAAGTAACTCATATAGTGTGATATGCCATAAAACATAGGCCTGGCTAGCCTGAAACTCCCTATGTAGACCAGGCTGGCCTCAAATTCACAGAGGTCAGTGTGCTTCTGCCTCATGAGTGCACTACCTTGACCAGTTCAGAATGTTCCCAAGGACCTAGGACAGGTCATGAAGAGGCCTGGATATACACAAATGCAGTGATCTTCGAGAAGTTATTTTCTCTGCAGGGCTCAGTGTCTGGTGTGTCAGATTTTACTGATCAGAATGTATGTACATTCGGGCCTCTTCATGACTTGTCCTATGTCCTTGTGAACATTGCTGCATTGTGCATATGCAGGCTTCTTCATGACCTGACCTAGGTCCTTATAAACATCACCAGGTTATTGTGAGTAGTGAGCACTTTCCAGTTCTGAGGGAATGTATTTATTTATTTATTTGCTCTTATTCCAGTTCTCCTCCTCCCCTCCCTCTCCCTCCCATGGCCCCCAACCACCCTCCCATCCCATTCCAACCCCCTACTCCACAGGGAGGGTGATGCCTTCCAGGAGGGGTCAACAAAATCTGTCAAGTCATTTGGAGTAGGGACTAGGCCCTCCCTCTTAGGGAATTTATAACACGGAGCAGACAGTACAAGTAGGCAGACCAAATCAGGCTTAAATTTGATTTGGCTCACACATTCATTGGCCCTTCCAGTGTTTTTGTTTTTATTTTTTTAATTTTAATTTAGTTGGCAGTTTTAAATGGAGATATTTTATATAAAAATCTTGATCTCTAGCTTTAGACTTTCTGACTTGGAAAGGCTGAGTTTGTATTCCTTTCAGCTGGAGCTATGATCTCTGTGTCCGCTGGGTCCCTTCTCCTCCTCAAGGCTGGAGAGCTTGAGGACACTCGGGCAGTAGATGTGTCAATGTCATCACGCCCATAGCTTCCAGCAAGGTTCCGTGGTGTGCCCGGCTCAGGGTACTTAAAGTTGCCTGAAAAACCATCTGTTTCTTCAACTGCTAAAACCTTACAGAATCCTTTTCTTTCTACCTTGGCAAAAAAGGAAAGGGTAAGTCTACAGTTTTAAACAAGGAAAGCAGAAAAGAAAAATTATTTAGACAATGCTAAGATAGGGCAACACCTTCAAAGAAAAGGTATCACAAAGAAGTTACTAAACAACTTAGCTCTAATTCTCCTTTTTATGTGAAGAAAACCGCACCCAAAGGGCTGGAAACGTAGTTCAGTGGTAAAATGCTTGTCTGACATGGATGAAGTCTTCGATTCTATCCCAGTGCTTTATCAATCTGGCGTGGTGGCACAAGTCTGTAATTGCAGCACTTGGGAGATGAAAGCATGAAGGTCAGGAGTTCAAAGTCAGCCTCAGGTACATAGATTTCAGGCTAGCCTGGGATACATAAAAGCCCACCTCAACCCGCCCCCCAAATAGGAAAAGTTTCAAACTAAGTCCTCTGTTTAAAGGAAGAAAGAAGGAAGCAGGGGGCAGAGGTTAGCCAGTCAGCTGTCTTCCTGTGTAAGATTCTTGGATACAACAAACAGATGTAGACAGAGAAAAATGACTACCATATGGTGAGCTGGGTCACAGACACTCTGTGTGTGTGCTGGGTTTGCAATGCTACTCACTGAGAAGAATATCCACTTTGATAAGCACTGGTATACTAATTCATGCCTTTTTAGTTAGTGGAGAACTTTGCGATGTTCTTCAAACCTTTAGGTAACAGTAAATCAAACAGGGGTAAAGGATTTGGAGAGAAGGCTCAGTGGTTAAGAACACTGACTATTCTTGCGGAGGACCTGGGTCAGTTTCCCAGCACCCACATGGCAGCTCAAACACTCTATAACTCTGGTTCTAGGAGATATGACAACTTTTTCTGGTCTGTGGGGGTTCCTGCACAATATGGTATACCTATGAGCACACAGGCACACACACACACACACACACACACACACACACACACACACACACACACTAAATAAGTCTTTAAAATGTTTAAAAAAATTAAAGTTGTTAAAATTCTCTC
Organism: Cricetiscus sungorus; assembly: GCA_030556225.1. Taxonomy (NCBI): domain Eukaryota; kingdom Metazoa; phylum Chordata; class Mammalia; order Rodentia; family Cricetidae; genus Cricetiscus; species Cricetiscus sungorus. The sequence goes on from JANBXA010000103.1 coordinate 19,603,424, forward strand.
TCTCACACACACTCACATATACAGAGAGACATACACACTCTCTCATACACACACAGACATACACTCACACACACACACACACACACACACACACACTAAATAAGTCTTTAAAATGTTTAAAAAAATTAAAGTTGTTAAAATTCTCTCTCACACACACACTCACATATACAGAGAGACATACACACTCTCTCATACACACACAGACATACACTCACACACACACACACTGTCTCATACACACCACATACACACTCACACAAATACACTCTTACACACACATACACACTTTTACACACATGCACATGCCAAACATATACTCCACATACTCTCTCTCTCTCTCTCTGTCTCTCTCTCTCAGACAGACAGACAGACACACACACACTGGGTTGACCAACAGAAACTTGAAAGTCTTCTGAAAAATGTTCATTAATCCCTAGCTCAGCACAGGATCTCAGGAAAGTGTTACAGACCTCTGCTTACAGCTAATTTACTGTAGCCCCATTGGCCAAAGCAGGTCACCCAGCCAAGTGCAGAGGCAGGGAGGGGACTCTCTAAGGGTGGGGCTGTAATGAGGTGTGATTTCCCCACTAAGGGAACTGCTCTGGAGTGGGTAAATAGAATCTGGGTCAGTATTTATTCTGGAAAAATATAGTAATTGATCCATATTAAAATTGGATTTTAATATTTCTATTCCTTCCATTACAAGCATGCTTATGTTTTAAATGTATGTAAATTACCAAGAAGAATGAGAAAAACTACCCAAAGCTTACTACCTAATAAAAAAAGATCCCCAAAATTCAGTGTGCAAGATTCTAGAAACTCTGCACACACATGCACACTCTGATGGGGTCTTCTCTACAGCCAAGCCTCCTCACCACTCACTGGTTCCCTCATTATTCTAATTTTATAAGTGGGAGGGAATGGAGAAAGGGTGGATGTGGGGACTACACCCAGGGACCCTGTTTCTTTGTCAGTGGTCTTTGTAGAGAACATGTATGGAAGGAGGCAGATAGAGAGCAGGGTCAACACAGGAGAGAAAAGAACAGACATTAAGAATGTGAAGGCTTTATCTTTGGGCAAGTATTTTCTCAGCCACTAGACTTCTTCATGGGTCACCTTTAGGAAGGTTGCCTGACTTACCAGAAAAAGAGGAGTTGGTGCCAGGGCCCAACAGACAGTCATCAAGTTGCGGTCATTGTGATGAAGAAGACAAGAGGAAAACAAAGAAAGTTGAAGCCTTTAAAAATCATGGCTAACTTGCATGTTACTGAGCTACTCCTATATCCAGAAGGGATCTGAAACAAAATTCAGTAGAATAGGGAGCTAAGGCTGTTAATTAGTAAATGTGAACTTCCTAAAGATAATCCCAACTTCTTACACTAAAGGTGTGTGTGTGTGTGTGTGTGTGTGTGTGTGTGTGTGTATAATAGGGTTGTAGGTTTGTGCACAGGAGAGTAGTATTCTGAGATTCCACAAGAGGGCATCAGATCCCCTGGAGCTGGAGTCACAGGTCATTGGGACCACCCAGTGCCGTTGCTGGGATCCAAACTCCACAGCAATATATACTCTCAATTGCTGAGCCATCTCTCCAGCCTCTGCTTTTGGTTTGATAAAAATGCATATGTGTCTATAAATATTTTTTACATATTGTAATGTGCATTTTACTACATATATAATAAACACATGTAATATATCTTTGCAATAGTGCCTACAAATTAATTTTATCCTAGATTGAACTTGTGGCTTGGTAGGTAGCCCCAATGAGTCATTCAAATGAAAAAAGACATGATCTCATAAGCATTATTTTAAAAGTTTACTCCATTATTCAGAAGTTTTTATGATTCTAGAAACATCTCTGCCTCCCCAGTGGCTATCTGAGGACAATGAGAAAGTGTGGCAGGGAAGGAAGGAAGGACAGTGCTGCTGGGAGCAACGTTTCACACCAACGTGCTCCAGCTGGAGATGGCAGCCTCCCAAAACAAGCTCTCCAAGTGTAGATGATCAAACAGCATCTTAAAGCTTCGTTTGGGCTGGGATAATCCCCATGATTCACTTTTCATAGGCCCACGAAAGCAAGAACATGACGTAGCCTCCCTCTGCCTCGGCAGCATGTTTCTTTGTTAGCTGTAGGGGAGGGTAATGTACAGGAAAAGGTGACGTAATGATTGTCTCACTTTCATTATTCTCTCCCGAATGAATAAGCGTCCACACCAGGGATGAGCTCACTCACTATTAGTGGAACAACATCTGGTGAGCTAGGGCCCCCAGCTGAACACACTGTTGGCTTGAAGCTATATTTAACCAGAGAGATTCCATGATTGTTAGTTACAGGGGTCACATATGCAGCCAAGCTATGTGGTGAATATCTTTTTAAACAGTAAGGAAATACTCCTTAAAGTATTTTAACATGTGGATGGACCTTACTTTTCTTTATGAAAAGAGGCATTCACCTTTTCCAAAGGAGATCCTGAACTATTATTAGAGGGGCCATCTCAGACATGTGGCAGATGCCTTGCTTCTCTCTGGCTGAGGCCCAGATGCTCACCATAGCTGTTTAAGTTTAAATTTCAAATCACAGATAGGAATCTCTCTCCTCCAATTTCCCTTCTCATCCTTAATTTCCAGGCAGGCCTGCCACGCTGACAATGGTGAATCTTACACAGTGATCTATCTAATAGATTTACCGTACATGATGAATCATCCAGTATTTAAATCTAATGAGCAATGCTCTAAGTCAATTTGACTTTAAAAAAAACGCAACACAGCTAAGGTCATCAGATAAATGTGCTACTACACAGACACTAGAGGCTCAGACATGCGCAGCTGTGAAGCTGGAGCACTCTGGGACCCGCCAAGGCCTTTAGGGAATTGCTCATTTAAAACCACAGCATTGAGGAGGAGCAGTGATGAATGCCTTTAATCCCAGCACTTAGGAGGTAGGGGAGGAAGATCTCTGTGAGTTCGAGGCCAGCCTGGTCAACAGAGTGAGTCTCTGGATAGCCAGAGCTACATAGTGAGACTCTGCCTTGAAAAAATAAACAAACAAAAACAAATAAATAAAGCCCTGATACTTAGCAAAGAAGATAAGGGAGACATCCTATCCTACAAAGGCCAAGGACATGCCTTCAAATTTATGGTTCTCTCATCCCCCCCCACACACACAAAATGCAGTATAGCACTTTGTCATGAAGACCTCAGCAAGCTGTCTTCCTAAAATTTAAAACATCAGTTGTAGGCCAGCTTAGCATAGCAGGCACAAGGTCCTGGGTTCAATTCCCAGAGCCATAAAAAAAAAAAAAAAAAAAAAAAATGAATGAATGAAAACAAATATATAGATTGTGAAAATTATCATGGATTAATAAGGACTAGGAAAAACAGATAGTCTGAATAGATGTTTATTCAGGGAGAAATAACTTACAACAGAGACAGATGAACACCAGCAGGTTCCTGGTCCCAAGGATGCCTCCAGATGCTCTCTGTCTCTGTCCAGCAAGAAAGCAAGAGAGCGCTCGGGGAGGCGGGGGGGAGACACCTCTTCCCCAGACCTAGTTCCTCCAGGTCTGCCCCTGTCCCCACCCCAATGGGGATGGTCAGTGCCACAAATACGAACAGAGTAAATATCTCCCTACAGAAAATAATGTTCATTTATTGAAAAATACAGAAAATACAATTCCTTTAATCAAATGGATTTTTTGGCACAGGTAAAATTTTTTTATATTTATTTAGTTTATGTATGTGTCTGTGTTTATGTATGTGGGTGTGTGCATGACATGGAGAATGGTAGAATGGACAATTTGTGGACTCCATTCAGGCTTGGTAGTAAGCCTCCTTTACTTCTTGAGCTAACTTGCTGGCCAGGCGGGTCTTTTTAAACAGTGCATGTGAGCTTTTTTCTCACATTATGCAATATTCTACAATTTCCTTCTAAGTTGCCATATAGTATCATATAACGTTGGCATTCTGCAATTCATTAATTCAGTTCCTTATCAAACATTGAATGTGCTTCTAATTCTTGCCATTATTAATGAGACTATGAAAATAAAAACTGTGTAGCTAAACCTTTGTTCCCATAGATTAAATTGCAGAAATAAAACTGGGCCAAAGTGCATGCATGCATTAAAAAGTTCTAATATCTGTTAAACATAGATTTATGTAGGTGTAAGAGGTCTAACTTTTCTCTACCTGGCAATGATAGTATTAGGATTAGAGACGATGCTATATATAGTTCCTCTGCCTCAGTTTACCTTTGGTTACTTATCCATTCGATAAAAGGGCTAGAGCAGTGGGAAAACAGTGGTTATTCTGCTTTACGTATTTCTTTATTTAACCTGTATGGTAATCTCATGAGCCAGAGGACAGTTTGTAGATAGAAGAGCCCGTTACCTCCAACGTCCCTGCTTGAGGTTAGAGAGATGACCCCATGGTTAAGAACACTGCCTGCTGAAGCCGAGGCAGCAGGATCTCTGAGTTCGAGGCCAGCCTCATCTACAGAGCGAGTTCCAGGACAGTCAGGGCTACACACACACACACACACACACACACACACACACACACACCTATCCAAAAAGCTCCCCCCTCCCAAAGAACACTGGCTGCTTTCACAGAGCACCTAAGGTTGGTTCCCAGCACCAACATGGCAGCTAATAACTATCTATAGCTCCAGTTCCAGGGAATCTAGCACCGTCTGACCCCCATAGGCAATGCATACGGTGTGTGTGTGTGTGTGTGTGTGTGTGTGTGTGTGTGTGTGTGTGTGAGCGTGTGCAAGTAAGCAAAACACTCATATGTGTTAGGAACAATGCTCGTGGGGGACTTTGGAGGATTCCATGGCAGGCGAGGGTGAGAAGACAGTGACAAACATACCAGACAAACAGTGCTTAGTGAGAAGTTTTATTAGAAAGAGAAAGGGGAGAGGAAAGAGAAAAGAGGTAAGGAGACACAGAGACAGAGAGAGGACAGAAGAGAAGAAGGAGACAGGAAAAGTCCTTTCTGCCCCAAGAGAACAGGAGGAAAGAGATCTGGAAAGAGAGAGTTGAATGAGAGAGCAGAAAAGTGTGTGTGTGCGTGTGTGCGTGTGTGCGTGTGTGCGTGTGTGCGTGTGTGTGTGTGTGTGTGTGTGTGTGTGTGTGTCTTTTTAAAGGGGTCCTTTGTGCCTGCGTGCAAACTACACAACCATGGAACCCTGGGCTGACCAGGGTACTGCCTGAGTGCATTCTGCCAGGTGACAGGGGCAGGCCAGCATAATGCCTGAATCCTTACAATATACATAAATAAAAACTAAATATCTTTAAATACTCTGAAGCCCATGCTCTACACAGCCAAACAGTAGTTTCTTTTACATTGCCACTCTTCCTCACTCCTTACCCACTCCGCCATCCACTCTCTCTGAAGTCATTGCAGTATATCTTATGAGCACTGCTTTTCTAGGCACGGGAGAGTCCACGGTGAACTAAGCCAAGTCCTTGCCCTTCACAGGAGAGAGACACATAGCATCGTTTAACATGAGTTCCAGGGAGAGAGATGAAGCAGGGACGGGGGAATGGAGACTGGCGGGCAGCGTGCCCTGTGAAACAGATGCTCTGAGAAGCTTTCTGAGCTGATGATGCAATGAGTCATCCAAGGGCAAAAATGGAGAGTTAGCAGCCCCGGCCAAGAAGCCCGGGTTAAAGCTTCAACACCAGGACATTCTTGCTGTGTGTACGAGGAGCCCCACGGAGGGCACCAGGGCTGCAGCCCAGTGGAGATTGTGTGAGCCTATGAACCGGTTCCAGGGTGTTCTGGGGGCGGGGAGCTAGGGGCTGGACACAGGTGAGCACGGGAGGCGTAGACGGGCTGCTGATGTGTGTGGACCCGACATCTTCACTGTTCCGTAGAAGAAAGGTCACTTACCACCTGTCCCTCGTTTTACTGGCTGTAGGGAGCTACTTAGGCTGTAACATGAAAACACTGACACTTCAGTGCAGTAAGATGGCTCAACAGGTAAAGACTTTTACCACCAAGCTTATGACTGGAGTTTGAGCCCCAGAAGACACACGGTCAAGGAGAGGGCTGACTGCCACAAATTGTCCTCCACATGGCACATCCCAGCTTGTGTTCATGCTCATACACACACAAATAAGCAGAATGAGAAATAAATAAGCTTTAGGTACTAACTGTGCCAGCCCAGGAGTTTGAGTGTTATTCTAAGCATAAAAGGGAAAATTCCAACCCTTGGACCATTGACTTGCCCTCTCCAGATGAAGAGTTGTATCTGCTCCCTTTATCACTGGGGATAAAAGGGAGGAAACAAAAAATAAGCCATTTATTTAACAGGAATTATCTTACAACACTGGGAAACCATTTCATTTCAAAGCCCCAGATGATGCAGTTATTAATCACGTTAGAGGACAAACACATCTATCTAGAGACCAGCTATTTCCTGATGTCATTTTAGATTGTTAAACCCTGCGTGTTCTCTCACAGAAAAGACATCAGCTTCCTTTTTGTTCTTGCCAAAATATCTTTTCAAATCTAATTTAATTTGAGATTTAATTAATTTGTTATGTATTATCAAGAACTTCAGTGTTCCTTTGTGTGTGTGTGGTGCATGCATTTGCGGGCACTGTGCGCACGTGGAGGGTCTCTTCCTCTGTCACTGATCACCTTATCACTTCAAGATGGTCTCCCAGCCGGGTATGGTGGTGCACACCTTTAATCCCAGCACTCGGGAGGCAGAGACAGGCAGATCTCGGTGAGTTCGAGGCCAGCCTGATCTCCAGAGCTAGTTCCAGGACAGGCTCCAAAGCAATACAGAGAAATCCTGTCTTGGAAAAACAAAAACAAAAACAAAAAACCCAACCAAACAAAAAGAATCAGTTCCAAGTATTTGGTAGTAACAACATAGCTTGGTATCGATTACCTCAATTTCCTCCCTTTTCCTTCCCCCTCCCTTCTTTCTCCTCTCCTCTTCCCCATCACCATCCTTTCTTGTTTCTTCCCTCCCATCTCCCTCCTTTTCTGGGGATCGAACCCAGAGCCTCTGCATTAGGTAAGCACTCTACCCCGGCACTATGCTCAGAACCATGTTCACTGAAAGTTTTATTGCTCCAGTGTAAGAACGTATGAAACTTAGTGAAAGAAAAAGCATTGTTTTTGTTTGTTTGTTTAGCATCTTCCAGTTTTGTCATGAATTTATTCTGCCTACACTAATGGGGAGGGAACATTCTTAATAGCCGAGACTAGCATTTATGCTGGTGATATGCACATTAGTTGCCTTGGTGGGGGTTGCCTCTTGAGGATGGGGTGAGGGGAACCAAAAAGAGCTAGAGTGGGGCTGCAGAGATGGCTTGGACGTGCCATGCAAGCATGATGCCCTGAGTCTGATCTCCAGCATCCACGTAGAAAACCCAGGAACATAGGAGCAGCACAGCCTGTAAACCAGTGCTGGGGAGGCAGAGGCAGGCAGATCCATCAGGCTGCAAGTCTAGCTGAATCAGTAAAGCTTCAGTGATAGAGTCTGTCTCAAAGTATGAGGTGGAGAGTAATCGGGAAAGACACCTGATGTCAACCTCCATTTTCTTTTTCAAAACAGGGTCTCATCATGTAGTTTTGGCTGTGTAGACCAGGCTAACCTCAAATTCAGAAATCTACCTGGTTCTGCCTCTCAAGTGCTGGGGTTAAAGGCCTGTACTACTATGCCAGGCTTCGGATGTCAACTTCTGCACTTCACATGCACACTTAATGCACCAGGCATGAGTTCTGTCTTGTGGAGTAGGCTTCAAATTCAACATGAAGTTATTTGTCACCCCCATAGCATTTGTGCCATACTGCACCAGTAGGCATATCTGGCATATTAGTTTTGGTGTTTCCTCTATTGGCATGCTCTAGTCACCATCTCCCTAACAGATATTACAAAGAGGAGGCCTGCCTAACAATTCAACCTGGCCAAAAAGAAACAAAGGTGCTTCTTCATGTTTACACAAGCAGTATTAGCTTTCAACACAGATGCCTCATTGGCTTGGTGAGGAGGACTTCATTTCTGAAGTACAAACAGACTTCTGGGGAGTGCCTGGATGTAGAAAAGTGCACAATCTGTGGACAGGGGGATTTCAACAGGAAACATCATAGCTAGGAAATCCTTGTTTTTTAGTATAATGGAAGGATTTCCATCTTTGAAAGTACTATTTCTGTGATACAATGTTTGGATCCCCTGAAACTGGAGCTAAACACAGTTGTGAGCTGCCATGTGGGTGCTAGAAGTCAAACCCAAGTCTGCTGGAAGAGCAGCCAGTGCTCTTAACCATCGAGCCATGTCGTAAGCCCAAACTCTGTGATTTTGTTTATATTAAGGAGAAAAGAAACAAGAGGAAGCATGATCTCTCATCCTTCCATGGAGGCCGTTATCACGCTGTAAGAGGGCCCGAGGTCACCCTATCAGCTCTGGGGATCACCACTGAAGGCAATGGATAGGACCAAGTGAGTCACAGACACCGCTGCCAAGACGCTGACTCAGGTTTACATGTGAGGCAAGCATCTTTTCTCTGAAACATCCCAGAGAAGATGACTGCGATAGTTAGACCTTGTGTTGCTGTGACAAAAAACCTGACAGAGGCCACTTACAAGGTCAAAGAGGTTTATTTTGGCTCGTGGTTCCAATAATTACAGCCAGTGGTAAGGCAGGACATCGTGGCTGCATGCATCCATTTGATGGATGCGGAAGGGAGCAGCTGTAACTTTCAGGAGTATACTGCAGTGACACACTTCCCCTAGTGGACCCCACACAGTTTGTAACCTCACCGTTGGGGATCAGGCATTCAACACAGCTGAGGACATTTAGTAATGCTTGTTTTTAGAGGCTGAGAAATGGGGATGGTGGGGGAGGGCAAGCACTGGTTTTATTCTGCACTTTGACTCTCCTCTTCTCTCTCTCTGTTCCTCAGAACTTTAATTTTCTCTTTCAAGATGCTCAAAGAAAGAAAGAAAGAATCAGGTTTATTCTGGCTCAAAATCTGAGGGCACAGTCCACCATGGCAACAGAGGCTTGAGGTAGCTGGTCACATAATATTTGCAGTCAGTCATAAAACAGAGACCAGTGAAGGCTAATGTCTAGCTCACTTTTTTCTTTTATTTAGTCCAGGATGTCAGCCAATGGGTTGGTACCACCTACATCCAGAGAGGGTCTTCCTTCTTTAGTTAAACCTTTTGAAAAACACCCTCAGACACACCCAGAGGTGTTTCCATGGTGACTCTAAATCCAGTCAAACTAACACTGTCAATCATGAGAATTTACTTCAGGGAAGGGATGATACAGTACAGTACATGCTTTCAGCAGCTGTTACCATTGTATCTAGAATGTTTTAACAATGTCTATTACCTTGAAATGATACTACACCAGGCTTATTCCCTGCTGGGCTTTTTAAGGACCCAAGATCCCAAATATTTCAGATGACAGAAAATTAAAAGGTTATGTTGTTTGGCTATGAAGGGAAGAATCACAATAGTGCATCTAATTATCAAGAAGGTTCTGGATGTTTTTAGGATGGTCTCAACTTCCACTGAGGAAGTTTGGTTGTTTTAGGAAGAGTAATTGCTGGGTGAGGGAGACTTGGCTTTCTGGTGACTCAACAGGAAGAGTCTCTACTGAGAAATGGATACTTAAGTTTTTTCTGCTAGCCAATCTTCAACTCCAACCTTCTCTAATTGCTACATATGACTGAAGATGCCACAGTCATTAATCAAACAGAGAATCTTAAGAGCTTCTCTTTTGTTGCACTAATTCATATGAGCAATTTTGATTTTAAAGCAAATAATTAAAGATAATTTTTAAATTAAAAATTATTTATTGAATGTATGTGTATGTAATATGTGTATGTAAAATGCATGTCTGTGTATATATTGATGCATGTGTGTGCATGAATATAGAGGCTTGATATCGATGTTCATATTTTTTCCTAATCATTGTCCACCTTATTCATTGAGGCAGAATCTCTCAATTGAACCCAAAGCTCACCTTCATAGCTAGTCTAGCTGTCTACATTGCTCTGAGGAAACAAATCACCACCACCATCTCCTGCCTTCCAGGTGCTAGAATTACAGGTAGGCTGCTTTGTCCATCCAATGTTTATATGGGCTATGGGGATGTGAACTCTTGTCTGCAGTTCTGAAAGACAAATGCTACTGAGCCATCTCCTAAGACCCTTGAGGACAAGTTTTGAATGCTGAAAGGTAGTTGTGATATGAGAAATGAAATTAACAGATTATAAATGTCTTAGTTAAGATTAACACCATGCCTCAAAGAAAAGGGTTTACTTGGTTTATGCCTCCACAGTGTAGTCCACCACTGTAGGAAGCCAGGACAGGAACTCAAACAGGGCAGGAATCTGAGGCAGAAGCTGATGCACAGGCAATGAGGGGTGTTACTCACTTGCTCCCCACAGCTAGCTCAGTTTACTGTCATTTAGAACCTAAACTACTAGCCATGGGTACCCCCTACAATGGGTTGTGTCCTCTCTCATCAATCACTAATTAAGAAAATGTCCCACAGATTGTCTACAGCCCTATATTAGATGACTTATCTTGTGCTATCTAGCACAGCAAAGCAACATGCATGGCAATTGTAGCTGTTTTATATGCTTACACACATGAAAGATAACATTGCAAACATGAAGTAGTTATAGAAAACAAGATTGCATTCTCTTGGAGCAAAGGTGGACCTGCTGTTAAAAATTAAAAAAAAAAGCAATAAAAACTGCACATTAGTCCAGGACAAATGCATCAGCAACTCAGCAACTCTGGTCCACATGGCCACATGGGGCCTCAGTTTCCTCTTCTGTATCCCCAAGACACTCCCAGAGGTTAGGCTGGCTTGCAATCACAACTGTGTTTTCAGCTCAAAGAAAGAAGACAGTGTGGAGGAACTAACCCAGGGCTGTTAAGTGCCACTCCTGATTTTGATTCATTTATTTTTGCTGTCTGTTGCCGTGTTGCTATTCCTAACTGCAAAGAAGGCTGGGAAGTGCAGACTAGTTGGGTGCCTCGTATGTAAACAAATAGGGAATGGATTTGGCTGGTGTCTCTGATGCTGTATCTAGCAGTCACTGAGAGCTATGTGGTCATGTGTAAGTGCTGGCTCATTGATTCCAGACAGCTCCATAGCTAAGACCCCTTGCTTAGATGTGGTTGCTTCCCTTTATGTGCACTGCCTTTCAGCATGATGGCATTGCTTATCTTAAAATGTTTTAATGATGCTCATCAGGGTTCAACTTGGAGACTCCAAGTGAGTTCCACTACCCCTGACATTCCTCTGGGCTCCAATGCATCACTACCCCTCCCCCATTTTCTACAAACAAAAAGAGGGTTATATAGATTATTGTCTGGAATTGGGGCATAGGAGTCAGTGAGAGTCTCAAAGAACTTGATAAAATAAATAATTGAGAACCACAGGTGTATGTACAATCACTTTTTCCCCCACACATAGTTTTTGACTCATTTCCATCAACATCCAATTTCTAAAGTAAATCTGCTTTTCACATTAAAACATTTTAAAGCAGCTGTCTGTTCCTCCTCATTCCAGAGATAGATGTACCTTGTCAATGCAGTAATAGCCCCATTCTTGAGACATATTGATGAAGGTCAGAGTGAACAAATTTGTCCATATTTTGTACCTGATTACCAGTGCTTCCTTTAACCCTGGCAAAGTGGATATTGTTTCCATCAATGACCAGTTAATTGACCTCAACTACACTGTCTACTTATTATAGTCTGACTCTACCCATGGCAAGTTTAACAGCACAATCAAGGCTGAGAATTGGAAACTTGTCATCAATGGGAAGTCCATCACCATCTAGGAACACAACCTGTCAACTCCAAATGGGGAAATGCTGGTGTGAGCGCATTGTGGGGTCTACTGGTGTCTTTACCACCAAGGAGAAGGCCAGGCTCACTTGAAGAGTGGAGCTAACAGTCATTATGTCTACTATTTCTGCTCATGCCCCCATGTTTGTGATGGGCTAAACCACAAAAAGTGTGACAACTCACTCAAGATTGTCAGCTTGCTTTCTGTAGCACCAAATGCTCAGCTCCTCCAGTCAAGGTGATCCATGGCAACTTTGTCACTGCGAAAAAACCCACGACCTCAGTCCGTGCCATCAATGCCTCCCTTTCTTATAGTTAGTACCTCAGCTGTTTCCTTGTTCTTTTTATTTATTTGTGTGTGTGTGTGTGTGTGTGTGTGTGTGTGTGTGTGTGTGTGTGTGTACAGCATGTGTGGAGGGCAGAGAACAACATGTAGATAATGGTTCTCCCATTTTACCATGTTGGTTCTGGGGATCAAACTCAGTCAGGCTTTGTGGCAAGCCCTCCCTTGACCTGTTCTTAACTTTTATGTGTCCTTTTGCTGAAATGGTTTTCTAAACACATCAGACATTAGAGGTGTCTGACTCCGTCAATCATCTTCCAACACCTTTGTAATGGGACCAGATGTCACTCATTTTGTTGACATTTCCCACCATGACCTACTCTGTATGGGTCTCACATATGTCTTGTGTTCCCTTGCAGAGCTCTGCATATGCCGGACCCCAGGTCTTATCCTCAACACCACTGTCAGCAGGAGCTCTCACGGTGTGTTGTTCAGACAGCCCATTCCTTCTAGTGTTATTAATTTAATTATGCTGGGCTCCTTAGGGCCCTTTTCATGCATGTATGAAGTCTTCAAGCAAATTGCCTCACTCACTACTCTGCCTCCTCTCACCCCTCCCCATTAGCCCCTGTGTTCTCAGACAATTTTGCTTCTATTTTTTTTAAACATTCGTTTATTTAGTGTGTGTGTACATGTGTGGTGGGCAGAAGACATCTTGTAGATATCAGTTTTCCCATTGCACCATGTTGGTTCTAAGGATCAAGCTCAGGTTGGCATGGTTTTACCCACTGAGCCATCTTGCTGGCCCTCACTTCAATTTGGATGTCCTTAGTACACATATGATTTTGCCTGGATGCTCCATCATTAAGCAAATCTCAGCAGTCACTACCTTTTAAAATTTCTATTTTCACATTAGAGGTAGGGATAGTACCTTATTTATTTGGTTTCCAGTATCTTCATTTAGCCTGGCACAAGACTGGCACTGAATAAATATTTTGGGGAAGAAAGGAAGGAAAGATGGAAACTGTGGACTTAACATTCAGTCCTCATTTTTCTTAAGTGCAAGTGAGAGGACACCACCTTATGCTGGGGACAGCCTTTCTGGAGCACACCACAAGGGAAGTGCACACCCCTCCCCCTCCCTCAGGGCTCCAGACCAAGAGAGGTGAAGGCAACAGTGGATTCAGCAGTGATTGGGTATCTGCTGCTAGAGCCTGGGCATCAGCTGGATGCATCACAGTTGTTCTCCATTACAAGTGCCACAAACACAGTCTGTGGACTCCTAACAACGCCCTCAAGCTTCAGACACATTTCAGCATTGGCCACTGACTGCGTCCAAGTTCTGCACCTGGCAGAGAGATAGCGCCATAAAACTGAATATGATTGTGTTGGACAAGCACACTGCACTTCTGGTAATAAAAGCACAAAGGCTGCATTTGGAGTCTTATTCACTGAGGGATGCTGGTGACTAATGAAGATATATCTGAGGTGGCTGTGAGTCGAAGGAAGGGGAAGGACCTATGTTTGGCTGCTGAATACATGGCCACTGACCTTTTCAGAGTCTGGCAAGCTTCAGTTTGAAAACAGTTTTGATCTTTAAATTATGACCAGAAAAATCTTAGCTGAGTAGGAGTCCCCACCCGTCCCTGCCACTTCCAAATAAGGAGATAATGGTCTCTGTCCTTCTGAAGTAACAGACTGTCTCTGAATAGATGGCTCCATGTGGCTGGCCACCTTCTGATTCTCAGATGGCAACTTCTGCAAGGAAGTGAATCCCACACTGTTAATAAAGGCCTAAAAAATGGGGGGCTTGGTCTTCTCCTGTATGAGTTCAGAGGTGCACATTTCCGCTGCGACTGAGCAGTTCAGAATGCCACCAGGAGCTTTTTTGGGTTGAATTGTGACCTCTTTTTTAAAACAACAAGCTTTGGCCCACCTTTCCTTGCTTCTCCTGTCCTGGTGGTGGCCCAGGCGGCTAGTTGTGAGCAGCAGAGACCATGCCCCGACACAAGCTCAGGGCCCTGAATTACCACAACCTCAGAGACTCCATGATGAAACAGAATTTATAAACTTTATTGTTCAGCTTGAAGATCAGAGAATCAGACACTACATGACTGTAGACAGAGGTAACTTGGCCAAAGCTCTTCAAAGTGTGATTCTGAGATGTTAACTGTCCTTTCAAGATTCAGGATCAGCAAGAAGCAATTGACTGGCTTCTTGGTTTGGCTGTTAGACTTGAATATGGAGATAATGCTGAGAACTAATGGACTTACCACCTCATAACAGGACAATACTAACAAAGCAGCTCAAAGTGCAGAACCATTGATTAACCTGAACACAAATTACCCTGACTTTAAGGCTGGTGTCCTGGCTCTGGCCTCTTCAGACTCAGCGTCACAATGATTGCTTGGTAATACTTAAGGCAATTTGTATTTTGCTTAAGGAGCATCTAACAATGAATGCAGCCATAGTAGCCATTCAGGCAACCATTGCTGATCTACACACAGACCACAGACTGGGGAAGGGTGGAATGAGCTCATCAGGGTTTCAGCTTCTCACCTGATTAGTGTGATGGGAACGTGTACACTGGCCTGTGTTTGGTAATCAATGTCACATAAAAGTTGGGAGGGGGGCTCCCAGCAGACTGACCATGTTCTAGAAATTTCTCACTACTACTTTTTTTTTCCAATAAAGTTGGGGAAAGTAAAAAAGCAAAAGCAACTTTGGCTCCTCAGAAGCCACGTGAAGCTGGATGCCAGTGTGTCTGCTCTGAGAGGGAGGTAGAGACGGGAATCCATGGAAGCTCCCAGGCCAGCTAGCCTGGTTTAGACAGCAGGAACAAGAACTGTAAGAAAAAGACTGGCAGGCTACCATGGTACATGGGAGTGTGCCTACACAGGCATACACCCACACACCCACACACCCACACACCCACATACTACACACATGCACACCTCTGTCTCTTTCTCTCACTCATACACATACACATACGAACACACTACACACACATATGCCCCACACACAGGTTGTGTGTGTGTGTGTGTGTGTGTGTGTGTGTGTTATGTTGAAGTCTGAATCTGAATCTTTGGTTCCTATGAATGTGACATTTCTTTGTAAATAGGGTACTATCAGTTGTAAGCTACATAGGGTAAGGTCAGAAAGGTGGGTCTGAATCCATGTAATGGGTGTTTTTGTTTTATCGTTGTTTTTGAGCAGGGTCTTGAATGTACTGTGTGGCCAAGGATGACCTTGAACTCCTGATTCTCCTGCCTCTGCCTCCCAAGTGTTGGATTAAATTCTCATTTTCAATACACCTGGTTTATGTAGTGCTGGAGATCAAAGCCAGGGCCTTGAGTATGCCAGGTCAGCATTCTAGGTCCGGGCCACTTCCTTACCCATGGGTGGTGTATTTTAAGATGAAAATTAGAAGTAGAGATGAAGACATCTGTCTGAACATGGAGGCAGAGGCTGTATCATAACAGAACACCGAGAATGTCTTCTGAGTGTGTCTTCGTTACTTACCTATTAGCGATGGTAAAACACCATGACTGAGGCAAGGTGTAGAAGAGTTTAACTGAATTTAGAGAGTTCCAGAGAGTTGTGCGTTTACAGTAGAACAGTGGAGGCATGCTGGCAGACAGCTGGAGTGGCAGCTGAGAGCTCATGTCTCAAAATCTCAAGTAGGAGGCAGAGAGAACTGGAAATGGCATGATTCTTTTGAAACCTCAAAGTCCACTCTTCACCTACACCCTTCTTCCCACAAGGCCACACCTCCTAATCCTTCCCAAGCAGTTCCACCTGCTGGGGACCCAGTACTCAAGCATCGGAGCCTATGGGGCCAGGCTCTCTCAAACCCCTGCAGCATCAGGGGCCTATGTTTCTACTGCCTTAAGCCATTTGGGTTTTGGAATGTTCTCACACAGCTGTAGGAAACTACAGCCATTCTGGCCCTTGTGCTCTCCTGCTCAGCCAAGCTCTTTGCTTTGGAATCCCAGAACAGCCGCTTCATTTCTGGATGTCTAGGCTTCAAGTGGCAGCTCAGAAAGGCCTTAGAGTGCAGATGCACCTTTGAAGAGTCCTGCTTTGCCACTGAAAGCTTGAATTGGGTTTAAGGAGGGTATTTTGCCTTAATATTACTCTGGCTCCCTTCAGCCTCTTTCACTTATTTTTATTTATTTTTAAGTAGGACACATTACAGTACAAAATAATGGGTTTCTGTTGTTGTTGTTGTTGTGTATACATGTGTATGGCATGTATGTGTGTGAATATGGGGTGATATGTGCTATGGTACACAGGTGCAAGTCACAGGACCCCTTTAGAAGTTGATGCTTTCCTGTCCCCTTTAGGTGGGCTCAGGGCATAGAATTCAGCTTGTCAGGCTTGTTCAGCAAACATTTTTACCCACTGAGCCATCTCTCCAGCCCTGGAAAGTCAGGTGATTTTATAATTCAGGCGTTAAAAATTGCAGTTCAAGAAGATGTTTCAGGGAGAAATGTGCCTGACCCCAAGCCTGCAGACCTGAGTTTGATCCCCAGCACCCACTTGGTAGAAGAGAAGTGACTCCTACAAATTGTCCTTTAACCACCACATGTGTAATGGTGCACACTTACATGTGTGCTGTAGTACACACTCACACAATGTGTGCTATGGTACACACTTACATACACATGTGTGCTATGGTACACACTTATACACATGTGCTATGGTACACACTCACATGTGTGCTGTGGTGAACACTTACATACACATGTGCTAAGGCACATGCTTATACACACATGCATTTAATTCCAAGTCTAGGTATAAAAATTGCAATACAAAATAAATGTAGAATTTTAGTTCAATTTAAATCTCTCATTTATATAAAACTATGTGTTCATGTCACCCATAAAAATAACTCCCACAATATATTACAGCAGTAATATAATGAAATCTAGCATAGTTACCAAGAGGACCAGGATGTAAAGCCACGGATTCAGTCAGAAAATGAACCACTATCCCCAGATGTTGCTTCTGGTTACTGTGTCTTGCAATGCAGGCATTGTTTTCATCCAATCTGTTGAAACTTGCACGGAAAACTTTGCTCCTCAATGATATCTGTTCAACTGCCCAAAGGAACCACTCTCTGAGTCATTCCAGCCTGGGCCTACATGCTGCTGAATTAAGCATTGCCTCCAGATGACGAGTTGTGAGACAACCAGCCAGAAACCAGAATAAAGAGACTCAGGAGTGGGTAATTGGCAGCTTGTCCTGAGACTCATTTTCCATGCATGCTGCTCTCCCACCCATCTGCCAGGGCAGGCCTGCAGTTTTCGTTGTATTCATTAGTAGACAATAAGTATATTTTAGTAAGTTGGCATTAGGAAGACAGAAAGATGGAGACAGGAAGAATCTCATCACACTGTACACAGCCCCTTCTTTGTGGGGGGGCAACTGATGCTATCAATCTTTAATGTCTTGTGATGTATGTAGTTAGTTGTCCTAGGGATTGAATCCATACATGTTAAATATGTAGTATACCATTAGAACACATCTTCATTCCTTGTTTACTTTATTATATTCAATTTCTAGTACTCATACAAGTGGAAAGCAGCAAATTAACAATAATAACTAAGTTCATTGTCTGTTTTACCTCTAGATTATGAAAAAGCAAATCCTTGACACTATAGCTTCTCAATAAATACTTCAATGTACATTTACCAAAAAGTGAGGAGTTTCTCCTTGACAGCTAATTTCCATAGTCTGAAGGAGCGACTGGGCTAGAAAGGTCACCTCAATGGTCTTACAAAGCCAACCCCTAAGGCATGCCCATTCAGTGGCACCACTGTTACGAGTGTACTAACTGCTCTTTGAGACCTGTTCCAAGGATAGAATTCATGCGGAATATTGCAAACCTGTTTTAAAAACAAAACAAACAAACAAAAACCCAAAACCCAACACTTTGCTGGGCAGTGGTGGCATGGACCTTTAATTCCAGTGCTGGAAGGCAGAGGCAAACACATTTCTATGAGTTCAAGACCAGCCTGATCTATAAAACAAGTCCCAGGACAGTTGGGGCTCCACAGAGAAACCCTGTCTCAAAAAACAAACAAACAACAACCTCATCATGGGAGAAGTCATAGGAAAACAGGAGAGATTCATGGCTACACAAGCTGTTCAGGGAAAAACAATGGATATTTCCATTGCATGCTCCTAAGGCTATACTGTGGAAGAGGGGTGAAAAGAATGTAAGAGAGGAAAGATGGGGAGAAAGACTGTGAAATGTAATCTACTGGTCCACACACAACCATAGCAGCTCTGAACTCACAGAGCTATAGGTACCACATGGACCTTTACAACCATTGGCCAGTCAATGTCACCCACGCGTATCTTCACAACCATGAGATAGTCAACAGTCACCTGCATGGTCTTCACAGCCATGAGCCAGTCAACATCAGGCTTGGAGAAAGGGGAGGTACCAGGGGCCCTATCCCTCACTGCCGAACTCTTTGCTGCTAGGAGATTCAAGGAAAATGGGGTTGTGACACTCATTTGTGATTCACTGATGGCCCCACCACACTCCAATGGCTAGGTCCGATTCCATGGTTACCAGTGGCCATTGTCAAGCTGAATGAATCACACAACTAGAAGTCTAGGAAAGATACTGGTAGTGTTTAGGAGAGGGCATGAGGAGATGGGAAGACATAAGAGAGGGTGTGTAAGAGTAATCAGAATTCATTCTATACATACATGAAATTGTCAAACAAAAAATTAATTTAAAATGTTCCTACAATTGAGGACCTTGATCATACATTTCCTCCAACTTAACCACAATTTCTTAGTTATCAAATGATCTGTTGGGAGATGAGCCAACCATTGTCTCTACATTTCCATGGTAGCATCATGATTTATTTTTATTGTTGGCTTGCTCAAATCACACATTGTATTTTAATCCATCTAACCAAAGTATCTTTTAACTGGCCAACTGCTCAACTTTCCTGTTTGTTCTTTTTCTTTTTCTTTTTCTCTCTCATATTGTTTTATAACTTTTAAAGGAATTTTAAAAGTTAATTTAAATTTATCAACTCCTTTCACTTATGGATCCAACCAAATATTTTTTTACCTTGTGTAGATAAACAAAATTAATTGGTATCAATGACAAGTGAGGGGACTTGCTGTTTGATATAGATGAAGAGTTGGAGTTTCCCTTCATCCTTTGCTTCCTTTCTTCTATTAATTAATTAATATCAAATCCAACTAGCCTTCTTTCCAAAATTTATCTAGGATGTAAGTACTTGTCTCCCGCTTCCTCATTTAAACTCCCTTGGGCCCAGCCATGGGCCAGGGTCTCACTTGGACTTTGGCTGTGACTTTATGGTCTCTCCCAGTCAGAGAGAGTCTCATAAAAACCCAAGTCACATAAAATTACTCTCCAGTTCACACTCTTCCAACCACTCCTTAGGAAAAATGAAATCCTCAGAACCCTGCCAGTTCCTTTACTATCTGTCCCTAGAGCCTTTTGACATTTACCTGCCAATCATGCTTCCCCTCTCACAGTTTCTTGACCTTACCTGTTGATAACGCTCATGCTACTACATACTCTGAACACAATGATGTCCTTATTTCCCTTAAACTCACCAACAGTCCCATTTCCTGTCTGGAATGTTTCTTTCACTAGTGATCTACATTAAATGACCCACTTAAATGTCATGTCCTACGAAAGGTCTCCCTGACTACCCTGTTTAAAATTTCAATCTCTATTGCATTTCCAATCAGCCTTCCTGGGTCTTGCTTGTCTTTATAGCATTCAACACCCACTATGGATTGATGTGATTTGCCTATTTGTTTATGTATCATCTCTTTCCATTAGGATGCAATTGCCATGAAGGGAGAGATTTTATCATCTTTTTCACTTGAATATCATCGGTATTTGTTTAGATTTTTGTATAAATGAACTGTAAGCATGCAAATGAACATGTGAAAAAATTCTTTTTAGTTGATGCCAATTGTGCTTCCTGTGGTTAAAGGTCTCTTATTACACCTATGTGATGATATTTTATGATCTAAAAATAAAGCTTGTCTGAATGTCAGAATGCAAAGCTAGCCACACTAGTGAGTTATAGAGACCAGGCAGTGGTGGCACACACTTTAATCCCAGCAGCCAGGCTAGTGAGCCCTAGAAGCTGCGTGGTGGTACATGCCTTTAACCCCAGCACTAGAGAGGAGTACAAGGTGGATGGAGACAGGGGTGCAGGGTATTCAGCCTGCAGTCTAGGCAGTCTGCGGAGCAGAGGTGAGAAGTCCCTAGTGGCTGGTCGCTTAGCTTCTCTGGTCTTCAGCTTTAACCCCAATATCTGTCTCCAGGCTTTTTGCTACACACCTAGATAAGACAGGGGGCAGAGGAACTTTCACATACAGAAGATTATTTTTTTTTATTTGCAGAAGGAAACCAAATTTTTTATTTCTCCTGAAGGGATAAAATAAAGGGCTTATACACACACCAAAAACTTTGCTGTATTCAAGCAAAAATAAGCCTATAAACCTCACTTCAGCTATAGCCATTTTCAGTTGTAAAATCGCTGTAGACTTTGGCACAATTTTTAATGGTCAGTCTTTGTCCTTGAGGAAATCAAGGTCACATCTCAGCAACAACCTGGATATGGGTTCTTACACTGTGTGGGCTCTTACAAGCTTGACTCAAACAATTGCTAAAAAATGATTCTAGCCAGGCAGTAGTGGCACATGCCTTTAATCCCAGCACTGGGGAGGCAGAGGCAGCTAGAACTCTGAGTCTGAGACCATACTGGTCTATAGAGCTACATACACAGAGAAACCCTATCTCAAAAAACCTTAAAAATATATATATATTCTAGGATGGGGGTAATGGTGGTGGCACTCACACACACGGGCACACACAGACTCAACAAGGCTCATACTGACACCTTCCGAGCACCTAAATTCAATTCCAGGAGTTCACACAGTGACGGAAGGGAACCAACCCCTGGACTTTATCCTCTGACTTCTACATGTGGGCTGTGGCAGGTGCTTAGTGCTGTGTGCGTACACACATGCATAAACAAATATTTAAATAAAAAAATTGCACAGCTTCGTCGGTATAAAAAGGGAATGTTTCGAAGCCATACCGTTTCCCCACATCTTCTCAGATTTTTGACTCAGATAAGCGCCCGTGGCCCTGAGAACCGTGGTGGAGAATGTATTGAGGTGTTGGTTTCTTGTCACTCCTCCGCCACCAGCTCACAGAAAATGTGTTGCGTGTATTTTTTCTCATCACTAAGATTAAAATGAACCTGTCCAGATCCTTTTCTTTTAGTTATTTCATCCCGAGGAGAGGCAATTTTCGTCTTTCTAGAATTGCTAGCAAAATGGCTCTGGTTCCATGGCTGTGTCTGGACTGCGCTATTTATACTGCCCTTCTGGAGCAATGTATTACCCACAGCCACCGAACCCTTCTGGGGAGTGAAGGGGGAACCTGACTCGCAGCAGGATGGGCGATCTAAATCATTTTTTGTTTCTCATTTGAAAGCCCCTTTATAAAACCCACAAGCTTTTGCCAAGCCCTCCAAATAGTCTTTCAGCCACACCACGAGCTGCGCCCCTGCCTCGGAGCCCTGACTGATTGCTGTGGCAGCTGTGTGGGTGGCTTAAGCCCTGCACTGCAGGCTTTTATGTGGTTTTTTGGCTGATGGGCCATTTCAGCCTCCTTGTCCATGTGGGCAGCCTCTCGCAAATGGCTGCAATGAACACATCTTTAGTCATCTGAGAAAATTCCTCATGATGTATAAACACAAATTTGTCTTTTTTCCCCCAGCTTGGAAACTTTTCTGACTTGGAAAACTGCAAAGGACTTGGAAGAATTAATTAGATTGCTCTTGTAATTAATAGCGTAGTGTTCAAAGCCCTGAACTTTTTCTAATTGTAAGACAAAATTAAACAAGTGGCAAAAAAAAAAAAAAAAAAAAAGTGCTGTGTCACTCAACATGACTAAGCACATAGTTAGGTGCAGTGAAGCTAACAGCCTGGTCCTGGTCACCGTCGGCTTACCAACCACCCACGTGCTCTGGGGAGACTGTGCTAGGCCATCTGGCTAGGAAGTGTGGTCACAGAAGTGGCTCCGTGGTAAGGCTCTTGCCTGGCAAGCTGAGGACCGGCGTCCAGAACTTGGTAAAGAGTGTTGTGTTTGTCACCTGTCAGCCCAGCGCTCCAATGGCTAGATGGGAGGAGAATCCCTGGGAGTTTGCAGGGCAACTAACTAGAAAGCCAGTCACAAACAAGGACAGACCCCAGAGGTGCCTCTCCTGTCCTCACATACACACGGACAGATGCACACGCTGTTTTAAATTGTACTGGGGAAGTGTGTGTGTGCGTGTGTGTCTGTCTCTGTGCGCGCGCGCGTGCGTGGAGTTGGTGGTGGTGGGTAAGTTGAAAGTGCTCTGGGCAGCTGGAAGGTGTGGCTCTAGTAGGCTTTGCCCTTTCCCCCTATCCCCTCTGCCTTCTAAAAACAGAAACTACATTACATTCCTAAAGCTGTCCCCCAAGGTCCAGCTTTAGGTCCCTTTGGCCACTTCCTCCTCTTGAGGCCAGCTACTGACATCCAGCTATCAAAGTATTGAAGTCCAGGAATCAAAAGCCCCCTTTGGCTCACCCAATTAGCATTCCCAATTAAAATTAAGCACCTCATCTTAAGACAGAGTTCCCTCTTTTATATTTATAAACTGCTGTTTTCCTGTGTGCCATCTCTGTCTCCTCTCTGTTCAGAAGTTTCCTTTGTCCCTTCCAGACAAATACTCTCTCCCTTACCCTCTCCCTCCTCTCCTATCTCTTCTCTTTGTGTAAAAAAATTCTTGTTGATTCCTTGAGAATTTCACATCATGCACCCCAATCCTCCTTTTACTCCTGCAGTGCACCCCACAAACAATTATAAACAAAATTGTGGTGACATCTTGCTTGTACAAATAAAGCTTGCCTAAGATCGGGATGGAGCTTGCCACTAGCTTACCATAGATCTCTGGAGGTCTAGACAGATAAACAGGAAGTGAGATGGCTGGACAGAGACAGGAAGTGAGAAGGCTGGGCAGATACAGGAGGTGAGATGGCTGGACAGAGACAGGAAGTGAGAAGGCTGGGCAGAGACAGGAAGTGAGATGGCTGGGCAGAGACAGGAAGTGAGAAGGCTGGGCAGATACAGGAGGTGAGATGGCTGGGCAGAGACAGGAAGTGAGAAGGCTGGGCAGATACAGGAGGTGAGATGGCTGGGCAGAGACAGGAAGTGAGATGGCTGGGCAGAGACAGGAAGTGAGATGGCTGGGCAGAGACAGAGTGAAGGCTGGGCAGAGACAGGAAGTGAGAAGGCTGGGCAGAGACAGGAAGTGAGAAGGCTGGGCAGAGACAGGAAGTGAGATGGCTGGGCAGAGACAGGAAGTGAGATGGCTGGGCAGAGACAGGAAGTGAGAAGGCTGGGCAGATACAGGAGGTGAGATGGCTGGGCAGAGACAGGAAGTGAGATGTCTGGGCAGAGACAGGAAGTGAGAAGGCTGGGCAGAGACAGGAGGTGAGATGGCTGGGCAGAGACAGGAAGTGAGAAGGCTGGGCAGAGACAGGAGGTGAGATGGCTGGGCAGAGACAGGAAGTGAGATGGCTGGGCGGAGACAGGAAGTGGGATGGCTGGGCAGAGACAGGAAGTGAGATGGCTGGGCAGAGACAGGAAGTGAGAAGGCTGGGCAGATACAGGAGGTGAGATGGCTGGGCAGAGACAGGAAGTGAGAAGGCTGGGCAGATACAGGAGGTGAGATGGCGGGGTGGAGACAGGAGGTGAGATGGCGGGGTGGAGACAGGAGGTGAGAAGGCTGGGTGGAGAGAGGATTTAAGTGGGAAGAAACAGGGAACTGCTCTCTTTTCCTCTGGGAAGCGAGTGAGACAAAGTAGACTTTGGTTTACTCCTTCTTCTCTCTCATCTCTCTCATTCCCTCTATATCTGGCTCTGGGTTTTTATTATTTAGACCAATTATAACTCCGTTACACGACACACTTGGCTCCTCTGTTTCCAACACCTCGCACTCATCCTAGCTCATTGGGTGCTGCAGTGTGTCATGAAGTACACCCTTTTTTTCAATCAGGCCAACCACGCAATGTTCACTGCAATGAGTCACTGATCTGGGTCAAGGGGAAACTGTCAGCAAGGAGTTCCCTCTCTTCTTCTCTTACCTCGCGATTTATATAACCTGCTAGAAGACCAAGCAAGCTGACAGGGAAGTCTAGGACACATACTTTGAGGAAATTTCAGAAGGCTGAACTAAAATCAGAAAGGCAATAAGTAAATTATTTATGCCCCTGAATTGGTGGTGGTGGTAGGCCGTTATAGACATTCTGAGTGCCCTGCCAGGAGAATAACACCTAAAATACTGTGATCATATCGTGATATTATACTGCCCTAAGGAGCAAACAAGGACATGCGAGCCAACACCATGGAGAAATGTAGAGGCAATCCTGGGGAAGACAGGAAAAATGTAAATTTTAGTTTTAACTCCAACAGCCCATTTATTTCTCCATATGGTTCTAAACATTTTGGTCTAATGTACTTTGCTGCTTGGTGCAGATAGGCACATATTAATGATTTTCATTTCTTTTTAGCAACTTCACCTCTTTTTGTATCATATGATACATGCCACACCCCCACTAACTTTCTTTCTCTAAAGTCTGTTCCTTATGAAATGAATACAGCAACTCCCACCCACTCTTGAGGATTGTTAGTACAGTGTCTCAGTCACGGTTTCTATTGCTGTGATGAAACACCATAACCAAAACCAGGCTTTTGAAATTGTTTTTATGCATGCAGGAGGTCAGCACAACCCATCCCCTTGTTTTTCATCTATTTATATTTAAAGTGGGTTTCTTGTAGACAGCATATAACTGGGTCATGTGTTTAGATCTACCGTGAAATTCTCTGTTAACTGGCACATTTGCACCATTGATGTTCATATGATCACAGATGTAGCTGGACTGAAGTGGACCCTGTTAGTTACAGTGTTCTATTTGTTGGTCATTGTTTCTGTTTTGTCTGCCTTTGTATTTTTAAGTTTATTTTTAATTTTTATTTATATGTACCTGTGTGTCATATGTGGGAGTCCAGGAAGGAAGCCCCCACTTTTCTGATGTTCATGATTCCATGTTCTTCCCTTTCTCAGCAGAACAGTTGTAGTTTTTCAGCGTTTTTGTAGTGGTTGACCTAGAGTATATGTATGCATGCATTTATAAAGGCTTGAAAGTCACTGTCACATAATGCCATAGCATTTCAGGGGTACTACAAGCACTTTATGATAACAAAATGATCCAATTCCCTTTGAAAGGATTGCCTAGTACATCAATTAACACAAATTCTACCTTTTGTCATTTGTTCTCAGATTCTGCTTCATGCAGATCTGAGCCACATTGCCTTTCTTCTATATGAACTGTAAACATTCTGTGCAAAGCATAGCTACCATAATGCTTCTCTTTTTTGTTTTATTGCTTTCTGTCTTGAAAAAATAATTTAGCAGGTTACAGAGTTAAAGATTAGCGGACCATTCTCTCAATACTTGCTATTTCAGCCCATTACTCTTTGAAAGAAAAGAATTTTTCTTTTTGTGTGCAGGGGTGGGTGGTTAAAAATAATATGCCCTGATAATATTTTTTCTGGTATTTCTCTGCTTGGTGTTCTTTGAACTTCCTGAATCTTTGGTTTGGTGTCTGAAATCAAACTGGAGGAAATTCCCAGTCATGTTTCAAGTGTTGCTTTCTGCCCGCCCCCCCGCCCCCGTATTTCTTCTCCTTCTGCCATAATTATCCTATTGCATCATCCTCTGAGGTTTCCACAGTTCTGAGATAGTCTGGGGTTTTATTAAGTCTCTTTTTTCTTCACTTTTAATATTAGAGTTTCCACCGGTATGTTTAGAAGCTCAAAGATTCTTTTCCAGCAGTGTCTGTTCTATGAATGAGCCAACCAAAGACATTTCTTTACTCCATTGCCATATTTTTTATATTTAGTATTTCTCTTTATGTTTTAAGAACTTTTTTTTAAATAAATTGTTATTATTGCAGAATGTCATAGTCCAGTTTGGATTGGGATTGGGATGGTCATGTCAAGCTGGCTTTGAACTCACAACCCCTCTGTCTTTGCTTTCTGAGTGCTGGGATTGCAGATATGTAGGCCACTGAGCCTGGCTATAGAATTTCCATCTTTGTTCTCCTTGATCATCTGTTTTACCATAGTGTCCTCTTTATCCATTACAGGCACATTAATCATACCAGTATGGCAGTTACAGTACCCCTGCCATGTTTGGCTGTGCTTTAGATTCTGGTCTCTTTGTGTTCAGACTGTAATTATTGCCGTGCGATGTGTCTCATGACTTTCGTGATGTGGCTATGAGGTGTGGCAGTGTGGTGGAGGGTAATGTGGATGGGGTGTGGGGTCTGGGGAGTGCTAAAGTCCTATGATTAGGTTTCTTTTTTTTAGAATGCCTGTGCTACCCAACTGTGATCTCACTTGCTTCTTGGCTTATGTCTTCCTTCCCTATTAGGTAGGACAGGATGGGGCCCTGGTTCAACATCTCCCAGGGGCAGAGAACAGAACATTCTTGAATAGTTCAAATGGTTCTTTTTCTGTGTTGGGAGTTATGAGGTGATTTTCCTTCCATAGTCCCTATAAGGACTCGATAGAGGATCTGCAGGGGACCTCAGAGAGGCTCCCAGAAATTCTTTACAGTTCAGGCTGCCCTACCCTGACTTTAGGTATCTGTTCTGTGGTCCAATTATGGTTTCTTTTGTTTATTTCCCATCTGCTTGTTTCTGGAGAATACGGCAGGTCCCCTTGAGGCCTCACTGCTGTTGTGGCTCCAAGAAGCCTTTGTGCTTTTACAATTTGTTCTGCTTTTCATTCTAAGACAAAGTAGTGATGTCTAAGCTTCCTGCTCAAAGGACCAGAAATTTCAACTCCCAAGGCATGAGACTTAAATATTTTTGTTGTATATCAAAGTCATATATAAGGGGACAATACACATACTAAGAATGCTGCACATGTCTACAGTAGAGGTGTTATGTATCAGAGAGAACAAATGCCAAGGTTGCCCTTCTTAAGAGTTATGCAGCAAAGGTGCCCGGGGCTTGTCCTATGGGAAGGAGAGAAATAGAAGTGGGAATTAAAAGAAGGGCAAGAAAATAGTCAGTTAAGAGAAAAGTACATTAATAGATAAAAAAAGCAATGTAATATAAACCAAGAAATCCTTAATTATAGCCCCAATGTAAGCTTTTAAACGGGTGTGGTGTGGGAGGTCAGTCTGGGCACCCTGCTTCCAATGCAGTACTGTGATAAAACACTCTGGCCAGAAGCAGCTCGAGGAAGAAAAGGTTTGTTTGGCTTATACTTACAGGTTATCAACCATCTTCAGGGACAATTGGGGCAATAACTCTAAGTAGGAGTCTGGGCACAGGAACCATGGGTGAATACTACTTGTAGGATTGGCACCCACTCTTTTACATGGTGGCACCCGCCTTTAATCCCATCACTTGAAAGAAGTAGGTGCATTTGTGTGAGTTCCTGGATAGCCAGGAGTCCCTGTCAAAAAAAAAAAAAAAAAAAAAAAAAGGTCAGGCCTCACATATTACCTTATCACTTTATGCATTAAAAAATTCTGTGTATCTGTGTGTCTGTGTTTGTGTATGTGAGTGAAGTGACTGTAGGGGCCAGGGGATGGACATCAGATCCCCTGGAACTGTATTTACAGGTGATGGTGATGCCCTGGATGTAGGTACTGGGAACCAAACTCAGGCCCTTTGTGTAGGTGGAGATTTCCTATGCCAGCAGCTACTCTCAAATAACCACTCAGAGTCTTAGTATTAATTGTAAATGCGGTCAGTAGCTCAGGCTTGCCACTAGCTAACTCTTGCAACTTAAATCAACCCATTTCTATTAATCTATGCTTTGCCATATGGCTCATGGCTTATTACCTCATTTTCTACACATCTTGCTTCCTTAGTGGCTGGCTGGCAGCTCTCCTGCTCTGTCCCTCCTCGTACCAGTATCCTCGTTTTGATATCCTGCCTAACCCTATCCTGCCTTGCTATAGGCCAATCAGCATCTTTATTAATCAAGGAGAATAATGCATGTTCACAGTCTGCAGAAGGATTATTCTATAGTACCTTTGCAAAAGCAGTGTTTACTTTATTCAGTCCCATCTCAGAAATTTTTGTGGTGAAACATATAATGTCCTCTCTACTAGCCATTTGTATTTTTCTGCTGGCTACTTTGAAATATTTAATACACTATTGTTAGTGAACATTTCTTGTCAAATAAGTGACAAAGAGACTTAATATTCCCTATCTATGCTTTGCCATGTGACTTGGTACCTTTCTCAGTAGGCATACCCATCTTGCTTCTCTGCATCAGCTGGCAACTCTCTGCCCATCTTCATCCCAGCATCCTCATTTTGATTGTACCACCTGTATTTCCTGACTGGTGTCAGCCAGTCAGTTTTTTATTAAACCAAGCTGGATGACAGATTTTCACAGTGAACCAAAGGATTATTCCACAGCACACTGTTGTTAATTATAGCCACATTACTATACAATAAAATGCCAGAACTTGTCTTTAAAATATTTATTTTTATTTTGGTATATGATTATCTACATGCATATATGTATTGCATCACATATGTGCCCAGTGACCACAGAGGCAGGAAGAGGACATTGGATTCCCTGGAACTAGAGGCAGCTGTGAGTGGCCACATGGGTTCCAGGAGCCAACTTAGGTCCTCTGCAAGAGCAGCAAGTACTCTTAACCTCTCTCCACCCCCAGGACACCAGAAATTCTTCCTCCTAGTTAACTGTGATTTTTGTATGTGTACAAGAACCTTTGGCAATTAGGCTTTTTTTTTTTTTTTTAAGATATGGGGATTGAGGCTCAGAGAAACTAAGTATTTTGCAATAGTCTCAAACCCAAAAGTTATAAAACTAAAAAGCAAAACTTTTAGTTTGTCTAATTTAATGTTTCTCGAGCATTACTGTTTCCAGTTCAGTGGAGGACCGTGTTCAGTTCCAGGTTGGATTTTGGTGGGTCTGCATTAGGGGAGATGTGGTGTTTCTGACAGGCTCGTGGGCAGTGCCAGTGCTTCGGAGAACAGAACACTGTTTGGGTGAGAGGGTCCGAGTGCCCTCTCTCTCATGGCATGCGTGGTGTACCTCACACACATGAGTCTTTGAAGAAGTAACTGTTCTGGATCCTAGTTTTATCCAGGCAGGGTCATAATACAGATAATTGGCCATATGAGGCGGAATGATCTGGAAGAACTTGAGTCCAACAGTACAGTCCTTAGCTTTTAGAGTCATAGGCAGAGTGGCTAGTAAGGCATCTACTGAGATGTCATTTATTTAATGTAATTTTTTCATAGTTTATTTATTTCTGATGGGACTGATTCAAAAAGAACCCCAAACCATATAATGACTAAAATCACTAAAAATATTTCCAATTCAAAATGAACATTCTCAAAGCAGCATTTTAAAAATTAATGTTTCCTTATGAGGAAGTAAAAAGAGTGGCCCCTGTGCCCAATTAGTGAAATTCACACAAATATTAGTTCACATGGGACTTTGTTATCCTTTTATGTGAAGAGTGGCCGGGTTTAATGTAACAACCGAGAGAGCTGAGCCAAGGCCAAGGTAGTCACATGGTTATGGGAAGGTAAAACTTCAAGAACCTGGTTCCTGGGACCCCGTAAGGTACAGTGGTGACAACCCATATCACAGGACTGGGAAGTGAGGGGAAAACGATTTTACTTTTATACCAATGTTTTTATTTAAAATAGTTTAATTTTTTGAGAATTTCATACGTAAGTATTATATTTAAATTAGACCCAACTCCCCTTTTCCCTCTCCCAACCACCTGTAGCCCCTTACTTTCTCTCTTAAACTTTTCTTTGTTTGTTTTTGAGACAGGACTTCTCTCTGTAGCTTTGGAGCCTGTCCTGGAACTCTCTTTATAGACCTGGCTGGCCTCATACTCAGAGATCTGCCTGCCTCTGTCTCCTGAATGCTGTGATTAAAGGTGCACACCACCACACCTACCTTCTTTAATTTGTATAGTTACATGCATATATGTGTAATGCATATACATGCAAACACACACACACATATATGTATGTATGAGCACATACAGAACCGGAATCCATTTGGTCAATTTGCTTATATATACTGTTTTTGTTTTGGTCCCCCCCCCCCCACAGGACCTGCGTAGAACTCAGGGACTGACTGCCCTGTCTCTGAGTCAGTAATGAAATTCACATTAGTTAGATCTACTAGAAAGGATTTCTTTACTTTGTTTGCAATATTTTCAGAGCTAATTTGCAGCATCTGCTTGAGTAAACAGAATATACTTGAAAAGCAGAGAAACAAAACCATGTGTCTGAAAAGTTGCATATAAGTGCTTGATAGACTAAGTAAATCAAGCCCAGATGAATATAAATGCTTGGTAGACTAACTAAATCAAACGCAGATGCACATGTGGCCATGCAGAATCAAAGGAGTTCCTTGACCGTCATTTGACAAAGACCACACCAGAAAAGTCAAGTAGACTCTCCAAGGCCAATGGTGTCTATTGCTGAATGCATGATCGGGAACATAATTGATGGTTCCATTATGAGGCTGAAGGACTTTTAGCACCCTCTTCTCTCATACTTCAAAGATTCTGAGAAGAAACCTGCCATGGTTCCTGGGCTTCTGGCAGACCTGCAATATTAATGCCCCAGAAAGGAAGGTCCACAGTTTTCATTTGTAGGAAGTGATTCTTAATTTTATCAAGTAAGTGTCAAACATTTTAGGAGTTTCAGAGTCTGGAATCCATTATCCAGCTGTTGTAATCTGATAGACTTGTTTATAGTCTCCAAGCAACATAAGCCTATAACCACAATATTTTATAGAATATATCTATATTCTTACGATAAATCACAAGGGTAAAGAAATCTGATTAGTTGAGTTGAGATGATTTCTTGGGGCTGGAGAGATGTCTCAACAGTTAAGAACACTGACTGCTCTTCCAGAGGACCCCTGCTCAGTTCCCAGCACCCAAATGGCAGCTCACAACTATCTGTATCTCCAGTCCCAGGGCAGCCTACATCTTCTTCTGGCCTCTTTGTGCATGAGGCATCCATGTGGTACACAGATATGCCTGCAGGCAAAACACTCATACTCAAAAAGATTAATTAATTAGATTTTTTAAATGATTTCTTCATTATATTCCAAGGCAGATCCTTAGAGGCTTTGGGGACTACCTAATAAATAATCCAATTAAAAGATTTTAAAAGTAGCTGTTTAAATTAATCTACTAGTGGTTTTCTTTATGTCTTTCTTAGAATGCTATATTGTATTATATTATATTATATTATATTATATTAAGCCATTATATGAACTGTGATCTACTTCAGTGCTTAAGCCTCATGGTTCCCCTCACACACATAAGCGGAAGCACATTGCTCAGGCTGAAATGAAGACATCCAGATAAGTTCCTGGGAAGTCACAGAGCTGGTTTCTTTGAAAAAAATCTTTCCCTTCCTCCGTCCCTCCCTCCCTCCCTTCCTCCTTCCCTCCCTCCCTTTCTCCCTCCCTCCTTCCTTTCCTCTCTTCCTTCTTCCTTCCTCTTTTTCTTTCTTCCCTCCCTCCCACCCTCTAAATCACATCCTACTTCTGTAACTTAATTTCAGTGAAGGTAGAAAGATAAGTAAAATTTTAACAACTGTCCCAGTGTGTCTCAAGGGACTAGTGAAGGGTTTTCCTGGGTGATGGTTTATCTAGATGTGAGAATGATTTATTGGCTTCTTCAAACTCAAAGACATCCCACAGTAAAAGACCTCTTTCCTCAGGGCCACAGTAAGCATGGTCACTTGCTAAATACTTTTGGATGATTGTTAGAAAATCTACTGAACCCTGAAGACCGAATAAGCATAAAACATTATCCAAGACAGTTTCTTGGCTTTATTATCTAACTCCATGAAAAATCAAATTAGTTTCCACTTTAGCTAAATGCTTCACTGTTTGTGGTTGGAAAACGCCAGACATCATTTTAGTTATTTTCATTTAAGAATCAAAAGATAAATTGGCTTTTTGTGAATCCACACATTACACAAAGGATAGTCTTGTCTCAATCTTTCAAGTTGACAAGTTAGCTAAGAGAAACAAGAAGACAATTGTGATTCTAAAGGCCAGTGAGTGTCCCTGGGAAGTGTGTCTTCAAGCCCACGTCCTCCTGATCACTGGCTTCTCCCCAAGATTGTGCTGGTTGAGTGTGTGCCTTGTACCAAACATGATGAACAGTAGCCATATGCCTATGTGCTTCTCTCCCTCATCAGAATGCAAGCTCTGAAGAAGAATCGCATGCAGGAAGACCTAGATGTGTGTGCCACACAATGATATTTCAGTCAATGACACACTACACACATGACAGTAAAGCTTTGCCCCTCCTTTAGAAAAGTATTCACCTGAAGTTGGTTTGCTTGAGTGTCCAGCTGAAGACTGAAGTCAAGGATATCCTTTTATCAGGATATCAATGAGCAAAGCAGTCTGGCTGACCTCAGACATTTGTCATGAGGAGGTGGTAAAGGGGCATGGCCATTGCTACCCACACAAGACATTTCTTGCTAGTGCAATTTGCTCTTTCTGGATGGGGAGAGGTTGGTCACATCTGCATAGATGTTTATCCATGAAGAATAAGTTCCAGGACTGCCTCTAAGGAACACAACTGTGGCTTTTACAAAACCTTATGATTTAATGCCCCTTTCTCCTAATGAGGTGCTTTTCCTGCACAATGGCTGTAACTATTAAAGACTTGAATTTATTCCCTGCCCCAACTCTTAGCAGAATCAGCAGAGAACCTCTATGTTATTAAGTTGGTGTATCCAAATGGGCTCATGCTTTAAACAAAGATGGGATTACTGGAACAATGGCACTGCCAGATGAGGACAGAAGACAACTGATAACAACTACTCAGTGACTAATGGGTGGGTACGGTATATAAGGTGTATACTCTGGACAAGGGGGGACTTAATTTGTCATTCCATCATGCCATTCTGAGTGATCTACAATCTAAAACATACGAGTTGTGTGCATTTAGTATTTTCAGACAGTGGTTGACTGAAGTCACCTGAAATTCTGAAACTATTTCAGAATAGCCAAAGAGGCAAGAACTGCCAACTCACAGGCAGCATTCTGGACCCGTTTCCTTTTCCTTTCCCAGTCTTATAATTACCTTTCTTTCTTAGGGTAAAATAATAACAACTTCTTTCGCATGTCATAACTGTCCTTATTGTTTTCTATCTGGCCTAATGATAAAATGTGATTAGACATGTTCCCCTACAATCATTTTCCCTCTAGAGACACTACTTGCTCATACGGAGGAAGAGCAGACTTGAAGCAAACTGTGTTTTGGTGATGAGGAAGAGGAAGCTCTTTATTTTAGTACTTATGGGAAAGGGGGCAGGGCAGTTCGACTTTGGACTTGTGGAGAAATGTATTCTTAACTTACGGTATTCTTAACTGGTACCTTTAAAAAAAAATCATCCAAGTTTGGCTGAGCATCAAGACAGCTGTGCTATAATGAGCTCAGAACGATGGCCATAAAGGACAGTGCTGTATTTAACAGCTGTGGCGGTTGCTGGGCTGGGTCAAAGAGGCAGAAATGGAGGGAAGTACAGTTTACAACTCTTTAAATTACAGCTTGTTGCAGGGCCGCACCAAGCTCAACCCCAGGCCAAGTCAGCCAAAGGACGTCCCCGTCCTTGTATAATTAAGATGTGTTTTTGTTGTAATAGAGAGGCTTACATTTTGGTTTATACTTTCTTATTAATGGTTATGCCAAAAAGCAATTTCTTCCAAAGGGTAAGTGCCAGGATAGACCAAACCATTGTGGGAATACTGTCATCCAAGTACAAAACTGGGAGAAGGAAAACAAATAAACAAAAAATAGAATTTAAGACCAAGAGCTTCTGAAGCAAGACCTAGAATTAAACCCGGAGCTACAAGACACTGTCTTTTTCTTTTAGAAGTATTTTCCTGCCAGGAGGAGCATGTAAGATAGCCAGCCAGAAATCCTCAGATCTTCGGAGAATCGGGCCCACAACAAAATGTAAGCTTACCTATGGAGAACATTAAAGAACAGACAGTTATTTATCAAGAACTGTAGAAATCAGGTCAGTGAGATGGCTCAGGGAATACAGGTACTTGCCAACAAGCCTGAGGACTGGAGTTTGATTCCCACGACCCATATGGTAGAAGGAGAGAACCAGTTCCCACGCTGTCTCCTGACTTGCTGGTATGCATATGCCCCTCCCCTCAACCACTGTCCACATGAAATAATAAGAATGTAGAAAGAAGCGGCTCTTTCATAAGACGCATGCGCCTGGGGCACAAGGAAAGCTGAGTAGTTGAGCTCCATTGGAGTAGTGATTAATCAGCCGTTTGTTCATGCGACAGAACACTGAGGAAAATCCGCGTATAAACACAAAAGCATTAACTTGCTTCACAGTTTTACTTTTAGGCCCCCGGCGAGGGCAGGTAGCATGCCATCCATGAGTGTGATGCTGGCAAACCTGCCCCCTTATGGTGGGAATGGGAAAGAAAGACCCAAGAAGAGACTGTGATCCCATAATCCTCTTTGAGGGCATGCCCTCGGTGGCTAAAACTTCCCATAATGCCTCACTTTTTAAGAGCTTTTACCATCTGAGAGAGTGCCAAACTAAATAGCAGACTTTTAACATATGAGCGTTTGGGGACCATTTAAGACCCAAAATACAACAGAAACTTAGTGGATGAGGCACAGAAATGAATATGTAACTTTATATATGGATTGTGTAGATAGATCTAAATACACATGATATAAGCATAGGTAGACATAGGTGTTGTCTTTTGTTAGAGTCCTGGACACTGGCTGACCACTCTCTGAGAAGTCTGGTTGCATCTGGACCCCCACACCCAGCAGCAGTAAGGCTGAGTCAATTTCTCTCTTGGTGACAAGTAAACTAAACAGGTTGGTCATCACAGGTCTTAGGTCCTTTCTGGAAGATACATTGGCCATTGAAAAAGAGGGTAGGGATTAGTTCATTCCCAGCCATACTTTTATAGAATAGGAAAACAAGTTTCAAGATTAGTTGGATCACATAGCCAAGTATTTGTTAGTCAAACACTGACTAACAGCAGATCCAAATTTGCTTGTGGAATTCCTGAAGTTGAAAGAAGGTTCCCTCTACCATCTTAGCAGATCAGAAATTAATTTTGGGGTTGATAGTGCACATCATATCCAGGTTCTTCCTTGTGCGGTATTCATCATAACCAACAGTGGGCATGGGGATTCACAAGAAGCTACTTTGGGCTCCACTTTAAGGATAAAAGCTGTCTTGGTTTACTTCTTAAACTCTATTCAGTCATGCGTAGAGAGGACTTTAAAATATTTACAACCACTCCATGTCTCATTCCTACTTAACTTTACCAGTGAAGTCCAATATCTAGTGCTCAACATTCATCATGGCGGTTAGCACCATTGACCCCCACCCCAAGATTTACTTCTGTCAGTCAATACAGTTGGCCCTCCATGTCTGTGGGTTCTGAATGTGAGGATCTAGTTAAGCTCAGATTAAAAATATTTGGGGGCTGGGTGATAGCTTGATTGACTCAGGACTTTCAAACATGAGGGCCCAAGTAGTTTTCTGGATGTGATGACATACACTTGCTTTTTATTTATTTATTTAGATTCTTTTTTTCTTTTATTGAAAACAGATTCTGGCTGGGCAGTGGTGGCACACACCTTTAATTACAGCACTGGATAGGCAGAGTCAGGCAGATCTCTGTAAGTTCAAGGCTAGCCTGGTCTTCAAAGTAAGTTATAGGACAACCAGCCAGGGCTGTTGGCTGTTACACAGAGAAACTCTATCTTGAAAAACCAAAAAAAAAAAACAAAAAAAAAAACCCAATAGGTTCTTTTTTTTATATAATATATCTTAATTATAGTTTTCCTTCCCTCTACTCCTCCCAGTTCCTCCCCACCTTCTATCTCCTTCCTCTTTCTCTTTAGAAAAGAACAGACCTCTAAGAGATAACATCCAAACATGAAAATAATATAATAAATAAGATGAAGCAGAAGCTATCATATCTAAGTTGGACATGGCAATCCAACAGAAGGAGAAGAGTTCTAAGAGTAGGGACAAGAGTCAGAGACACACTTGTTCTCACACTCAGGAGTCCATTAAAATACTAGGTTAGTAACTATAGCACACACACAGAGGACCCGGTGCAGTGCTGTGTGCTTGCTACTTCAGTCTCTCTGAGTTCATGTGAGCCCTGCTCAGTTGATTCAGAGGGCCTTGCTCTCCTGGAGCCCTCTGTCTCCTACACTCTGTCTCCCTGCTCTTCTGTGGGATCCCTGAGCTCTGAGGGGAGGAATTTGATGGAGACCTCTGGTTTCCTATCTGCTGCCAGAGGAAAGATGGCAAATGTGTAGTCCTGTGCTGAGGGTGTGGAGATGGGGACCACTGGCCAGCCAGCCTAGACAATTGGTGAGCTCCAGGCCAGTGGGAGATCCTGACTCACAGGAGGTAAACCACCTTCCAGAGGATGTTGCCTAAGGTTGTTCCCCGATCTCCATATGTACACATACATGTACATGAGTACAATTGAAAAATATGGGGGAAAAGGAAGTATTTGGAAAATATCCCCAAATACTGAACAGATGTGGTCTTTATTTTCTTGTTCTTATGGTAAGCAATACTATATAAACAACTATTGATACTAGCACAGTATTCACACTGTAGGTGTGCTGGGTAACCTGGTGATGATATACAGCACACAGGAGGGTATGCATTAGTTATATGCAAACAATACCCTACCTTAGATAAGGAATATGAGCAGTCTTGTGTCTGTGGAGATGAGGGAACTGAGACTGTGGTGTCTGGAGATACCATAGGCTACCGTCTACGGAGATGGAGGAATGACTGTGTCCAGGTAGCAAGATGCAAGCTGATGCTCTCAAAATACATTAGTGATTCCAGAATGTGGGCTAAATATCCCTGATGATATTGTAGTTTAATTTAGGAATATTATAAAGTATTTTACAAGGCAGTTTAGTATTACATTACCAAGTATAGTGATTGGCTTCAAGGAGCTGTTTTAAGCAGTTTGAAAAGCTTGTAAACCAACATGGCCATGCCCCTTGGGCTTCTCAGCCATCAGCAACCGGGGTTAAGATTTAATTGTAAACTGTGGTCAGTTCTGAACTTCCATGTCCCTTGGAGCATTCTGAAGAAAGCTGTTAGCTGGCTTCAAGTTCATGATGGTCACTTGATAAACTTTTGTCATATTTTCTTTGGGGAGAACCTGGAAGCCCACTTATTAGGAGACATACCAACCATTACTTTGAAGAGATGATTTAAATTGTGTGACATTGAAAATTGTTTAAATATTTGCAGCTAATGTGTTCAGTTGTTTGTAAGAATGAATTTATTTTTCAGTGAGGGGTTTCTGTGTATTCCTGAGAAATAAGCCAAGTCATCCTTGCTTCACTGGAATTTTAAAATGTTGTTGCATATGTCTATGTGGGTGTGCCTACCACAGATGGCATGTGGCTGTCAGAATTGTCTCCTTCCACTTTATATAGGCTCTAGGGATCAAACTCAAGTCTCCAGGCTTGGGACGCAAGGGCCATTACCACTGATCCATCTTTCTGACCTGAGCTTCACTGAGTTATCTCTGGCAATTCAGAAGTGGGAGCCACAACCCCCCAATGGCTCAAACAAACTGCCGACTATGACACAGACCCTTTCCAGGGCAATGCCAGATCGAAGAGCTAAGCAAGATGCATCCTTCACTCACTCCCAGCCATCATAAGAGCTGATTCCAGAAACCAACATACATGAAACATCCATGGCTAGAGCAAAGAAGAGTTCCAGCTCCCACGTCTTCAGTAAAGGCAGGTTTGTGGCTCAGAATAACAGCAAAGGATAGGAAGGAACATTTTAAATACTTAAATTTAAATTCACTTAAAATTAATTTCAGAAACATTCACAAACTCATAGGCCAGTAGCAGCCATTTCTCATTTTCTTACTCATGCTGTGTTGAAAGCCTCACAGTTAGGATGGAAGTTAATGTCTCCACAGTTAAAAAGGCTAGCATGACATTTGCCTCCACTTCACCCTGTAGCATATATGGTTTTTTCTTCTCACACCCATTCCCAAGGAAACTCCAAGACAGTACCTGTCTGTATTGGTGTGTATCTGAAATTCCCAATTAACAAGTGCTGTGGTTGTTGGCCCAGAAAGCCCACCCTGCCCACCCCCATCTTGCCCATTGCTCTGGGGAAAAGACAAGCACCTGCATCTCAGCTTTGACTTCTTTCAGTCTGAGACTTACTAGAATGACATATGCACCCCCTTGCATTTTGTGAACAGAGCACCTCCAAGCCCTTGTATCATATCCTGGTGTTTATTTATGTTGACATTGCAACACTTTAGTCTTGTGGCGCAGCTGGCACAGAAATGTCAGGTTTATGTTTAATTATTACTGTGATAGTGTAATACAATCTTGTTTCAAATAAGACCTCTCACTGCCAGCCACTGCTCAAGTATTTCCTTTTTTTGTAGGAGGATTTTCCATAGTATTTTTGCTTCTGAGAAGCCATCCATTTAATAGCCTGTGATTTCAGGAGATTTTGAAGTGCAAGAACCTCTTGACCCTGTGTAGAGTTAAAGGTTTTTAGACAAGCATCAGGTGGGGCTCTCATCCATGGACTAACACACTTGACATGTACTCTTAACTTTGGTACTAATGACTCATTTTTGGAATCATATACACTACGCTAGAATGTGAACAATGTTCTGTAGCTATTTATTTACCTCTGTTTGGGTGAGAGTTTGGATTAGATGTGGACAGAGACAAAAACAAAACAACAACAAAACACCAGGTTATCACAGATCACAGCCCACTGCCACGGACCTAGGGCCATGCAAACTTGGTTATAACCCAATTAGTTCTCATTGTCTGTCTAGTCACACAAATGTAAGTGAATTGTTAATGTCATTGTGTTCTAGGAGTTGGCACCATGGGAGGCAGCATGCAGGTTGATCAGAAGCCACAAGTTATCCCAGCTGGGAACTGGGGTCTATAGCATTTCATTGGTCCAATCTTTCCAGGCTAAGGTTAACAGGCAGTTTTCAATCAAGCAAGGGATGTCTGGAGCTTGGCTCACATGTCCGAAAGTCTAAGGCAATAGTGATGCTTAAACTCATCTCCACTGATAGTCTGTTTGTGAGGGAGAGCATGGAGAACTCTCAATTAGGTAGCTGCTCGAGACAGTACAGACTTGGGTGGATTTTAATCACACTTTGAATTTCCAAGGTTTACTCGAAGTTACTTTTATTGGCCCGGCATAGCATGATGTTTAGTTTTGATGGATGTTTTAACTCTTACCCTCTCAGTGCAATGGCAAGTCTATTGTTGATAGTAAATCCACATGTCTCATTGGATGGGAGTCAACCACATTAATCTGTGACTGACATTTCCTTAGCATTGCAGAACTTAGGTACATTGTAGCATTGGTTCTTCTGTTCAAATTTCCCCTCCACTCCTAAAATACATTCTTTCAAAACAAAACCCCAAACTAAAGGGTATAGACTATGGTTTCTCAGGCAGGCCTGCAAAGGAAGGGAAACAATAGCTAGATTTGGGCATTGGGATAGACACACATCAGTATGACAAACAGGTGTACATTAATGTACAGTGCCAGTTTTTACTGGCTGAAGGCCAAGGCATGGGTGTATTTAATGTCGTATTAAATGTACAGAATTGAGATGCTAACACAGATATAAGTGAGAATTGTTCCAACAAACATATCTGCAACCAAACTGATGCTCCACTCATAATTCATTTTGAGATTTTAATTGTTTCTAGATAGTTGGCAGCTTCTGCCACTTTTAAGGAATGTGGGACAGAAGCTTCCCTGACTTAGAACATGAGAGGCAGAGTTACTTAAGTGTCCTCTTCACTTGCATAAGAATAGTGTGAGTAGACTCTTTGTCCTGTTGGTCAGTGTCGCTGTGAACAGATTTTCTTTGTTCTAGAAAGGGTCACTTAGTGGCTTTGTTTGGTCACTTAAGTGCTGAGTGAGTCAGCCATTACCCCAGAAGAGGAGCAAGTCAGTCAGGACGTTTGTGTTTTAATTGTGAGGCTTTCAATGTAGAATGGGGTGGGAACTTTGACAGCCAGGCACTCCTAGGGCCCTGAGACATGACCCTGGCCGGGACTGACATCCTGGGGGCCAGGAAGTCCTGGGGAGGATCCTGTATGGGACATGTTGTTGGAGGATGGCAGAGCGGTGACAGCAGAGTAGACAGGATATCCACTAGTGAGCTCAAGCAGGGCCCGGTGCAGACTGTGTGTAGCTCCTGGTATCTTGATGTTACCCAGAGAACTTGGCCCAAGTGTTCCGAGCCCCCCTCAGCCCTTGCTTCTCTAGAAAGGGAATGGAAACATCCCAGTACTCTGAAGCAACAGGCAAGTGAGAGTTTAAAGCAGAGGGTTCCATGAGCATAGTCAAGAACTGGTGCACCGTGTATAACCTTTATGGAAAGTACCTTCCAGCCACAGGATTAAGGCTCTCAGTCCTGGGATTTTACAAAAAGATCAAGGATTTTGCCAGCTCTGCTTTTAGCTATAGCTTCCAAAGATGGCATTCCTCTGCACAGTTGGGCTCTTGTGCCATAGGTAAGAGTGTTTCCTGAAGCTGACTCTTCTCTCAACATCCTTGTGTACCCGAAGCCACTGACTGCCCAGGGGAGAGTGTGTTAGGAGAGGAAAGTGGGTGTGAGGGCTTCCATTGTTATGAGGTAGTTCAAGTGCTACCTCTACGAGATGGACAGAGGGGTCACACCAGTGCCACCCTGCCTTCATGAAAGAGAAATATCAAAACACTGAAACATATAGAACACATGCATATACCATACATACACACAAGTACATACACAGAAGTTCACATACTACACACACAGGCACACGTGAATACACAGATATGCACACACACAGAGATTTGCACATGCCATACAGGGACACACACACACACAGATGGGCACACACACACACACACACACACACACACACACACACCAAATGTGTACATGTGGTAGTCTATATACATAGTACTTCTGCTGATAGAAATCATAGAAAAGTAAACAGAAAATTCCCAAATGAAATTAAGAGTGGAATAAACAAAAAGCTAAAGATCAGTTTCTCTCAGAAAGTAGACCCATAACCCCATGTGTGGTGACACAGAGCGCGGCCCAGTCCCACATGAGAGAACTTTGCCTAAGGCACAAGGACACTTTCTCGCTGCCTCAGCCCTCAGAGTTTCCCTGGGTCAGATGCAGCTAGATGTTAGACCAGGTCTGGTTAAGCAAAAGCAGTGGGACCGCTGGCCTGACAACCTTGTTTTAACGTCAGAGAACCAACCTCAAGCCAGAAAGGGGCACTTTGTCTCCCTGTGATCCATATACTATGCCTAGAAGCCCTGGTTTCCTGGAATTCTTTTGAAATTACATTTTTCCCCCCAGCAGTAACCACAGTGCTGCGTAACCCCAGCAAAGGAAGGCCTCAATTCTATGATATGAAAACGAGTCTGTTTGTCTTTTCATGTCCTCAGGCAGTGATGTTAGGTTATTTCTGAGTTCAATCAAATAGTGGTATAAATAATTCTTTCATAATCTTTTCTTGAGTTAAAGTTTAACACACAGTATTTGCCACTGTGATGAACACCAGGGTCGATGCAACTGAGAGAAGGAAGGGCTTATTCGGGCTTGTTGGAAAGGGAAGAACGCATCCATGGCAGTGTGGCACAGAAGCTGGACTGGGAATGGCATGAGGCTCTGAACGACTGGTGCCCACAGACAGGCCTCTTCCGCCAAGGCCACACCTCCTCAAACTATGCCACTAGGTAGGGACCAATAGTCAAACGCCGGAGACTAAGAGGGCTATCTCATTCAAACCTCTACATACGATGTTACTGTTACTATGGTTCCTATGTTTGGTGAAAACCTAATCACGTTTTAGACACTACTCTCGTGGCTCACCAAACTGGGTACTCTGCAACAAGTCCTCACACCAAGGCTGAAAAGGGGGAAAGCTTGTTAGAGCTTGTCAGTGTCAGACAGAGTAGGAAACAAGGCCAGTGTTTGTGAGCTGTGTGTCACTTACTTCTGGGCTAGGATAATTTATTTTTCTGCTACAGGGAATTGAACTCAGGACCCAGAACAGCACACACATCTACCATAGGGTTGATGCCTTTGGTGGCACCAAAACACTTGGGTGACCACAGGGTCATCACTATAGTATTATGAATATTGTGGGTATGGGTGTTATCTGTCGCTTGAATAAAATTACAACAACAGCAAAGTTTTGACTCTCCTTTGTCTGTGATTTGGTTGTGGGACTTACATGTGGTGACTTTTATTGAAACATGCTCTGGAGTTAAAAGCAGCCTCTGAAAATTATTGATGGTCATTTGGTCCAGAAGGGCAATCTTCCCAAGCCACTTATTAGACTTGCTTGCTTGCTTGCTTGCTTGCTTGCTTGCTTGCTTGCTTGCTTGCTTCCTTCCTTCCTTCCTTCTTTTCTTCCTTTCTTTCTCCTCTCTCCATCCCCCAGATTTAGGGACAAGATAGTCCATAACATTGTCACATGTTTATGGACAATGTTAATATTATCAAAATATTTACGTTTGCCAAACAAAATATGAAAAAGGCTCTTAGGGGCTCAAGGCAACGTAAAGTGCTTATTGTGCAGGCATGAGGTCCTGAGTTTGCATCCAAGAACCCATGTAAAGCTGGGTGTGGCAGCACATGTCTTTAAGCCCACACTGGGGATGGGGGTGAGGTAGTGGGGTTGCAGACAGGTGGATTCTCAGATCTTTCTGGCCACAGTCTAGCTGAAATGGTGGTGAGTGTTCACACATGAGCATGCATACACACACATACAGAGGGAGAGGGTCTCTGGGATCTGTTCTAACATGTGTCAGACATGTTAGAAATAACAGTCATTTCACATTTCAAGGCAGAAGCTTATGAAGCCCCTGCCGGAGGTCAGGCATGGACCTGGGCACAGCCCAGGGTCTTCATGAGGAGGGCAGCCATCAGTTGTCTTTCATTTTACCAAACTCTTTCTGGCAAGTGATCCTCTGAGGTCAAATGATGAGATTGAGGATGCAATTATT
The DNA here is from genome assembly GCA_030556225.1 of Cricetiscus sungorus. Taxonomy (NCBI): domain Eukaryota; kingdom Metazoa; phylum Chordata; class Mammalia; order Rodentia; family Cricetidae; genus Cricetiscus; species Cricetiscus sungorus. Next base: position 19,646,792 of record JANBXA010000103.1, read on the forward strand.
CCTCCCTTGCCTCTGAGCCCCTCACATTTATTATGATGCTTCTTCTATAGCTTAAGGTGGTGGCACTGATAAAATGTGTCACCTACAATCTGAATACAGCCTGGCCATCCAAATGGCACAAAGTGTTATTTATAAAAACAAACAAACAAACACAAACAAACAAACAAAAACCCAGCCACAATGTCTTGAAAGAAATGAATACAATGCTGATGAATGTGGTAGGTCTGTTACCAGACAGCAGCGTTTTATTCTGAAGACGACAATCTCTCTCTGTGAATATGCATAATATGTAAGAACATGTGCATATACGCATAGATACATACATACATACATACATACATACATACATACATACATACATTTATAAATGATCAAACGAACACTGCTAACCACAGCCATGCACACCCAAATGACTTTGATGCTCCGGAAGCTGATTCAGGTCAACAGAATTTACTGAGACCTGAGAATGGGCATGGTGCCTCATGGCTGTAATCTAGTGTTTGGCAGGGGAATCTCACATAGTGAGTTCTAGGCCAGCCAGAGAGGCAAAGCAAAACCCTGTCTGTCTTAGGAAGCAAGGAAGGAAGGCAGGCAGGCAGGAAGGAAGGAAGGAAGAAAACTGGTTCAAAGCGTGCTGCGATAAATTCACATCGTCGTCCATCCCTGGAAGTTCAAGTGTGATCCTCTTTTGTTTGCTAAACACAACCTAGAGACCACACTTGCACACTCTGCCCTGTGGTTCCCCTCTGCTAAGAACACCTTTCCTGCTCCTGCTCCTGCTCCTGGTGAATCTCTGCTCCTATAGTTCTGAGTGTTCTGCTGACAGGAAACAGCCTTCCTTCCCATGCAGCCTTGTGGAGGCAGGTAGGGTTGGCGTGAAGCACCACAGCTGCTTCAGTATGTGTCCAGTCTGCCTTGAAAATTACACCAGAGACGCAGCTCCTGTCTATTGTGAACAGTGCTACTACACGTACAAGTGAACAGGCATCTCCTTGAGATGTTCCTGTTAGCCATGTGGATGTGTTCTCCATGGTGCAATTGTGGGATAAGATGTTGATTTAATTTTCAGGAGAAATTACCACAGTGTTTCCCATTGCAACCATGCTTCTTTGCATTTCCACCCATGCGCAGATGAGATCCCCTTTCTGTCTTCACCACCACCACACACTCTTTCTCGATCTCATTCTTGATCTCACTCTTGCTCTCCCTGTTTATAAAAGTCACCCTGATAGGTTAAAGTAATGCCTCACCATAGCTTTAATTTCATTTCCTACTGATGAGTACTATTGAGAATTTTCTCATACGCTCACCAGCCATTTTTTTATATATGCCTTATTTATTTATTATGTACACAGTGTTCTGCCTATATGTCTTCCTGCAGGCCAGAAGAGGACACCAGATCTCATTACAGATGGTTGTGAGCCACCATGTGGTTGCTGGGAATTGAACTTGGGACCTCTGGAAGAGTAACCAGTGTTCTTAACCTCTGAGTCATCTCTCCAGCCCACTCATTGGCCATTTCTATATCATCTTCAGGAAAGTGTCTGGTCAAGTCCTCTATCTACTTTTCACTTGAGTATTTTTTTCTTTTGTTACATTATAGGTGTTACTTATTAACTTTTTATCAGATTTATGACACGCAAGCATTTCCTCCCATTATAAAGTAGTTTCTTCACTGTTGATTCAGTCAAATATTAAAACTGAAGAGCAATTGCAGTGTGAAGGCTTAGTATTGAAAATTTCCTAAATGTTATAGAAAATATAATTCCTCAGGCAAAACAACCACGTCTCTGGGCAGTGGTGGCACACGCCTTTAATCCCAGCACTTGGGAGGCAGGGTCAGTTGGATCTCTGTGACTTTGAAGCCAGCCTGGTCTACAGAGTGAGTTCCAGGACAGTGAAGGCTACACATGAAAACCCTGTCTGGAAAAAACAAAAACCACATCTGGATTCCCTCTGACCTTTGGGGTGCTGAATTTAGGTGATGAGGCTTTGGGGTCTCACATTTTCCACTTACATAAAGTACAAGGCCTTTCCCCCAGAAAGAACATGTTTTTCTTCATAAAGGGGAAGTGGTGTGTGAGAATGCAAAGACCCCCAGGTGCAGACCCTGAGGCAGAGAATCAAGGGAATGCAGAACAAACCAGACACAGATCCCACATCTAGGGCTGGGGACCAGGATGGTTTGGGAGGCAGAACACTTGCCTGGCAAGTGTGAAGGATCTGGTCTCGTCACTAGGAATTCCACATAGGAATTAAGGGACACTCTGGCAATCCCAACACTAGGAGATGGGAGAAAGGGGGAGTTCTGGGGTTCATTGGCCAGCAAGGCTAGTACAATTGGTGAGCTTCAGGCCAATGTCTCAAAGGAGTGGACAATGTTTGTTTCTAAGGAAGACACCTGTGCTCACTTTCTCTCTACCCCCTCCCTCCCTCCCTGGAGACCTAGTGCAAAAAGATGAGATCTTCTGAGATCAGACGAGATTGGGCACGTTCAGCATGGTATGGCTGTAGTCGAAAATGACATCTTAAAACTTCCACAAAACTCATGAATAAATAGGAACAAGAGATCACCATAAAAAATACAGTCAAGATGTAAGTTTGGAAGTCAAGGATTCCGCTCCCTTGGCAGAGTGCTTGTCTAGCAAGTGTGAGCCCTGGGTTCAGTCTCTAGAACCACATAAATTAGGCCTGGCGGTGCACACCTGTAGTCTCAGCACAGTAGGATAACCCCAACTGCCCAATATAGTGGGTTATAAAAAAAAATAGAAGAGAAAGGGAGATGTGTTAGGAGGCTGTGGTATATTGGGGGTGGATATAACCAAAATGCATTGGGTTTATGTAAAAAAAAAAGCTCACAAGAAAAAAAAAAAACAAGCATAAAGATATAACCTTCTTTAAGTAGTTTGCACTTAAGCATAACAGGTAACACAGGGGCTCGTGTAGAACACCCCCATTAACAATGGAAGAACAAACAGGCATTTGAGTGGCTAATTATGGCTATAAAAGAACTGATGCTAGCAAAATGTTACAGAAAAAGGAATAACTTACTGCAAAATGTGACAGAAAAAGGAAGAAATAACTTACTTTGTTCATGGTGTTTTAGTACATAAGGAAAACTTGTATTTAGTGTCCAGGCAATGAGGTTCTTTGACAGTTAGTCAATATGTAGGCCTACCCCATGCACTCTGGATAGTGTTCAGCCCAGGATACTGTGTACTTCCACCTAGAGAGGCATCCTAGAGCCCCAGGTAGCTGCACTAGTCATCAAGAAAACACAAAGCTCAAAATATTCCACCCATGTTGCCATATTTGAGTCCTACCTAAGCTGGAGAGCAGATGCTAACATCAGACATCCTTACTCTGACTCTGGAAACATATCCAAGAAAACTGATCTAGATCAAAGGGAATTTAGCTCTAACTACAGTTGTGTAAAGGAAGGTTGCAGCTTGTCAAAAAATTGTTGACTCTGTAGCCTCTGCTCAAAGTCAGAAAGAGCTGGGGAGAGGCCGGGACATCAATGTGGGCATATGATGGACTGTGAACTCAACCACTAAGGAACAGACACAGAAACACGAGACATTGATACAATGCCTATTGCTTTCTATACTATTAAAAAAGAAAGCCCGTACAAATAAAACAGGGACCCCTGAAGGCTGTGCTTTGGGAGAATAATATAGGCTACCTTTGCTCTGGGAAAATAGGTGAGCTTGTACTTTGGAGCTGTCTTCCTTGTCTAAGGCGCAACCAGCAATACATTACTCAATATGTAAGTTTCTATGATTTCAAAATGGTAAGAGAGTATCCCATACCCCTATAAAATGCCCTTTTCATAGTGATTATATTGAAAAATGCCCTTTTTATAGTGATTATATTGAAGCCAAGTAAAGCATAAAATGCAAACGAGATTGAATTTTAAAAAGGGAAAGGAAAGGAAAGACCCGCCCCTAGGTATGGTGAAGGAGAAAGATCTCTTCCCTTTTCCTGGTCTTGGAAACAGGATACCCCCCACCCCCACCCCTCCACCCCTGCCAGTGTGAGGAAAGGGGGAGGGGAAGGAAAGCTGAGAAAGGAGAACCAGGTGCAGCAGCCAGGTACAAAAAGGGGAGGGAAACCGAAATGTCTGTGGGAAGAGCAACCCAGACCCTGGACTGTGGAGTTCAGTGTAGAGGACTTGGTATGGGAGCCATACCCTCTAAGAGGTGGGGACTGAGGGATGCTGGGAGAGCCTGGTGGCCAGGTCAGCTTAGACATCTTAAATAGAAACCTCAGCCACTTGTCCCGGGTTTGAAACTTAACAGAAATACAGTTATGTTTTGAAGTTGCTTTATTTTACAAAACGTGCTGCTGTAATGCAGATAAAAGGGTGACTTGCATGGAACTAGGACTTCCTAACCAGCATCACACACAAGCAAGCTTTTCCAGAAGTATCTGAGCCTGACCCTTGAGCAACTCTATGAGGAAGGACGCTTAAGACTGGCATCATTCATACAACTTGTGAGACATGGCTGTATTACACTGTATTAAACTGTCATGTGAAACCACGGCTCCTTGCTGTAGCTCTGGCACTGTGGTGCTTTGGTGCTGGGCCATCAGATGAGAGTTTTTCACAGATCTGCCCACTCTGAGAGCTGAAGGAGTCATGGAGAGCAGTTACCCGGGTTCTTTATATTACAAATAAGGACCCAAGCATCAAAGGCATGGCACACGCCTTTAATTCCAGAATTTGGGAGTAAGGGGCAGGCTGATCTCTGAGTCTGAGGCCAGCCTGGTCTACAGAGTGAGTTCCTGGACAGCCAGGGCTACACAGAGAAACCCTGTCTTGATAAACAAAAACAAAAGTAAGTCTTGAAATTACAGCGATACACAAGGATAGAATTCTACTCAATTTCTTCCTTCTATCCTCCCTCCCTCCCTTCCCTCCCTTCCTGCTTCTTCCCTCCCTCCCATCCTCCCTCCCTCCCTCCCTCCCTCCCTCCCTCCCTCCCTGCTTCCTCCTTCTTTTGAGACAGGTTCTTCTTGTATCACCCAGGGTAAGCTTTGATCTCACTCTGGACTCCCGAGCTAGTCTTGAATCCACAACCTCTGGCCTCAGCTCCCCAAGTGCAGGACTTTAAGCAGGAATCACCACATCTGTCATTCTAGTGAGCTCTACATTCATATTCTTTCCACTTCATCCAGGGGACTTCAAACCTTCTCTTCTTACTTCAGCCAGGCAATTTTTAAGGTATTTGTATGATCCCCATATATACAAAATGAATAATTCTCAGTTCCCCTTCAGGAACACCAATCAGTCACAATCGATTCCCTAACCTGTTGTCTATTGCCATAAACACGGTCTGAAGCAGCAGACCTTTAATGTCTCCCAGGTTTTGTGAGTAGAAACGCAGGGATTTCAGGAGGGGCTCATTGAGTTGCCCCAGCTCAAGGTTCCTCATTTGCTTGCAGGCGGGCTGCTGCTGGGGTCTGCAGGCATCTGACACAGGTGGGGGATCTACTTTCAAGATGGGCTCACACGGTTCTTGGCAGGAGGCCTTGTCCATTTCTTCCTTTAAGAGCCTATGATTGGCAGTTTGATTGCATGCCACCCAGTGGGGAGAGGCTCAACTTCTTGAAAAGGTTATCTAAGAATTTGTGGCCAGATAATGACACCTGCCTGTCCTATCTGCTTCCTCCCTCCCATAGTCTGGAGTCTCCTTCGTAGTTTGAATCAATCATGACTATCCATGTCCTCTTAACAGCGATTGTTTTATCAATGGACACATGACCCAGTTTTGGGAGGAACATACATGGCAAGCTTTCCTTGGAGAAAGGGATGTCCTTAGCCATTCCTTCTTTCTTCTTGCCTCTCAAAGGAGTGCATGCAGCAACAGAAGGAGTGCTTTTCACAGGCCTTTTTGTGACATCAGGAACCACTGTAGCCATCCCACAACCATGACGCTTAGGACAAGGGACGGCGCTTCAAGCCTGGAGGCAGCTTTCTTGTTGGTGTTGCCAAGTCACCGTGTCATGTGATGCACGAGGAGACTATTTCCAACATGAACATTTTATTTTCTCTTTTTTGCCTTGTGTGTGTGTGTGTGTGTGTGTGTGTGTGTGTGTGTGTGTGTGTGTGGACACACGTGTGCTGCTGTGTGTTGAAACTCAGGGTTGACAACGAGTGTCTTGATAACGTTCTGCTTCCTTTACTGAGGCAAATTCTCCTACTGAGCTTTGGGTTTGGTTAGTCTGGCTAGTGAGCTTGGCCTAGGGACTCCCTGTCTATCCAGAGCGCTGGGATTACAGTGCTGCCACACCCAGGCTTTTCTGTGGGTGCTAGAGATCCAGACTCACATTCGATTGTCAGGTGCTTTATGTATTGAAACATCTCTCCCTAATCCCTCCATCTCTTATTACATGAGATAATATATGTTGTTTATTGTTATGTATTGTGCTTTATGTATTGAAACATCTCTCCCTAATCCCTCCATCTCTTATTACGTGAGATAATATATGTTATTTATTGTTGAAGCCATGTTGAGTTGTGCTTTCTGCTACTCTCGGTGGAAGGCCACACAGCCCCATCACTTGTGTGGAATTCAATGTCTGCTTCAAGTGGTAAGCTGTATCCAGGTGAGAGTACCTTAGCATCTTGTCATTCGAAATGACCCAGGCTTATATATCCCAGTAGAGAAGGCAGGAGGGGAAATTGTCCCCCCTACTCATTCATTGAGATAAACAATTGCTTTTGGCCCCCAAATGTTTCCCAGTTATTTTCATTATTTTCTACCACACTGACAATTTTGAGTTTGGGAAGAAAGAGTTGGGGGGCCCGAGCTTGACCCACTTCTCATCCTCTGCTTACTCTATACCCAGCATCTAAGCTGCTTGCTCCTACCAGCCTCCTCTAACTAGCTAAATCTTCCTTGCTCTTTAAGAATTTCAAGTTCCATCTTGTTCAAGAAACCCAAATACAGGGCCGTTCACTTCACTTTGATCTGTAATCCCTCTGGAGTCAGAATAACACATTTGCTAACCACCTGGAGACGTTGCTGGCGTATACATTCCCTACTGCTGTTTCCTTATTTCGTGTCTTCCTTTCTACACTCTGAACTCTTCCTGGGCCCTGAGGCCCCATATGGTGATTACCCTCTTCTGATGAGTGTTTACGATTAGACTCTGATATGTTGACTTGAAAGAAGCAGACATATGCAAATAGAAAGAAGGGGGATAGGGAAACCTAGGAATGCACTGTATGCCCAATCCGCTCTTAGAATAGATAAAGTCTGGGTGGGTGGATTTCCGCGCATTTGGATAACCATGGAAGCCTTCCTTGCTTCTCTGCCCTGCCAGCACCCCAGTATCAGGAGCAGAAGACAAGAGAAACTGAGATGGCTTGTGGACACTGACTACTGTGCTTTCAGACTTGGCTGGTTTTGCCCGCTTTCCATATTTCCTCGGCCTGTTTCCCAATGCCCTTAGGTGTGGTCTGATTCACTCCAGTGTTTTCACCCTACAGTGATTCTAACCACTGCCTCTCAGGGTTAAAGTAAAGGCCTTGGAACAACCATCTCGTATCAAGAAGCTTTTCTACAGACTACAAATGGGCCTGGTAGTCCCAGAAAACACATGGTCATTTGCAGGAACAATGGCCTGTAAGGGCTTCTTGCTGTCTTTATAGAGTGCCTGCTAAATGCTGCATGACTCCTGGAGCATCCTTGTGCAGGCCTTCGGAGGTGTGGCTAGAGTTGTAATCCCATGCTTGCAATGGCTTCTTTTTGGAGGAACTAGAAGGGACAAAGTTTCAAGAGAAATACTTCTGGGGTATTTCACAAATGATTCCTTCATGATCTAGAATTTCATCCTAAGCCCTAGACACGCACAGTGAGGGAGATGCTAGCCATTTCCACTCATTAGGATCAGCCTTTCTTTTCTTTTTTCTTTTTTTTTGGGGGGGGGTATTTTTCTAGTCAGGGATTCCCTGTGTAGCCCTGGCTGTCCTGGAACTCATTCTGGCCTGGAACCTATAGATCTCCTGCCTCTGCTCCTGAGTGCTGAGACTGAAGGCACGTGCCACCATGGCTCAGATCAGCATTTCTCTTAAATTTTTAATCGTGTTTTATATGTATGAGTGTTATGTTTGCATTTGTGTCTATACACCATGAGTCCAAGGCAGTGGCGACTGGGAGAAGGTGCCGGGTCCCCTGGGACTGGAGTGACACATGGTTGTGAGCTGCCAGGTAGGTGCTGGGAATTGAACCTAGGTCCTCTGGAAGAGGAGCCAGTGCTCTCAGCCTCTGAACATCTTCCTAGATCCAACATTTTTATTTTTATATACAAAGAAAATATGTAGGGGAAGTTACTTTGCTAAAATAAGGAATTTTTGTTTTTTCTTGACACCTTTTATAAGTGACACAATTAAATAAAAACAACTGGTTCTCCTATTTTTCTAGTATTTTTCTGTCTCTGTTGTCCTCTTTTTCCCTGACTTTTCTAGTCTTTCTCTCCCACTGTCCATTTCTTGATGCCTTTATTAGCTCTCTGGCTCCTGACTGATGACCTCAGTGTAAAGAGACACCACTGCAGTAACAGGTTCCACTTTCCGACTTCATTTAATTAAAATAAGTTGATTGTGTGCTTATTTATGTAGTATATACAAGTGTGTGTGTTCATGTATAGGTACATGCATTTCTGTTTGAGCACACGGAGGCCAGAGATCAAGGCCAGATCTCTTCCTCCATGGTTTTCTATGTTAATGAAAAGGAATCTCTTGGAGGGAGTCTCTCACTGGGACCTGGAGTTCACACCTGTCTAGAACTGGCTGAACAGCTGAACACCCAAGGGTCCTCCAGCCTCTACTTCCCAGTGCTGCAACCCCAGCTTCTTGTGCGGATGGTGGGGATCTTAAGGTAGGTCTTAAGAAGGTCCAGCAGGCATCTTTCTCACGGAGCCGCCTTCTCAGCCCCATCAGGCTTCAGCTTTTATACCTGCTGGGCTCTTGACAATCCATAGGAAGACAAAGTGGGGTGACACATTTTTTGATGTCTCTTCAGAATGTTGTATTTGGACACTGTTTTCATTCTTCATAAACCCTCAACTCTCCCCAAAGGGACTTTGTGCATCTGTGTCTCCCATACCCAGCTCTTGAGTATAAACAGATTAGTTTTGGCTTAGCTCACAATAAAGACCAAAGTGAACATTTCTACTCTGCAACTTTAGCTTAACTAAAGCCCAGAAAAAACGAGAAACCAAATGTCTCAGGTGCACTTCCCGGGCTTTTCTGCATCACCACCCATGTCCCCCAAGCCTGGTCACAATCCGAGAGGTCTTCTAACTTTGGTTTGTGTGGGCTGGATGAACATCCCATCCACCTATAGCCAGTCTCTGAAACAGAACTCAGAGCCAGCACATTCTGAACACAATAGTGTTTACCTGTTAGCAATGATATACAGATATCATGGTGTATGAGATTTCGAGTCCTCTGCCCACCAGAGACAGCTGGAACAGACTGGCGCAAAGCAGCGCTCAGGAACCTTTATTAATACTCAGTCTCAGACATTCATGCCTGCAGATCAGCCAGGGCCAGGCACACCCAGCGACGAGGCAGCACGGAATCACACCTATGTCAGCCCAAGTCTCAAAGACAACAGAGGCAATAAAGACAAGGGTGACAGGGCACATTTCTGTTCCTACTACAGAATTCAGCAGTGACCACAGCCTGGCTCCCAGCCAGATAGATCGACAGCCTCACGCTGAAGCCTCGCTTCTGGAGCCTCACTTCTGGCTTCATTCTGTTCTATCTAGCATTCAACAGAAACATACTCTCTTATGGTGAGGAAGGGCTGGAGTTGCCACTCTGTGTTTGGCCTTAGTTATGAAAGACCAGATGTAAGCAATTTGTATCATAGAATTTTAGTAAGCACACTGCCACTGTTTTTCACAAATGTTAGTCTCACCGAGAATTTCAAACCCTATACCTTGAGCTGTGGAAGCTAGAGAACATGTTCCCTTGAGACAGGCGAGTTTCCATGTGGAGCTGGACTAACACAACTGAGCGAGGAAGGACTACGGGTTTCCTACCAGGCTCTAGAACAGACCCATTTTTAAAGAAATCTCTAGAGCTCTGTGGATTCTCTGAAAAGCCATCTTCCAGAAAGTTCCCAAAGAGGGATTTCATTAGATTGGGTTGGTTGGGTGGAAGGCACATTACTTAAAGAAGCTAGGTATTGTGGTGCATGCTTTTAACCCCAACATTTTGGGAAATAGAGGCAGGCAGAATGTTGTGAGTTTGTGGTCAGCCTGGTCTACACAGAAAGTTCCATACCAGTCAAGGCTACATGGTGAAACCCTACCTCAAAAACAAATAAATAAATTAATAAAGTGATAAAACGGAGAGACAGGGCATTCAGTGCAGAAGGAAAGCGTGTGACTAGAGAAACGAAAGGAGGGGCTAGCTTATAGGGAGGAGTTCCACCCGTGTTCCCACTGCAGACTGCCTATGAAAATAAGGAATACGAGGTGTGGGAAGTGTTCAGTCCCGATCAGTTGGCTGCAGATGACAGCTGATTGGTCCAGGCTGGGTAGCAAAATGAAACTTTCTGGGACTGTTTATCTTGGCAACTGAAGCAGGAACATTCCCAGGCGTGTACTTAGTGGTTCTTCCAGGAACAAAGAATGTGTGGCACCTCCCCACCCCCAAGTCAAAAAACATTTCCCAGGGTGCTTTCTGAATCTAGTACTAATTAGTCATTTGGGATCCCTCTTGGACATTAAGCTTTTCCTTTTTTAAAAGTGTTTTAAACTTTTGTTTAAAGTCCTGCTTAAGTTTCCTGCATTTTATTTTTATTTTTTGAGGATAAGTGTTTTGCCTTCATGTATGTTTATGTACTATGTGCGTGCCTGGTGTCCACAGAGGCTGTTGTGAGCTTCCGTGTGGATGCTGGGAATCTACCATTGGTTCCCTGCAAGAGCAGCCAGAATTTTTAATCATTAAGCATCTTTACAGCCCCTTAAACTTTTTACATATAGCATCCACCCACCCACCCACCTACCCATCCATCCCTCCACCACCCACGCATCCATCCACCTACATACCCACCCTTCCTTCCTTCCTTCCTTCCTTCCTTCCTTCCTTCCTTCCTTCCTTCCTTCCTTCCCTCCCTCCCTCCCTCCCTCCTCCCTCCCTCCCTCCCTTCCTTCCTTCCTTCCATCTGTCCAGTGTGCAGAGAAATGCATATGTGCCAGGGCGCACACGGGGGTCAGAATACAAATTGCAAGAGTAGCAGATTCTTTCCTTCTACCACGTGTGTTCTGGGAATCAGGTTCAAGACATTCTTGGCAGCAAGCCCCCTACCCAAGGAACCATCTCACTGGCCCAGGCTTTTCTTAAAGTTCATATTCCGTCTTTTGATTTGAAATCTGTTGGCAGACATCATTGGAGATTGTTTAGTTATTTGCTGTCGTGGAGTCAAAGTCCAGATTCACCCAGGATTGTATTGAAGTCCTTCTAGTTAACCAACCAGGGCTGATGGCTAAGAAGGAAACCCAGATGCCTATTAGAGCTAGTTTCTGGTTGTGTTAGCAACTGCTACTCAGAGAAAAGTTGTCAGGTAGGTGAGGGAAATCTTAGCATTAGCCTCCCTGGGTCCTGTAATGACAAAGGTTTATGAGGTGACAGGCCCAAAGGCTTATAACCCCAAGTCTTGAGAACTAGAAGCTGAGATGTGCAAGTACCCAGACTGACGAGGCTGTGGCCCGGCCAGGGCAAGGTTGTGGGGCAGCGGGAGGCCGCGGGCTGTGCTGCAGCTGGGAAAGAGGCCCATTCTGGCTCTGTGGCCGAGCCGGTCTCAGTTTCCCTGCAGCGAGGGCGGATCCGGATGGGAGCTTGACTTGTGTGACCATCCGCAGCCTGGAGTCCTGAGCTGCTTGGACTGTGCGCGTGCCTCGGTTTCTCCTCTTGGAGGGGCGGAGCCTCAGTGCATGTTTCAGCTCCACCTTATCTGGTACTAGGGTTTCGGCTGGATGCACTGCTGTATCTGCCTGTACATGAGTTCTGGAGACCCCAAGGCAGGTCATCAAATTCCCATGCCAAGTACTAAAACCCAGCTTCCTTCCCACCATTCATTCATGCTCTGCCTCTGTCTGCCTCCTAAGTGGTAGGATTAAAGGCATTGGAGTTGGAGGAGAAAGAGATGGACCCCTCAGACTCGGCCTCGGCCTCGGCCTCGAGGGTCTTCTGTGGCCGCTTCCTCAGCATAGTGAACCCTGATGATGTCAATGCCATCATCCTGGCCCAGAAGAACATGCTGGACTGCTTTGAGAAAACCAACAAGATGCTTTTAACTTCAACAATCTGTCTAGCGTTCGACTGCAGCAGATGAGTGAACGTTTCATGCACCATACTTGCACCTTGGTGGACATGAAAAGGAACCTGGACAGCATCTTCCGCAGGATCAGGACACTGAAGGGGAAGCTGGCCGAGGGGTCATTCCTAGAACACAAAGATGAAGACCCCATCCCACCCGGTATCACTACGACCATCACCACCTTGGAACAGAGCACAGGCTCCTGTGACATCAGTCCTGACACCGTCTCACCATCTCTCAGTCCTGGCTTTGAGGACCTGTCACATATTCGACCTGGTTCACCTGCCATCAACGGCCACGGCCACAGAGGTGACAAGGAAGAGACACATGGAGAATAGCCTCCACCCTCCCCCTCCTCCTACCATCCCAGAAAGGCTCAGGGCTGCAGTGGTCCTCCGGGGGTCACACTTGGTCAGCTTTACTGCACCATTCTGTCATAGGCAGGGTCCCTAATTCCAGCCCCTCCTAAGAGCAGGATTTCTTCATGCCAGAACATGCACCCTAGCTGGGGCAGTGAGGCTGCCTACAGGTATCCTGGAGCTTAGCCTGGACCAGCTTTGAAAGTACTTCTAAAGTCCCCAGAGACCAAAGCCAGATGTCCCCCAAGTCATTGTGGGGGGGGGCCCTGGAGATAGAAGGTGCCTGCAGGGCTGAGCTTGTCCCTAACACTGGCAGCTGCTGTTGAATTTGAGCAGAGGTAGAAGGTTCAAGATAGAGGCAGCCTTGACTCTGTGGGGAGCTGTTTCTCACAGGTCTAGCAGGCATCTCCGGGAGCTGAGCAGTCCCTTAGGAAAGAAGTGAACGGAATATTTTTGTACTGATGTTTACAGATGCTATCGGGAAGTTCTCAGTAAAGACTCTTAAAAGGGAGAAAACAAAAACAAAACAAAACAAAACAAAAACAAAACTAGAAGCTATGAGTCCAAGATCTACAGTCCAGACACCACTCAAGCTACTCAAGCTAAGGTTGGAGACTTGCTGTTACTGGCTTCCATTGCCGGTGACCTGGCATCCAGCAACTCATGAGATGCTTTGCTTTGCTGCAGTGGCAGTCAGTACCAGCTGAACTATACAGACTTGAAAGCATTGGGTGATGGGGCCCACAGCTCCTAATAATAGAGCCATAGCTCTTAAACATTAGGTGTCCTTTAGCTCTAATTCCATGGCTCTTTGGGAAGTTTGGTGTTGAGAATCTCGGCCCCTAGGACTTGGCAGCTCCCTGGAACTCCCCCAGCCCAGAGCTCCCTCTTTCACCTCATCCCAGCCTCCGTGTGTCCACTGCCCTGTGTTGGCTCTTCTGCCTCCCCTCCCACTGTCTCTGACTCCAGACATTCGCTGTCTCAGAGGACTCTTTGGTTGCCTCATTGCACCACTGACACCGGTGCCACTACTGCCTCCCACCTTGTGCCACTACTATTGCCATTGGCCATTGCTGCCACTCTCCTGTCTTCTCGTCTCTGTTACCAACTTAACCTGTTGTACTTATGAAAAACATCAAAACCTTTTACTGGGCTTAATATTGCTATACCAGGGACAGTCCAAGGGAGGGTAGAACTGACAGCCACAAATGGGACATCTGTATCACACTTGAATTCCCCAAGCTCACAGACCATACAGGAAAAGAGGACAGGAAGAGTGGAGGACCAGATAGAGGTCAGTCGGGGAGGACTAGACAAAAACGCTGTCTTCTGGAGTCTCCATAACAGGACCTCTGCACTCATGAGCTCACAGCTGATGTGGGTGCCTGCACAAGATCAAGCCAATCAATATTCATCATGGCCCCATCCCCAGCCAAGCGGCTAGTGACAGCTGATGGTTTCTGGAAGGAGGAGAGTCCGTTTTCTTTAAGGGTGTGCCCCCTGATAGGTCAGCTGTGCTCCAGAGAATGGCCCCACACCGTGAGTGTATGAGCAGCACAAATTGGAACCAGTGAGCCGTAAAGAGAAGAGAGAGAGAGAGAGAGCACAGGTGGGAGGGGAGAGGGAGCTGCATATGGGAGGGGCCAGGGGATGAATAGGGTATGAGTACAATCAAAGTACATTGTCTGCATGCAGGAAAGTCTCAAAAATTTAGGGAAATTTTTATACACATGTGTCATTAAAGTGAGTGGCCTAGTTACATGGCCAGGAATGGGTGTGACAAGCATATTTCTAGCAACCAGGGCACAGCCCTTTGTGCAAAGAAGGGACTGTTTTTGCACCAGTCAGAACACAGTACTTCATGCAAATGAAAGACTGAGTTTGTATCAATCATAGGCTTTCCACTGGTCTCCTGGGGAAGTGCTCCCTCCTGCCTTGAGTAAGAATCGGTGCAGGGTAAGTAAGGTCATTTCAAGTTCACCGAAGAATGACTTATGAATTGTGATACTTTACCAATGCTGCCAGGGTGTGTCTGGAGTGGTCATGGCTAGAACATGACTTCTGTGGCTGCTGGAATATTCTCAGAGAGTTTGAAAAATATGCAAAACAGTCCAGCTGCTGTGAGGGCATCCAGCAAAGTCACTGCGTGCGTGACTGACAGCTCCCTGCACAGGAGGGCCAGGTACAAGGGAAGGCCTAGCAACTGTCCAGGACTTGACAATTTTAATCATTCATAGAAAACAATAAGAAAAATATGTCAGTACTCACATTTCTAGCACTGTGGACCAGTCCTCGACAGCATTTAATAATAATAATTTAATAATAATAATTAACTTAATAATGCTTAACAGCCCTTAACTCTTGCCTTACTGCCACAAGGAGAGGGGAGCCCTTCTTATCTTTCTTGGTTGGAATGAGTCCAAAGTCACAAGATGTTGAATTAACATGACTCTGGTAGAGGTCTCTTCTTTTAAAAATTTATTATAGCCAAGGGCGGTGACACACAGCTTCAATCCTTCAATCCGAGCACTTGGGAGGCAGAGACAGGCAGATCTCTGCGTTTGTGAACACCCTGGTCTTCAAAGTGAGTTCCAAGACAGCCAGCACTGTGTAGAGGGGCCCCATCTCAAACAAACAACAAACAACCAAACAAACAAACAACAAACACTCCCAAAATGTATTAGAGTAGTCTACATTTGAGTTTGTTTTTATTTTAGTGTGTGTGTGTGTGTGTGTGTGTAAGTGTAAGTGTGTGAGAGTGTATGTGTGTGAGTGTGTGTGTGTGACACACACACAGAGAGAGAGAGAGAGAGAGAGAGGAGAGAGAGAGTTTTTTTGCCTCCATATATGTGTGTGCACCATGCACATGCCTCTGGTAAGTGCAGAGACCTGAAGAAGGTATCAGATCTCCTGAAACTGGAGTTATAGATGGTTGTGAGTTACCATGTGGAGACCATTGTCAGGCCTCTGAATAGCATCCATTAATCTTAACCACTGAGACATCATCTTTCCACCCTAGAATGATTTTTAAAATAATTTTAGTTTTATTTTATTAAAAGTTTTATTTTATTATTGGTCTTAAAAGAGAGCCAAATGCTTAGTGCTGGTGGCATTAGAAAGGACAGGTCACAATGCCAGAGGGAACCTGTAAATGGAGGCTTGTCTCCTGCCCACCAGTTCCTGAATACACACTCAGAGGCATTAATATTAATCATAATTGTCTGGCCAATGGCTCAGGCATATTACCGACTAGCGCTCACAATTAAATTAACCCAATTCTATTAGTTTATATTTTACCACAAGGCTCATGTCTTATTACCTCACATCTTGCTTCTCTGGCAGCTGCATGGTGTCTCCCTGACTACACCTTCTTTCTGTTCATAGCTTTGTTTGATTTCTCATCTGGCTCTATTTCTGCCTAGCCATTGGCCAAATCAGCTTTATTTATCAACCAATAACAACAACACATATTCACAGCATATAGAAGGACAACCCACATCAGGCACAAGTGACAGAGGAGCTGGAATATCTGAAAATTCGTTTAACTAGCTTCGTGAAAGCACCCTTGGAAGGTACTTGTGTGAAAGCCTTGGGCAATTTTAAGATTTTGGAGGGTTCGGTTCAAACGCATGAGAAGCATTTATTAAGACTGAGTGTGGCCGTATAGACATTCTCTGTGCAGCAAAGAGGCAGCTGAACAGAATGTGGCTACCAATTCTACACAGGTAAGGAATCTGAGGATCCCCATAGAGGAAGGGGAAATTTTATTAATGTGTGAAAAATGTTTCTGAACATTCAGGTTGTAGCAATTTCTAGGCAGGGCCAATACCCAGCACAGCCAGGGGAATCAGTCACCCTGTGAATACACATCTGTAGGAATGCCCACAGCTGTGATCCTTATAATCTGAGGCTTTGTCCCTAGGGCAACCATGTTTACCAGGCTATGATGAAAATGTCGATGTTTCCATGAGGCTGAGGATTGTGACAGAGTGGCATTTGGGCCAGGAACTGGGAAAGCCAACATGTACTTCCTGTATTAGTTACTTTTCTGTCACTGTGACAAAACACTAGGGGGTTATACTGGCACACATCTTTAATTCCAGCACTTGGGAGACAAGAGACAGGAGGATTTGTATAAATTCGGGGCCAGGCTGCATAACAAAGTGAGTTCTAGGACAGCCAGAGCTACATAGTGAGACCCTGTTTACAAAACAAGAACAAAACAAACAAACAAACAAGCCACCACAACCAAGTCACTTATAGAGAAAATAATTTATTAAGACTTGTGGTTCCAAAGTAAAAAGTGCCTACCCTGGTGGAAAATGTGCCCGTGCACAGCAGACTCGTAGCTTAGGGAGAGCTCATGTCCCCAACCACAAGCATGAAGAGGGGAAAGTGAAAGGACATGTCTTTCAAGGCTTTGTATCTTGAAGCCTGCCCCCAGTGACCTCTTCCTCCAGTGAGGCTGCACAATCTAAATTTTCCCCAAACAATGTCACCAACTGGAGAGCAAGTGTTCAAATGCCTGAGACTATGGGGACATTTCTTAATCGAACCTCACTTCCCTTCAATGAGGGTTATGACAATGAGAGGACCTCAGCTCCATGATGAGGCCTTGCAGCGCCATGATGAGGCCTTGAGACAGGAGAGGGAGCATTAGGCAGAAAAAGTACAAGGTATGAAGGATTCTGAAGACCTCTTCAGAGATTGGATTTTACAGCTGGACCAAATCCCACCAAGAAGCCTTAGACCAGTCCTCCTGAGGATTCTCTAGACAATCCCCAGAACAAACGGAAGGCCTCTTTGTAACTATGGTGGGAAATTTCACATCACACAAGTTGGTTTGCCACAGTTTACAAATTTGCCATGGTTGACAAGGAGCAAGGGTGTGCCAGGTACCATAATTCTTAATTCTTTGTCTCAGGGAGTGCTTCCAGGAGGCATGGTCTGTTTCAGGCTGTGGGATCAGCCTAAGGTTCAGGCAGGCTTTCTAACCATGGTGCTCTGGCTGTTAGTTATCCTGAATTTTTAAAAATGGTAGACCATGGATTTATTTGATTAGGGACAGAAAGTATCACGGGTGATTCTGCAGAGAAAGAATAGAGGAGGTACAGGTGTGAAGTGGTGAGGATGAATTTCGTATGTTATCTCTTGAGGTGTAGTTATCTATGGTCATTTGTGTCATTTGGGTCGTCCTCCTCATCAAACAAGGCACTATAGATCCACCCATGGGTAAGGCTGCCAACTCCAAGGCCCACTGGGATTTTAACTGGCAGCACTGAATGTGTATGACCAGCTGGAATGCTCCCTGGGATACTCGGACAAGCCAGAGGTCAGGAAAGGGGGCACAAGATGGGTGGGGACTAGTTCTATGAGATTAGAGTCTTCTATAGAGCTGATTCTAGTGTCAACTCTTCCTCTGGGGAGAAGAGATGTAGGCTCAATAAACTTCCAGAAAATTCTCTCCCAAAGGATGTATGGCGCAATGGAACAAGTAAGAGACGCAGACCTCCCAGGAGTATCCAACCTGGAAGAATGGATGGCGATGGGGGAGGGGCACAGATTGATATACAGCCCCACTTATTCCAATAAATTCTGAACGCTGGGAAAGGCACATCCAAAGTGTCTCGGGGTTCAAGACAGAATCCTTTCAGTGTCAACCCGAGCTCTGATGAATTCATCCTCAATTTAATGTCTAATTCTCCTTGGTAGGTTTTACATAGGGGAAAATGCCCCCAGTGCACCCCTAGATCCATTTGGAGGAAAGAGCAAAGCAATCTTAGCAAGGTTGAATTCTAGCCAGTGCTTGTACTAAGACAAGTCTTTATTTTGTTGAAACCTGAGGAGAGCCAGGCTTATTGGGTCCCTGTGAGCACCATCCTCCTACTCCAGTCAGCCACATCTCCATCAGTCTTCCCAGCCCAACTCCACCTTGGCTGTATATAAACAGAAAACATCCATATGCAGAATGAGTATCCTTCCTCCGAAGGAACCAGAGTATTTAAAATTTCACATTTAAACAAAATCTTCGTTTGTGGAAGATTTGCAGACCCACAATGGGATATGCGGGTGAAGGGCCTCAAGTCTAATATGCAATCCGTTAACATTTCTCATGTACCTAATATACATAATTTGAAGCTGATTTACATAATACGTTCAACAATTTTGAGTATGAAACACAGTTTTATGTGATATTTTCCACTTGTGAATTATTTCAATATCACCAAAAGTTTTGGATTTTGGAACGCTACAGTTTTTTAAAATTACATTTATTTGTTTGGGAAGGGTCATTTTTATGCCACAGTACATATGGAGAGGTCACAGGACACCTTGTCAAAGTCACTTTTCTCCGTCCACCATGTGGGCCCCAGAAATCAAATTCTGGTCGTGAGGTTTGGAGGCGAGCGCCCTTTCCACTCTGAGCCTTCTCACCCGCCTTCCCCCCTGGGAACCTTCTCACTGGCCCTCATTTTGCATTCTAGAATTTTGACACAGGTCAAGTTGCTCAACTTGCAATTTACATGAAATTGCTTGAATGAAAAGATGAATCCTCTTCCTGTCAGAATAGGACCACAGTGCAATCCACCAATCATATTCCAGCCCTCTTGACCTGTGTGTTTGTGAGCTGATGGTTACCCTCCTGTGACATTTTCTCTTCCTCCCTGCCTAATGATGATTGGAGAAGGGACAGATGAGAACTATCTAGGCAATGCCTCCTTATGCCTAAAGGGGACAGCGAGACAGAAGGAGCTCAGTAGAATCAGTGAATGGTTTGACTCTTGGGTGCTGATGACAAAGACCCTCAGCTTTTAGCTCAGCCAAGGGCCAGCACTTGTGAGTTGCTGTTCAACTCAAAGGAGTCAGGGTGGAAGGCTGGCCTGCAAGCCTTCAAATCGAAGAAAATGCTCACATTTATTTCCACTACTTGAATGCCTTGCTAAATTGCATTGTTTGAAATGTATTTGTTTAAGGGTAGGTAGTATATTTAATATTACCTTGAAATTACTACTTTTCTTCATCATTTTCTTCTGCTGCTGCTTCTCTTCCTCCTTTCTTGAGAGCGGGCTAGCCTTAAACGCCCCAGGTATCTAAAGGTGACACTGAGTTTCTAATCCAAGTGTGCAGCACCAAATTTTACTGCTCCATCTTCTAGAACCGAATTCCTTTCATGGTGAACCACTGTCTTTGCAAAGATAAGGGCTGGCATTTTCTTTTCTTTTCTTTTTAATATTTATTTTCTTATTTTACATATCCATCCCAGTTCCCTCTCCCTCCTATCCTCGTATACCCCTCATCAACACCCCCGTCCCAGCCCCCATCCACTTCCCAGGGAGGGTGAGACCTTCCAAAAGAGATCATCAAAATCTGTTGAGTCATTTGGGGTAGGGCCTAGGCCCTCCGCAGTATCTCTAGGCTAAGGGAGTATCCCTCATGGGGAATGTGCTCCCGAATGTGCCTAGGCCTCCTAACTGAGACCCACGTTCAGGAAGTCTGGGTCGGATCTATGCTGGCTTCTCAGCTATCAGTCTGGGGTCCATGAGCCCCCCTTATTCTGGTCAGCTGTCTCTGTGGGTTTCTCCAGCCTGTTCTTGACTCATTTGCTCATCACTCCTCCCTCTCTGCAACTGGACTCCAGGGGTTCGACTCGGTGGTTGGCTGTGGGTGTCTGCTTCTGCTTCTATCAGCTACGATGAAGGCTCTAGGATGGCATATAAGGTAGTCATCAATCTCATTTTTGGGGAAGGGCATTTAAGCCTCTCCACTATTGCTCAGATTGTTAGTTGGGGTCATTCTTGTAGATTTGTGGACATTTCTCTAGTGCCACATTTCTCTTTAATGGCTTCCTCTATTATGGTAATTATTTTCTTGCTCTCCTCTTTTCTTTCCCTAACTCTTCCTGCTCCCTCATGTTCTCCTCTCCCCTTCTCTTCTTCCCTTCTCTTTCTTCTAACTAACCCCTGCTCCCAGTTTGCTCAGGAGCTCTTGTCTGTGGGGACCATGTATGCCTCTCTTAGGGTTCTCCTTGTTTCCTAGCTTCTCTAGTGGTGTAGATTGTAGGCTGATGATCCTTTGCTCTATGTCTAAAATCCACATATGAGTGAGTACATACCATGTTTGTATTTTTGTGAATGGGTTGAGAGATGGCTCAGCTGTTAGAGAACAGAAAGGCTGGCATTTTCCAAGCAGGCATTTTACACCCGACACTTCAGTAAGGCAGAGTTTAAAATGGTAAATATTGAGGAGGAAATACACTGTTGCCCCCCACCCCAGCCGCACCAGCTCTTTGGGAGGGTGTTCTCTGGGATAGGAGCAGAGGAGGAAGAGAAGAAGAGAGTGTCAAAGGGCCAGGAGGTGTGAAGCTATAAATACATATTACATCATGCCAAAGTCGAATCAAATCCTGAGGCAGCTACAGAATTCCAGGTAGAGAGACAGGGCTCAGAACTTTCAGAGATTTTGTTTAGACATGCCTTTTTCCTCTCTCCCCTCTTCACAGCCAGTAATTAGACTCCTCACGCCATTTCCAGCTAGGAAAACCCAAGAACTACCACTAGCTCTTGATTTCACCAGTTTAGAACAAACAGAAGATAACGAGTGATTTGCCCACAGTTAGAATTCTAGATCTCTGCAATAGAGTCAAGAAATGTGGGACAGCAGGAATATTTTCCAGTTTCTGAAGAACATTTGAGGTTATGTAAATGCTGTAACAAGTACAGTCAACGTCGACGGAACAGGGCATCAACTGACAGCCTGAGGTAGTCAGTTAGTAGAGCACCTGATATAATACCAGTAGCTTGGTTAAATGGGCTGTGGGGTAGGGAGATCCACCTTCCCCAAAGAGTCCAAGCTAGAGCATTCTATTAGAGGTAGAGTATAATATTAGATAGGCTAATGATACTATTTGGCATAAGGTTATCTGTTCTTGCTCAAGAAATGAGTATGCGTGCTCAGCTGTGTTTTATTTGGAAAGATAAAATTACCCAAATGATGATATTCTTGAAGCCTGACTTGGGTGTAATCCAGACATAGAAAGTCTGAGCAAATAAATGACCCAACAAACGGATCTATTTCACTCCTATTTATTGAGTACTTGTCATGCAAGTGAAAGGGAGAATGCAGAATGATGTGACAAAGACCTGCCAGGTTGTATGGAGGTTGTGTAAGGTTATAACGGAGCTAAAAAACAATTCCAATTACCTAATGACATCACTGTAGTCAAAGCGTCCCAGTATAGTACATCATTCACATTTGCAGTGATGCCAGTGGGAACAGCCCGCTGTGATGGCAACTGTGTAAATGAACAACGTACAAAGCTTGACACTGGCAATAAGGGATTATTGCTTATTTCTCTACTATAACATACTTTTAAAAATATTTATTTATTTTTTATTTTATGTGTATGAGTGTTTGCCTACATGTATGTATATGCTTTCACATATATGTAGTGCCCATGGAAGCCAGAAGAGGGCATCAGATCCCCCTGGAAGTGACAATACAGATGATTGTATGCCATCATGTGGGTGCATCTTTCTAGCCCTACAATATACTTTTTTCTATCATTTGAAAAAGAAACAAATGTGCAATAACTATGGCAGCTCTTACATAGAGCTTTTCACCTGCCAAGAAAACAACCAACACAGACTACTTTGTTTTCATTGCAGAGCTCTGAAGCAGAAAGCAAGCTTAACATTGACTTTGTTTTATTGCTAAAGGTTGAATAATGCAGACTTTGCTGGGTCAAGTTGATCAAGGTGTATCCTCTGCATTTTCCTATCACTTGGACGTCAATGTTAACGCTGTTTGGCATTCATGGTCTAACAACACTGAGGGGTGGGGCACTCTGAAGTCTGGGGATCTGTTCCATAAAGGGGAAATAGGTTTTGTGTGAGGTAAGAACACATTTGTAGATGAGAAGGGCTCGATCAGAACTCCAGACCCACTGTCGGCCCCCAACCCTGACTGTAGGCTCCGTTTCCTTGAGGAGTTACTGCATCTTCCTCCCTACTGAACAGGTCCTCCATTCCCAAGGTTTCCCAGGACCTAGCCCTCCATATCCCCCACCCTCCCAGAGCCTATGATGGGAGAAAGAGAAAGCAGAGGTTGGGATTGGAAAAGAAGAGAGAACTTGGCTACGCACTACAAGGAGCAAGGGACTGGCTTACACAGGGAGTCTATGGTTCAATCCATGGAGATTCTGACACAGTAAGACCTCTAAAAGTGGGTGTGTTTCCTGCTTTTTCTGTCTTAAAACACACAGGCTCCTCTAATGCAGCTCAGGTTATCCCAGCAACCATATCCCTCTTAGCTGCACAGCTGCAGGGACATGCACAGGTAGAAGGATTCAGTCCTGTGCTCTCCAACCTTCTCACCCGGGCTGTACTCCAAATCCCGTGCTGCTTCTTCAAATCCTGGCTCCATGGTGAATGCTGGAGAGTAGATGATTAACAGCAACCTTAAGGAAGAAGAGGAAGTGAGAAAATGCAGGAGTGTTTTGTTTGTGGCAGGGGAGGTGCCTGGGAAAGGAGACTTCTGAGTTAGACTAAGGATTCATGACATTAAAAATCAGCCTGACATCTTTATTTGTCCATATTATTGTTTTGTTCTGCTTTTTTTAAGACAGCAAATAAATTTTGATCATATTAATTCTGCATGTCATGAAAAGTCCCAGGGAGACAATGGATGAGATGGGATCATCTTTCATGCTGTTCACAGCCTAAAGAAAAAGAAAAACTACAAATGGAAACAAGGCTAGCAAAAATTCATATACATTAGACATACAGAGGAGGGGGTAACTGGAAAAGGAGAGAAGCCAGTGGGAGCCACTGTGAAAGGGATTTGAAACCTAAATTTTGAGCAGCAGAGGGAATTATAAATCAGACAGACTGATGAGCAAAGTGTCTGGCTCAAGATGATGACACAAGTCACCGCCATGTCTCAGACCTGAGCAGATCAGATGAGACCCATGCACACGTGAACAGACGTTAGCATCATGAGGGGTAACATACTCACGCTTAGCTAAGCTCCAGCCAGGCTTGCTGTTTTCACTAACTCAGAGTACCCTTGATACTTCAGTGATTCTGCTTCTGGGCCTGCTCTAGAAACTGACAATCATTGTGTGCCTGAGTATCGGCCTAGAGCACTTTAGCTTGGAATCATCTGCTGCTACTTTTAGTGGATCTTCCTTACTTCTTAGAGGTTGGTAATACTGTTGGCAGTTTACAGAGGAGGAGGGAGAGAACTGGTCTACAAAGTGAGTTCTAGAACAGCCAGGGCTGTTACACAGAGAAACCCTGTCTAAAAAAAACAAAACAAACAAACAAAAAAATGTATTTATTTTTACAAATTTATTTCTTCTTATTTTATGTGTGTGTGTTTTACCTGCATGGGGCTCACAGAGGCCAAAGGTGAGCATCAGATCCCACTGAACTGTGTACAGATGGTTGTGAACCACAATATGGGCATTGGGAATGAAACCCAAGTCCCCTGGAAAAGCAGCCAGTGCTCTTAACTGCTAAGCCCTCTTTCCAGCCCTGGGTTGCGGTGCGTTCTTATTAGTTATATTCCGGATGTACTCTGGTTTCCTAGTTTTTACCTCCTGTTCTTTTCTGCTGTGGCATGCCATCTCATACTTATGTCTCAATAGGCCTTTGTGCCCCTTGACAACACGGAAGGCTACTGCTCAGACACGTTGTAGGGCATCTGTTTGTTAGAATTGATCTAATATGTTTCTCTTAATTAGAAAGAATTTTGGAAGGAAGATCACAAACTAAATGCCTTTAAAAAAAAAAAAGTCTAGTTCTCTTATTTTTTTATATACATCTGTTAAGTATGGATTCATAGGGAAACAGTGTATCAGTGGGGATTCTGACTGTGTGCTCTCCAAACCTAAAACTCTTCTTTAAAAATGACACCTATTAGTTTAAAACATAGTTGATCCTGAATTAATGGCTTTTTGATGTATATCCTTCCTCCTTTCTGTACTAATGGGAGCCACCTAATGTTATTAAAGCAAGATCAACCTCACCTCAGGTGCCTTTTCCTGCAAGTTGCTGAGTCCATCTCCAGCAGTAACTGGGGAAGGATGGACCCTTTGACCACAGGTAAAAGGCTTAGGACTGCAGGAAGGAAGGGATGTGAAAGTCTAATATTCTAGAACTCTACAATTTTCTAACAGAATTATAGCTAATAAATTTTAGAAATTCATTAAAACAACCACATTTGTGGGTTGGGCTGATGGACAATAAGACACTTTACTTGCCAACATGAGGACCTGATTGACATTTGACCTATGTCAGGGACATGATTCCATGCTTTTCATTTACTTCTCTGCTACGTCAAGACCATAGGATTAACTAACACCTATCTGCAGTTCAACACACCCAAAGCAGATGTTTCAACACCCTACCTTTCTTCCTGACACTCTCAATCACTCAGTCTTTCTTAAGCGTTAATATTTATTTTGTTATGGAAACATCCACCTAGAATCCCTTCACTTTTGTGTTTAGATCGTCTGTGCCCCTCAAATAAAAATAAATCTAAGAGTTCAATGTAACAGCAGTTTGGTTATTGAATCATTGTGTCTTACTTGGTTTTTTGTTTGTTTGTTTGTTTTTGTTCTTTGTTCTTTTTTGTACCGAGATAAAAAGATGTCTAAAGTGATAAAGACCAGTTATGGTGATTCTAGATTGCAGGATTTTCATTGGTATTTTTACTTTTTTCCCCCTATGTCTGTGTAAACCACTGCTTGAACAAATCTTAGAGACATTGTGGGGTGTGTTTAAAGAGGAAATAGAAAGAGCATGGGAAAGATGGGGGTAATTTCTTAAGTCTGTTAGAACCCTGGGGAAAGGTGACATTAGAGGAAAAGGAAGAAGGCCCACTGCTTTGAAATAAAAGGATAAAAAGATAATTGCAGAGATTAAAATAAAAACCAACATAGTTGGGGCTTCACACCAGATGTTCAGATGGCCTCCATCATTTCGGAAGGAAAAGATAAAATCATTTCCAGTGGACATTCCTTTATAAAGAATGTCTCAAAGCACATACGGTCCAGGTTCTGAAGCAATGAAATGTTTTGATCTGCGTGCTGACTCGGCATGTTGGTGTCGTAACTTCATCATTGCCAACACAGATAAGCGTAGATCCTGATGTCACTGGATGAGGTGTCAGAGTGAAGACAGGAGTCCACGGAAATAGGAGAAACAAAGAGGGACAAGCTAACAACAGCAGCAATGACAACAGTGTTTGAGATGACAGTGGGCGTGGCACTGGGTGTGACCTACATGCCAAGTAGAAGGCACCTGCTTCCCAGTACTGCCTGATGTGGTGTTCTGATGTCCCTACCTCATCCCTTTGCATTTGCTGTTGTGTGCTTGTTTTTTGAGAAGAGGTGTCACCGTGTGGCTCTGGTGGGTCTTGGGCTGCCACGTTAACCAGGCTGGCCTTGAACTGACAACAATCCTCCTGGTTATGCTTACCTGGTGCTGAGATGACAGGCATTTGTTACTAAGCCCCACTTTGCCTGATATTTATAAAGCAAGGACTTGTAGAGTGTTAGAGAAATCTGCACAGTGACACAGCTAGGAAATGGCAGGCGTGGAATCCAGTCAAGCTTGGGTGAAATATGTAGATGAGTCTTTGATTTCTAAGACAGAAGCTATTTATCTTTCCTTCAATGACTGACGTTTCCAATGGAAAGCTGCCTTTTCACAGTTCAGCCACTTTGTTGAGATCTTTGTTTGCGTAGGCATATTCAAAGAACACACTGAAACGTCCTCCAAGTGTCCTCTGCAGGATGAAAAGTGAGTTTCCTCTATCTTATTTCTTGCGTCTTAGGTTACTTTCATTTTTGCAAACTCAATTTCTTCCTAAATCATTGGAATGGCACCTTTGGCCCAGCCTAGGCAGAGTATCCACTGTTATCACCTCTTGCCTGGTAATGTGACCCCAGGAAGTGGATCCAAGACTTCACTTTGGGTGCTGACACACATTCTCTTTGCCCTTGGTCAGTCTGTCTGCCCTCCTGTGTCCCTAAAGCCAGAAGTGGGAACTTCATTCCAGCATTCCCAAGGACCATTGTGTTTGCTTTTTAAATACTAAAAAGGCCCTTGACAGAACATCAAATAAAAGGGTCAAGTGGACCAGTGAGATGGCTCAGCCTATAAAGGTTCTTGCCACCACCTGATTTTAATCCCAAGAACCCACTTAGTAGGAGACAAATAACTTCTGAAAATTGTCCTCTGACCTAACACACACACACACACACACACACACACACACACACACATACACACTCTCCATGTTCACTCATGCACACATACACACAAATAAATAAAAAATAACCGTAAACAGATTCTTTTTAAAAAGAAATGTGAAGTACAAATAAACAATTTCTATTGCATATGCCATTGTCTCAGCTCTAGTCTCTACAAGGCAATAAGACAAACTATAAACCTCTCCCCCCAGACAAGCACCCTGTCTGGCTGGCACTGGGCTTCAGGTTTTTTGTTGTTTGTTGTTGTTGTTGTTTTGTCCAGCATGAGATTCCTGGGCAAATTCCAATTTCTCAAGATCCATTGTTTCACTAGTCTGATGGGCCAGATAGTGCTTTCTGGAGGAGGGGCATTCTGAAAACTCTAGAAGTACACAAAACAGGTAAGATGTGGGGAACTCGGAAAGCTACAAGATTCACAGGCAGTTGGGTAAGCAGGGGCTGATGGAGTGGGTGTACTTTTCCAGGATGCTTCTTATTGTGTCATCATTGGTGCTGAGGAGGGCCCTTCAGCTATCCAGGAGCTGTGTATGATTTACCCACACCTGAAAGTAATCCCACCAAGTTAGACACGCCTGCAAGTACTTCTTTGGTTTGTTGTAGACACCCTATCTGTGGTGAATAGATGTTGTTCACATTTCTGGGGTTCCCAAGGGCTTACCAATGGCAATTTCTAAGTATAGCCGTATTTAAAGAAGGGAAAAAAATATCCCAGAACAGAGAAAGTTGTTGAGCTGAAGGGAAAGCTGAAAAGTGATGGGCTACGAGGTACACACCCTTTATCAGACATCTTCATGGCCTCTGCCTCCCTCATGTTTGTAGCATGGAGTTTCTTTCTTTGTAAGATAAAGCCCACGTGGGGAAGGACTTCTTTTTATGTTAATTGCTTTAAATTTATTTATTTATTTATTCATTTGTCATCATTGTGCCCCCGACTCCTTGCGGGCAGGGTTTCTCTGTGTAGCCCTGGCTGTCCCGGAACTCGTTCTGTAGAGCAAATTGGCCTCAAACCCAGAGATCTGTCTGGCTCTGCCTCCTGAGTACTTGGATTAAAGGTGTGTGCTACCACTGCCCAGCAAATTGTTCTTATTATTAATGTGTGTACATGCACCTGTGTGTGTGTGTGTGTGTGTGTGCCTATGCCATGGCACATGTGTAGAATCAGTTCTCCTGCCTCTGCATGGGCTTTAAAATCTTATATAAGTTGGGAAACCTTAATAGAACCCTGTTCCAGCAGTCCTTCTTAATTTAGTTCCAGATTTGAGAAGAGAGGAAACCCATAATATTCATTACATATTTCCTTACAATCTCTGCTGTTCTTTCTTCTTTCCTGATATTCTAAGATTTCTCCATTTTTCAATTTTAAATGATTTTTAAAAGTTCTTTGTATGTGTGGGAGAGTGTGTACACAAAATGCAATTACCCATAAAACCCAGAAGAGGTCATCAGATTTCCTGGAGTTGGAGTTACTGGCAGTTATGAGGCCTGAGGTGGGTGCTGGGAACCGAACTGTGGTCCCCTAGAAGAGCAGCACTCTTAAGTGATGGACCATCTCTCCATCCTCCATATTGTTGTTTTCATTGTTTGTTTCAAGAATCTCCTTCATGGGCTGGGGAGATACCAGTAAAATGCCTGTCTTACAGATGTGAATACCTAGGTGTGGAATCCCACCTCACATGAAAACGGGAATGTTATCGCACGTCTGTAACCCAGCACTGGGGTGGAGGAAGAGGGTTAGCTCTCCAAAGCTCATTCGCCAGCCAGCCTAGCCAGATCAAAGGACGCTATGACCTCTGGCCCCCATACACTTACATCTGCATATGCATGCACGCACGCACGCGCGCGCACACACACACACACACACATGCACGTGCACACATGCACACGACGTCCTTCAGCCGCTCTTTTAGAGCAGGCCTGCTGAGAACATGTTTTCTTGGCGTCTTTCATCTGATAATGATTTGAATTCTCATTCATTCTGGACATGTATTTTTGTTTGGTAAAGAATTCTGGGTTATTTTCTTTTAGGGTTTGAAAAAGGTGATTTCTGGGTTCCTGATTACTCTGTGTCTGCCCTGGTTTCTAATGAGGAGCACTCTCTCATTCATCTGCTTCTTCCCTGTGTGTGTGTGTGTGTGTGTGTGTGTGTGTGTGTGTGTGTGTGTGTGTGTGGGGGGGTGCTTCCTGCTTTCCTATTTTCTTTCCTTAAGTTTTCAGAAATTCAACACTGCTGTGTAAAAGCATTAATTTCTCTGTTTTGTTTTTGAGACAGGGTTTCTCTGTGCGCAATTTCTCTGGTATTTTTTTTTATTTTGCTGCATTCCTCTCCAATTTTTGAACCTGTATTTTACAAAATTTAGGGCAGTTCTCAGCTGCTGTTTTTCTGAAAATTCTTCAGCCTTTCTCCATTTCTGCAATCCATGTTTTAGCTCAGCATCCCCTTTCTCCCAGCACTTTGCCCCATGCATTTTCTACCTATCGTCAGATTGCGTTCGTTTTTGGTCGATCTTGACTCTCGCCACCTTTCTGCTGTACTATTCATTCCACTACTGAGAGAATGATCCCGGTGAACTTTTAAGTCGACATGATTGCACTTTTCAGCTCTAAATTTCCTTTGCTTCTTCTTGTTGCCTCCTTTTTTTTCTTTGCAGAAGCTTTTAAAATGTGTGTCAGTGATGACTGGAGCAGTTTGGGGGTGGCGGCTGCAAACGCCTTGTTGCACAACCCTGACATCTGTGTTGGGTGATGTTTGTGGATGAGCTTTTCTTATTCAGTTTGACAATTCTCAATTGTTTTCTGGACTCTTTAGACTTAATGACCTAGATTTTTTAGATTTATTTACTTTATGTGTATCAGTGTTCTGCCAGCATGTATGTATGTTTACTATGATCACCAAGTGCCCAGGGAGGTCAGAAGAGAGGGTAAGGTCCCCTGGAACTGGAGTTACAGATGGTTGTGAGCCACCATCTGGATGCTAGGGATCAAACCTGGGTCTGGAAGAGCACCCAGTGCTCTTAACCTCTGAGCCACCATCCATTTGTCTCTTCTTGCAGAAGTAAGAAGATGCTGTAATTACTGAAGTTTTCTGCATAGGATTATGAATTCCCTCTCAAACCCACACTGAAAGAGAACTGTGCAGAAATAAAAAGACACAGTGAGGGAAGAGAGGAAAGCTCTTGTTAATGAGATTTCAGAGAACAGGTGGTAACTGCTGTGGCAGACCAGAGAGAAATAAAAGTTAAGTCAGTCCATCTGTAGCATTCACAACATAAAATGAGGGCACTTAGGACAACTCAGATAGTGACAGTAACAGTGCCTCTTTAGTGCAAGGTGGGGTGAAACACAGAGGGTTGACTGCAAGCATTTAAAAGCCCAGTTGACGTCTTTAAAAGCCTCCTTCTCCCTTCCCACCCCAGGTAGACATGAACTCTTCTCTCCAGACCCTCAGCACAGGGCCAGAGACACCTGCTAGGGCGCTTTGGCATCTTGCCTTCTTTCTTATCTGGTTGCTTTGATAAAAACACCCTGACGAGGTCAACGTAACGGACCTAGGGTTTATTTTGGCTTATACTTCAAGAGTCCAATCCATCGTGGCAGGGAAGCCAGAAGCAGCTGGTCATGTTGCATCCACAGTCAGGGAGCAGAGAGAGATGGAGAATGCTAGTTTCCTAGCTCACTTTCTCCATCTTACACGGTCCAGGATCCGCATCCCCTGTGCATGCACACCACCTTCCCTTTGTCCGTTCATCAGCTGATGGGCACTGCACTGATTGTGTTGTGATTGCTTGGCACGTATGAAAAGTGACACAGGAAACATGGGAGCTCACATGTTTCTTCAGTGTGCTGACTTCATTTCCTTTGAATATATGATCAGTATGAAATCGCTGGCTCACAAGACAGCCCCATTTGTAGTTTGATGAGCAACCCCTGCCTTTCATAAGGCTCTACACATTTACATCCCCGCACAAAAGTGAAGCAAGTTTATTTTCCCCACAAAAAGATGCCAACAAGGCATTTTTTCTGGTGACAGCCACTGTAGCTGGAGTGAGAGGACATCTCATCATGGTCTAAATTTCATCTCCCTGGCAACTAGTGGTGCTGGATATTCTCTCATGCATCTGTTTTTAGAATAAAAGCATGAGTCAGAGATATATCCCCAAAGAGGGTTAAATGTTACCCTTGAGTTAGGAGTGTAGACACATGAAACAGGCAAAAATTAAAATTCAATTGGCATGCAGGTTTAGCGTACTCAGTGAAACTGCTTAAGTCATCCATAATGAAAAGCTTTGCATGACTTAAAGTTCCCTATGTCGGTGACAAATGCTAAAATGAAATGCAGTGGTGCTTACAAAGTAAAGAAACTGATCCAGTGGCTATATTCCCAGCCATACTGTTTTGCAACTATAAAAGCAGGAATGAGCATTGTTTGATTTATGTAAGAATTCAAGTTGTGAAGACCTACAAGCCCTTGCAGATGGTACCACCAACTCTTTGTTAGAAGAGAAGCACCCACAGCTAAGAGACTGTCAGCAAACAGCCAGTCCATTTAGCAGGCAAAATGAGAGCAAATGGTAAGGATAATGGCCAGCAACACACTATGGATGCAATAAGCCAGGAGAAACTAAGTCAAAGCTGGAGAGGAGGAGGAAAGAAGCTGACCAGGCTGATTGCCAACTCATCAGATGGCTCAGGTGTGGGAACATCACAGTCAACTAAAGTGGTTGGGGAAGGCTAGGAGGTAAGGAAGGAGAGAGAAGAAACATGCTCATTTTGACATTACTCAAAGAGGCTGCAGGCCAATTTTTTAAAACTCACTCAGCAAAGAAGCCATAGAACAGTTGGCTGTTAGTAAATCTATTTGGTGAACTATCTTTGAGACATGTATTATTTTGATGGCTTAACCTGAAAGGACCAAGCAAGTGCCATAGCAGGCTGTTCTGTCTTCTCTCAGAGATCAGGCCTCAATTTCAGTTTCCTGATATTGAACAAGCAGTTTTTGAGGGAAAGCCACAAATAAATCTCCAACACCCCTAACTGGAAGGAGGGGGTCTGGTACATACAGTACTAGCAGCAACTCAAAGACAGGGCCTGGGACTTGTCCGGGCCTGCCAAAAATGGAACATTCCAATTAGAATGTACTAACATGATTGCCACTTGCTTAAGCCAATCATATCTAAAATGGCCTACCTTCCTTAGATACTCTCCTCAGCAAGGCTTAAGAGAAACCCTCACCTCCTTCTCAGGGTTGTGGCCATCTTCCATTTGTGTAGGATGGTTGGCTCCAGCATGCTGGACTAATAAAGACTCTTGGCTTTTGCATTGGATCTGGTCTCTTGGTGGTCTTTGGGGGTCCTGACTCTGGACACACAAACCTGCTTCTGTTTAAGTAGAAAGCCAATAAACACTGCAATAAATGATTACCTACTAGCCAGGCTTGGTGGTACATGCCTTTAATTCCAGCACTTGAAAACCCTGCCTTGAAAAACAAACAAAATAAAATTAAATAATTTAATCTTCCATGCTGGCATTTATTATTTATGGGGGAGTTGTCTTTGTGGTGCTGCAGTCAGAGCCAGCCAAGGTTTATATCTGAGAAGGGTGGATATGAACTAAAGAAAGGTTAGCTAGAGGCTGGAGAGATGGCTTAGCAATTAAGAGCACTGGCTGCTCTTCCAGAGGATCCCTGGTTCAGTTCCCATCACCCACATGGCAGCTCATAACTGTAACTCCAGTTACAAGGAATCTTTAAAAAAAAAAAAGAAAGGAAGGAAGAAAGAAAGGAAGGAAGGAAGGAAGGAAGGTTAGCTGAAGATGTTAAAGGAAAAGAGGGAGGGAGGGAGACACAGGAGGGCAGTTAATACTGAATGTGCTCCAAATTTATTCTTCACCTTTCTTATATACCTTAGGGAACATGGTATAGTGAATAGAGAACAGACTTTTCTTCCTCTTTTCTCCAAGGATTCAGTAACCACACCTTAGACTCAACTTCTTGTTACCTGGCCTTGAGGGTCAGGAGTAACAACACCTCAGACCAGGTCTGTTGTTATTTAAATAAGACACCCAAGGCCAAGATCAAACATCCTACTGTAACCATGCCTTTGACCTTTAGGTCTTATGACTTACGAGGACAGTTTTGAACTCTCTGCCCTTTAGCCAAGATGGAGTAGAGCCATCTTTACAGACACCAACAATTATTAGTTACTTTTTGGACAGGGTCTCACTTTGTAGCCAGGTTACAGACGTGCAGTACTACACAAGACATCAATCCATTTTTATTATAAATTATATATAGTATGTGAAGATAACTACTAAAGCAAATTCTTAACTTTTCAAGCAAGCAGTCAGAAGCAGTACACACATTTAAAAGAAAAAGAAATTAACCCTAAAGTTTGTTAAGCAATAAAACAGAAAGCTATGTCAAAATTGCAGATGAAACTAACTTCCATAATAGCTATCACATATCAGAAAACACAGCTTAAACTCATTCTTTAAATAAATAAATAAAATCCCCATTTGTAAACCAGGACTGAGCCAACCATCACTGAAACTTTGGGATGAATTAGCAGGTACAGAACTGTACAGAGCTGAGAACAGTACCTGCCTCAGAAGAAACATTCAGTGGCGTGGCAGATGCAAGACTCCCCAAACAACACGCTTCAGAGAGCTGGAATCAAAAGTACTGGTCAATTAAAGAAAGTCAGTCCTGGATCTCAGGCCAGAGAAACAGACCTGAGCAAAGGGCTTGAAATGAAGAGAGAGGGCACGCGACAATGGCGGCCCTACAGCAGTATCAATAGCACTCAGCAGGACAGAAACTTCCAGTAAAGGAGACCACACCAGGTCAAAATGACATCCTAGGACAATGCCACCAAACTCTAACAAAACACAACTCCAGTGTCATTTAATCTGTTCAGAACAAGAAAGAGGAGTTATTTTTGTAACGTAGCATAAAATTCTTTTGAAATCCAACAAAAATAAAAAATGAGGAGAGAGAGAAATACAGACCAAGATCACTTAAGGGAATGAACACGTAAGTCATCTATAAAATGCCAGCCATGGATGCCCGCCGTGGAATGTTAAAAGCATCCTTCACCATGACACAGCATGGGAGGTCTTTCCATACAATTCATCACAGTGTCAAAATGTCACCAGGTGTAGGCTCCTCCTCCACAGTCTTCCCAAAGGAAAGAACTCAGGAGCACATGGTTAAAGCACATGGGTTAAGAAGAAGCATGAGTTAACTGTGTCTAACGATGGGTTTAAATATAACATGTTCATACAGATGGAATGCATTTTGATCATATTTGCAGCCCATCACTGTGTGCCCCTCCCACTTCCATTGGTCCCCTTCTCCTTCTCTTCTAGACCCCTTCTGTTCTCATTGTTTGGGCTTTCTGTGTGACCCGGTAGTTTTGTTGGGTTTCCTTACATGAGCCCAAGTGGGGGTTATTTACAGAAGCATGGCAACAGGCTGGAGCCCACGTAAAACTGCAGCTGCAAGAGGACCCTACACCCCTGGACTTCTGATGTCTATGTGAGTCCAGACACCCGTGCACACATGTACATAATTAAGCACTTGGTGGTTGAGGCAGCCGGATCTCTGTGAGTCCAAGGCCAGCCTGGTCTATAGAGTGAGTTCCAGGATAGCCAGGGCTATACAGAGAAACCCTGTCTCAAAACAAAATAAAAACAAAAACAAAAAAAAATTAAAGTAATAAAACTTTTTTAAATTTAAAAGTATGTTACAGCTTCCACTTGGGAAAAATCTCAGCAGAAAAGCAGAAAAAGCTATAAGATCTAGTAACTCATGGTTGAGAGAACTATGACCCTCTTATGTATGCAAATGCACATACACACACACACACACACACACACACACACACTAATAAATGAAATTTAAAAACTGCTTTAAAGTGGAAAAGAGCAATGCATGAGAACTTGAAGATGCTAGGAACTGACTGGCAAGAAATTTTCCTCTAGATCCTTGAGAAATGAATGCAACCTTTAATATGTGGCGTTTAGCCCAGTATGACTTCTGAGCTCCTCTACTACACTACTACGATGAATATAACAAGCGCAGTTTCAGTCACCAACGTTTTGGTAATCTGTTACAGAAGCAAAGACAATAAGGCTCAAAACTAATTAAATTACGGTTATCCAAACAACAGAATATTACGCAGCATAAAGAGAACGCCGCTGGAACATATGTTAAATGAAGAAAGTTGTGTGGAGCCTTAGAGAAAGTTCTGCTGCATGGCCACTCCAGATAAAGTCACTGTTTAGTACTTACCGACTTGTTCACCAGTGTCTACTGCATTGTTTATTTGAACACCAGCCAATGGGCTTTACCTAGACAGCTGTCCTTGACCTTCAAAGATCAGGCTTTTATGATCTATTCTGGAAAATGTCTGTACTTTATGACTAGACAGCTTTATAACCAAAACCTCACACTTTATGGGTTTGTTGTTGCTGACTGTGGAGGTGATGGTGATGAGATTCTTCTTTTGTTTGATGGTGCAAGATCTCCATATTTTTACCAGGTTGGCCTTGAACTTCGGTGTTCACCTACCTTAGTCACTTGAGATTCAGAGTCACAGGTATAGCCTGCCACGCCCAACCCTACAACCTCCCATTTCATAACTTTATACAACTAGGATTCTCCAAGGACTCAGGTCATGCATTTTTTTACCTAGGAGGCTTCAAGTATCAGGAAAGCAGAGACTATACTTAATTTTAAACAGTGCAGTACAGTGTGTGATGGACACTTAACAGGACATCCACGTATATTTATTGAACACATAGATGATACTCTAATTTGGATTATAAATGTTCCCTAAGGCCCATGTGTTAAAGGCATAGGCACCAGCTTAGTGCCATTGGGAAACAGTAAGGGGCATACATAGCAGAGTGGGCAATCTTTTCCTCAGGACTTACTCTGAAGAGGGTTATTGAACTCTGCAACAGTGCTCCTCTTTGCTTCTCCTGGCTGTGAGGTGAGCCTCTTTGCTAGGCCACAAGTTTCTTCCCTGACATACTGTCCTCTCCAACAAGTCCAGAATCAATCAATTATGCACTGAGCCCTCCAAAATTATGAGCCTAAGTGAACTTCCTTTCCCCCAAAGCTGTTATCTCAGTAGTTGTTGCAAGAGCAGAGGGTGGCCTACCACAGGTGGATTAGTTAGCTACATGAGGGTTCTCCAAGTAAAAAAGAGTGTGGTGTTCACAATAGGATTTCTAAAAATAGAGGACTGTAAAATGCAAACTATAAGCCAAAATATAAAAATAAAACATTAAGAGACACAGAAATGTCTGGCTACAAACAACCACACTTCTACAGCCAAACTCTATTAAACCACAGCTTTCTTTATCCAGAGAATAAAGTTTCAACTATTTTTCAGCTCATGGTGTTAGATCCCTGGAATCTGTTCACAGATTGAAGTCATTTAACATAGAGCCCAGCATCAGCTGTCACTGAAGGTCATGATTCCCAGGCTTCTGGTTCTCTCTGGAGTTCAATGTGTCTGTGATGGTCATGCCTACTCCCTACTGAGGCTTGCAGCTGACTGAGGGGGGAAGAGGGAGGGCAACCCTGTAACGAACAATCAGGGAAACCACCCAAGTGAAAAAGAATTCAGGGAGAACCCTGTTTATTCACCATGATTTTAGAACCTGAGCACACAGCAGGCCTTTTGCAGTTAGAGGGAACTCCGTATGACTCGGTTTCCTGGTTGATGGATGCCCAGACAAGCCAGCTCAGTCTCTGGAGTGTGGAGAGGTCACCACATCAGAGAAACCCAGTGAGTTACCTGTTTCCCTCAATTCTATGACAAAATACCTGACCAAAAGCAACTAAGGGAGACAGGATTTATTTTGATTCTTGGTTTGAGAGGATATGATGTATCTTGGGGGTAAGACATGGTTCCAGGTGTATGAGGAAGCCAGTCACATTGCTGACACATCTAGGAAACGATGAGTCCTGACCGCATTGTGTAGGACAATGTAAATACACACTCAAGGGGGTCTTCCTACCCCAATTACACCTGTCTGGGGAAACAGCCATCCCCAGGGGGCTGGTTTCCTTGTGATCCTAAACCCTGTTGCCATGAGTGAAGATAATTATCCTTGCATTCCTCAGTGGTCACAAAAAAACAAAATTAAAAGTAAAACAAACAAAAACAGGTGACCCACACAGTGGTGGTAGTGGTGGTGATAAGTCCAAGAAACAAAAATAAAACACAGTCAAGCATTCTCCAGGTAAGAACTTTGGTGTGGGCAGTGTACAGGGAACTAACTAGAAGCTTTTTAAGTTTTTGGAAGAATTTTACCACCAAGAACCTGACAACCCTAAACTCTAAAATTGAGACCTTTAAACACTTAGTTTAGCAGAAAACAATCTAAAAATCTAGGCGCAGGGGGTGGGGGGTGGGGTTGGGGGTGCTTCCTTATCCCTACTGTGGAAATGGCCAAACAAGATGAGGGAGCAAAGGTCCTTCCAGGGGTAAAGAGATTAGGAAAACTGTGGTAAGGGGTGTGAAAACATTCTGGAGGGATTTTAACTCATGGACCAGGGTCTTCTTTGTGTCTTTATTCTTATCTTTTCTGTAGGAATGTAGTGTTAAAATCAGCAGTTCAGGCTACAACCTTCAGCCCTACCCCTCTCACAGATACGGACTGGCACCCTACTGAGGCTTTGTCTATGAGTCCCTGGCTCAGGATCTCTCACTTAGGGAAGGGAGTTTACATCAAAGGGAGTAGCGGTGGCCACACATCCTGCTCTCCACCCCCTTCCCTGCTTCTTGTCTGGAAAGCAGAGCTTGGCTGAAGGCTCCTGCTGTGAAACTCCTTCCCCCCACCCCTACCCCCCATCCCCATCCCCATCCCCATCCCCATCCTTAGGTCCCTAGGAAGTAGAAAAAACTCCTTGTGCCATGTGAGCTGATATTTCCTCTCATTACAGCCCCTTCCCCATGCTGTTAGTCTGTCTGTCTGTCTGTCCATGCATTAAATAAATCTTGTAGCCTCCAGGAACAATCTCTATCTCTGGGTCCTCAAAGATCTTTTACTTTCTAAATATGTATTTTCACTGTGGATATACTAACCCTGCCCCATAGTTGCTCAGTACAGAGCAGAAAGACAGAGGGACTTTGCAACCATGATGGAGGAGCACTCACCACCAGGACATCCGAGACCTGGAGGGGGATTCAAGGGCTACTTGGATTCAGAGTTGCTCCACTGTGGGAAGGTTTAGATGTGCCATTGGAGTTTCACAGTTGTGAAGTTAACTACACTCACAAAAACATAGGTAATAGATAATCTCACATTACCAAAAGCCAAAAAAAAAAAAAAAAAACAAAAAAAAACCACACACACATAATACCACCACCATCAACAAATCCAAAATAACAAGAATCAACAATCATTCATTGGTCATTAAATTAATATCCCTTAATATCAATGGTCTTAATTTGCCTATAAAAAGACACAGACTAACAAAATGGATATGAAGACAGAATCCATCCTTCTGCTGCATACAAGAAACACACCTCAACTTCAAAGACAGACATTGCCTCAGAGTAAAGTGTTGGGAAAAGATTTTCCAAAAAGATTTTCCTAAGAAACAAGCTGGTGTAGCTATCCTAATATCTAACAAATTAGACTTCAAACTGAAATTAATCAAAAGAGATGAAAAAGGGCATTTCATATTCATCACAGGAAAAATCCATTAAGATGAAGTCTCAATTCTGAACATCTAGCCCCAAATAAAATACAAAGGTACCCACATTTATGAAAAAAAATCACTAAAATGTAAATCACACATAAAAGTCCACATACAATGGGAGACATCAACACCCCACTCTTACCACTGGACAGGACCACCAGACAGAAACTTAACAAGGAAATAAAGGAACTAACACAAGTTATGATTCAACTGGGTTTAACAGATATCTATAGAACATTCCATCCAAACACAAAAGAATATACCTTCTTCTCAGCACCACATGGAACCTTCTCTAAAATAAACCACATACTCACCAACAAAACAAACCTCAACAGATACAAAAAATTGGAATAACACCCTGTATCTTATCAGACCACCATGGTTTAAAGTTAGAATTCAACAACAATACAAGAAATCTTACAAACTCATGGAAACTGAACAATGCTTAATTGCATCACTCCTGGATCAAGGAACAAATAAAGAAAGAAATAAAGACTTCCTAGAATTCAATGAAGACGAAGGCACAACATACCCAAACTCATGGGACACTTTGAAAGCAGTGCTAAGAGGAAAGTTCATAGCACTAAATGTCCACATAAAGAAACTGGAAAATAGTCACACCCGAGACTTAACAGCACACCTGAAAGGTCTAGAACAAAAAGAAGCAAACTCACCCAGGAGGAGTACACACCAGGAAATAATCAAATTGAGGGCTGAAATCAATAAAGTAGAAACAAAGAAAACAATACAAAGAATCAATGAAACAAAGAGTTGGTTGTTCAGAAAATCAAAAAAGATAGACAAACCTTTATTCAAACTAATCAAAAGGCAGAGAGTGAATATGAAATTAAAAAATCAGAAATGAAAAGGGGGACATAACAATGGACACTGAGGAAATCCAGAGACTCTTCAGGTCATATTTTGAAAACCTGTACTCCACAAAACTAGAAAATTTAAAGGCAATGAACAATTTTCTGGGAAGGTATCACTTTCCAAAATTAAACCAAGAACAAGTAAACAATTTAAATAGACCTATAACCCCTAATGAAATATAAGAGGTCATCAAAAGTCTCCTAACCAAAAAAAGCCCAGGGCCATATGGTTTTAGTGTAGAATTCTACCAGAAATTCAAAGAACAGCTAATAACAATACTCCTCAAAGTGTTCCACATAATAGAAGCAGAAGGGTCATTGCCAAAATCTTTTTACAAGGCTACAATTACTTTGGCACCCAAGCCACACAAAGACACAACTAAGAAAGAGAACTACAGACCAATCTCCCTCATGAACATTGATGCAAAAATACTCAATAAAATACTGGCAAATCAAATCTAAGAACACATGAGGAATATCATCCACCATGATCAAGTAGGCTTCATCCCAGGGACACAGGGATGGTTCAACATACAAAAATCTGTCAATTGATCAACCATATAAAGAAAATAAAAGAGAAACACCACATGATTATCTCACTAGATGCTGAAAAAGCCTTTGAAGAAATTCAAT
This sequence comes from Cricetiscus sungorus, assembly GCA_030556225.1. Classification (NCBI taxonomy): domain Eukaryota; kingdom Metazoa; phylum Chordata; class Mammalia; order Rodentia; family Cricetidae; genus Cricetiscus; species Cricetiscus sungorus. Next base: position 19,686,991 of record JANBXA010000103.1, read on the forward strand.
ACCCCTTCATGATAAAGTTCTTGGAGAGATCTGGGATAAAAGGAACATACCTAAACAAGACAAAGGCAATCTATAGCAAGCCAACAGTGAACAGCCAACATCAAACTAAATGGAAAGAAACTCAATGTGATTCCTCTAAAATCAGGAACAAGTCAAGGCTGTCTACTCTCTTCATCTCTTCAACTTTGTACTTGAAGTTCTAGCTAAAGCAATAAGAAAACAAAGGAGATCAAGGGAATACAAATTGGAAAGGAAGAAGTCAAACTTTCATATTTGCAGATGATATGATAGTTTAAACAAGTGACCCAAAAAACTCTACCAGGGAACTGCTACAGCTGATAAACACCTTCAGCAAAGTGGCAGGATACAAGAGTAACTAAAAACAAAACAAAAACCAAACAAACAAAAAACCAGTAGCCCTACTATACACAGATGATAAATGGTCTGAGAAAGAAATCAGAGAAACATCATCCTTTACAATAGCCACAAACAACATAAAATATCTTAGGGTAACTCTAACCAAACAAGTGAAAGACCTGTATGACAGAACTTTAAGTCTTTAGATAAATAAATTAAAGATATCAGAAAATGAAAAGATCTCCCATGCTCTTGAATAGGTAGTTGATCCTTGGATAGGTAGGATCAACATTGTAAAAATGGCAATCCTACCACAAGCATTCTATAGATTTTGATCTCCATCAAAATCCCAGCACAATTTTTCACAGACCTTAAAAGAATAATACTCACCTTTATATGGAAAAAACAAAAGACTCAGGATAGCCAAAACAACCCTATACAATATAGGAACTTCCAGAGACACTACCATCCCTGACTTCAAGATCTACTATAGAGCTTGTTATGAGTCTAAATATGCTGATTATATAATTTTGGTTTATATTTGGTAGGTCTTGTATATTAAGGGATTTATCCACTCATTCTAGATTTTCCAGTCTTTTGGAATAAAAGTTTTCAAAAATATTTAAGGAATCTTTGAACTTCATTGGGGTTTAATGTAACATATCTTTTGTTTGTTCTGCTTTTCAAGACAAAGTTTTCCTGTGCAACAGCCCAGGCTGTCCTGAAATTTGCTTTGTAAACCAGGCTGGCCTCAAAGTCAGAGATATCTGCCTCTGCCTCCTGGGTTCTGGAATTAAAGGTATGGACCACTAAGTCTGGCTAACATATCTTTTCATTTTTCACCTCTAATTTTATTCATTTGAATCTTCCTTCTTTCTCTTGGTTTAGCTGGGTTTGTTCATTAATTTTTACAAATAAACAAGTCTCTTGTTGATTTCTAGTCTCCATTTTATGAATTTCTGCCATTATATTTATCATTTTTTTCTGTCTCTTGCATTTGGGTTTGGTTTGTTCTTAGTCTTCTAAGACCTTGAAGTGCACCATTAGGTTATTTATTTGAGCTAGTTCTGAATTTTTTAAATGTAAGCAATAATGTAAAGCTAATGTAAAGCTATAAATTTCTCTCTTAGAACTACTTTAGATATATCCCAAAAGTTCTTATAAGTTGTGCTTTCATTTTCATATGGTCTTATGTTTTTCTTATTTCTTCACCAAATATTTATGTCCACTATGATTTGATAAGATAGAGTATTATTTGATTCTTTTGCATTGGTTTAAGCTTGCTTTGTGGCTTATAATGTGATTCATTTCAGAGAAAATCCCCAAGAGCCTTACAAGAATGTACAGTTCGTATCTGTTGTGTGAAATATTCCACAAATAGCCATTAAATCTAGTTGACTTACAGTATAAATTACCTTGAAATTTCTTTGTTGATTTGTTTTGTTTTGTTTTAGTTTTTTGAAGACAGGGTTTCTCTGCGCAGCCTTGACTGTACTGGAACTTATTGTGTAGACCAGGCTGGCCTTGAACTCACAGAGATTGGCCTGCCTCTGCCTCCTATATACTGGGACTAAAGGCATTTGCCACCACTGCCGTGCTGATTTTTATGTTTGTTTGTTTGTTTTTAAGTTTGGGAAACTTAGCTAAAGACAAGAGTGGGGCATGAAATCTACTATTATTTCATCAAGACCTATCTGATTCATCCTGCCTTTCAGTGTTTATCATAACAAATTGGCAGCCTAGATATTTGAGAAATTTACAATTTTTTATCTTCTTGATTTTTTCACTTTGTGAATATGTAGTACTCATCTTTATTTATTTACTTATACTAATTTTGGTTTGAACTTTTCTTTGTCTGGTATTGGAATGTTGAACTATTTGCTTTTAGTTTCCATTTGCTTTGTAGGTTGATGTCTACCCTTGGACTCTCAATCTGGGTATGCCTTTGCTAGTGTAATGTATTTCATGGTGACAACAAATGGTGGAATATTATTTCTTAATATAGCCAAGTAATCTCTACTTCTTTAAAATGGCAAGTAGGAGATATTTGCATTTAATGCTATTGTTGAGATAAGTTTGCTATTTCCTGGGGCTTTGTTGGTTATTTTTTTCTGGTTTGTTGGATTATTACTATTTTTTTTTCTTTCCTTATTAGCATTTGGTAGATTACAGTGCTGGGTGTCATGGACTTCTACTAGGTGCTCTTTTGTTCATCTAACCCTCTCAAGAAAGCTATTCTTTCCTGTGTTCTTGTGGCTGAGACTGTCTCTCTTTTTCTTCCCTGTGTTTTGTGAATGAGACTATCTCCTCTTCCTCTGTGTATGGAATTTCTTTATGGATTTTGTATAGTGATGGTGTAGCTGTCATGAAATGCCTTGCTTTGTGTTTGTCTTGAAACGTTTTTATTTTTGCATCAATTTAAAAAAGGTAACTGTTGGGGACAGCAGTTTTGGTTGTCTTCTTCTGGGGCTTAAAACTTGTCATTCTCTACCTTTCCAGTTGAGAGTGGCCTGTGAAAGATCTGGTATAATTCTTTTATTTGCCTTTGTTAGAGTTTTCCCTTGACGGCTTTAAACATTGTTTCTGTATTCTGTATTTGTGCATGTTGACTATGTCATAGGGAGGCTGTTTTCCAGTCATATCCTTTTAGAGTTTAAAATGCCTATTATTTTTGTTTGCCCATTCTTTTTCTCTTTAAACTGTGAGGAATTTAGCAGTATAACAGACCTTTCTTTTATCCTGTGATATTTTGGGTTTGGTCTTCTGATTGTATTCATGTTTTTAGATATTTTTGTAATAGTTATATTTGTTTACTTAATTTTATTCTTTTATTTATAGAGAAGTGTTCTCATTCTGTATCTCAGGCTAGCATTGAACTCACTGAGCATGGACCCATGTGGATCTGAAACTCACAACAATATTGCTTCCTTGGCCTTCTGAGTGATGAAACTATAGGTGTGAGCCACCCTGCGCAGCTCCCCCAAGACCGGTTATTAATGTTTTTAGTGTAATATTTCCTAAGCCCCATTCTCTGTCGGACAAACAGCTGCTGAAAGGCACTGGACAATAGAAAAAACTTCTGAACTAAATCAGCCGGTGTACTTCAAGGATGTATTGACCTCAGAATGGAAACCAGAATATGTGTTACGTTGGAGTAGGGGTTTCGCATTTGTATCTACAGGAGAAGAAAAGCTATGGATACCATCTAAGTTGATCAAGATCCGAGTTGAACAAGAGAAACATCTTAATGAAGAGGAATGACAAGTCATTCAACAAATTAGGTCCCACAAAATATGCAGAGACCTCTTAAAAGTAGGGGAAGTATTCTGTTCTTGTCCTTACAGGAAAACAGAGAACACTTATCTTCAAACAACCAAGAGACAAGGAACATGTAGGTACCTACAGAAGACAGCTCTTCAGAAAGAATCATTTAATGAAGAGTAATCTGATTTATGGTAAAAATATTTAAGTCTAGTAAACTGTTTCTATACTGAAATCTTCTCTTTACTATTTGGTATTCCTGTAGTCCCGATTCGTGTAAACCAGTGCTGGCTTTGGAGTTGGATTTGGTTTTCCTTCTCTAAATTCAAACATGTTGTTAAGATTAAATTCACAGTTTCTGCTTTATATCAAGAAGCCAATTGATGTAAGGCAGAAGAAAACAAAATCTAGGGACTCATGTGTTTATAGGCGCTTTTCTCTCTGAAATCCTCATTTTCTCTTATACATGTTAATGCTTATTGTTGCCTTTCCCCTAATGCATACCGTAAAACTTGAAATTTTTACCTTGATGTTGATATTTAAGTTTTCCACAAGGAATAATAACAGTTCCTAACAGCAATCCTTGAACACTCCCAAAAGAAGATGGGGGCCCAAATGGACATTTCCATTCTACTCAGCCTGATGCGTCTGAGCTACAAACTTCACCCTTTAACCGGTTTGGGACTGCTTTGCTCAAGACAACTCCTGAATAGCTAGCTGTAATGGTGCACCTTCTTATTACAACCTGGGCAGAGTTTCAAATAGAACTCCAGTCAAGCATTTTCTGCCACACTATGAATACCTACATATGTCACAGCCAGTTCTGTTGAGAAATTTGGTTGCTAAACATTTTCTTCCTACAGGATCCCATAGAGAAATCATCATCCCATTTCAGCAGGAAATAATCTTAAGATAATGATGGCCCCTCTCCCTACTCTTGGAATTTAGGGATAATATTCATCTTCATAGGGTTGGTTTTAGTTACTTGGGGTTGGGTATGGAAGATGATATTTAGACTCGGTTATCTCTTTTAGACAGGAATAGGGTATGGTCGGGAAAGGTATGGTTCAGTATGATATAGGTAGATTGGCCTACCTTCTTGTGAATTGTTTAGTAAGAGTGAGATATTAGTATTTTAGCTTACATTGTTATATATTCTTATCTGTGGTAACCTATGTACTGGAAGAATTGTATATTATATTTTGTCATATTGTGTAAAATCTTTCCATTTATGTTTTATGCACATTATTCTCACCAAATTCTATGTATATATACTTTGCTTGTGTTCAAGACATTTTGTATATTGATACAATTTGGGATATTTATCTTGCTGTCCTTTAGAGCTATCTCTTGTCTAGACATTTCTACTCTACCTCTACTTTAGGAATTTACATGTGCATAATTATATTGTTTAGGTATGTATCCTTGCTTTACTCAAGGAAGCTTTAATCAGGTTTTTTAGTTAAGTTCCTGAGTATTACAGATTATCCTCACCCCTGTTTCCTTTACCTATGAGATTAGTCAGACATAGATGCTTAATCTCCAATCACTTCATGGGCCTGCAAAACATGACATTTAAATGTTTTAATATTAGTACTCCGTTGACATAAGACACTGTTGCTCCTGACAGCACCGTGCACTTTCCTGAAAATATGTTGGATACTGTTGTTGCTCCTTCTGGAGTTCATCCTCACTTCGGCTATGGCCTCTTAGGCAAGGAACTGCCTCTACCTTGACCACTGATCTGAACATGCGGTCCTATGTGCTTGCAGGAGACAAACAGAAGACTGCTGAACCTTGCCAAGTCAGGGTAAGACAGCCTTTCTACCTCCCTGCTTTTGTTGTGGTCTGTCAAGTACTCTTGGCCTTAGCCAAAACTGGCTGTACCAATGTTGCTGTGAGACCTTGGGTGACTGTCCAGGTAGCTTGCTGTTTCTGTCTTCAAGGCATCTTTTGGAAGTTGCCCATCTGTACTACCTGTCTACCCTAGTATCGCTATTTTCCTTCTCAGGTCTTGATGAGGTTGTAGATTAAACTATCACAACTATTATTCTCTCTTCCTAGTTAGATAGATTAGGTACTAGGCTTAAGCTTTCTAGCTTAGGATAACTCTATTGTAAACTCCATTATGTCTTCACCCTAGGACTAGATATGTAGGTCGTTTTGTTCTTGATTTTCCTTTTCTTAGAGCACACTTGTTATTCACTGTTTTGTATATAGTTTTGTATCAAACCCAAATCTTTTCTTTAGACTAAAAGGGGAATTGTAGCAAGATATTCACCTTGTCTGCACCTGTGGCTTAGGCCATGCCCATTGGGGCAGAGACTGGATGTGAGCTGGGGGAAAAGGCTGGGAAAGGGTTGGGCCTCTCCTTTTGGTGGTGAACGCTGGGAGGTTTAGGATCCGGTGGAACCCGCCGCGTTCATCTGCCTATGTTGTGAGTTATTTCTCCCTTAATAAACATCTGTTGGGCCTAATTATTTATCCTGATCCTTATTAAATCGCAATATCAGATGATGGAAGATGTTATTCTGTAAATATGTTTCTCATACTTGTTAATTAATAAGGCCCTGCTGGCCAATAGGAAACTAGATAGGCGGGGCTAGGAAACTAGGAGGAAGGAGGAAGTAGTTGGGAGGAGTCAAGATGTAGTCCGGGGAGGAAGAAAGACGCCGGCCACCATTCCTCGATAAGATGAGCCACGTAGAAATATTTAGATAAGTAGAAATGGGTTAATAGTTAAGGCAGAGCTAGCCCATAAACAATAATGGTAACTGGCCAACAGGGTTGTATCAAATACAGAGTCTCAGAGTGTTATTTGGGGCTGGTGCGGCTGTGGGCCCAGACCGGCGGCAGGCGGGCTGGCAGGCTGGCGGGCTGGCAAAAAACAAGCTACATCTGTCCTCATATTTCTTTGACTTGGTAAATTTGGTTGCTAATGTTTTCCACCATGCTTTTCATTTCAGACTCTTCCTACTGGGTTGTCCATCAGAGATTTAATTTCCTTCCTGACCTTTCCTGCATGTATTTCTCCTCCAAATAACTGATTCGTCTACTCTACTACTACCCTTAGCGAGGCCATGAATACATTTTATTTTCTTCATCTGTGTTGGAGTCACCCCCATAATCACTGGAACTCTAGTATCTCTCTCTGGCTTTCAGCTTTCTTGTTGTCTTAGTTTCCTGCTGTTGAAGAACTGCGAGCTTATGAAGTCATAGTGTGTGTGTGTGTGTGTGTGTGTGTGTGTGTGTGTGTGTGTGCACGCGTGCGTGCATGTGCACACATGTGTGTTGTCTTTTGTGCAACTACTGGAATGACTATGTCTTCATGTTTTTTTACTTTCCCCCTTCCCTCATCTTCTAAACATCTTATTTTATTTTACATGAGTCTTTCCAGTAACGGATCCTTACTGGGATTTACACTCTACACTTCTATTTATGGTGGAAGGTATTTTGGCAACAGTCCTGGTGTAACTTGAAATGGGAGGTACCTGTGTCTCTCTGATAAGGTTCTTAAAAAGCAGGACTAGAGCTCTGAATAGAAAAAATACACTTTGTAGTTTTTAGAGCTAAGGAAATTAGGAATTAGGAAGTAAAATGAGAACATGAGAAAGGGGGGAAGATTGAGTAAGAATAACAAACAGAACACATACAAGTTAGAGATAATAAGAAATACTGGATAAAATGGTGTACACTAGGTGCACAGAACAGACAGTATACAGTAGATGCACAGAACAAACAGTGTACAGTAGATGCACAGAACAGACAGTGTACAGTAGATGCACAGAAAAGACAGTATACAGTAGATGCACAGAACAGAGTATATAGTAGGTACACAGAACAGAGTGTACAGTAGGTCCATAGAACAGATAGCATACAGTATATGCAAAGAACAGATAGTGTACAGACTGTACAGTAGGTGCACAGATAGTATACAGTAGGTGCATAGAATACAGTGTGCAAGCCAGGTGTTGCTGGTGCACGCCTTTAATCCCAGCACTCGGGAGGCAGAAGCAAGTGAATCTCTGTAAGTTCAAGGCCAGCCTGGTCTACATAGCTAGTTTCAGGATAGCCTCCAAAGCAATACAGAGAAACCCTGCCTTGAAAAACCAAAATTAAATAAATAGAGTGTGCACAGTAGGTTTAAAAAAACATATAGTACACAGTAGGTGCACAGAACAGATCATCAAGAGATCGTATTCAAATCAGACACATGCTAAAACCAAACAGCTAAGAAATGAAGTACACAGTGTAAATAACAGAAGGAAAACAACATGCAGAGTTCTAATCTCAGTCAGTTTCTCTCCACTTGGGATGAATGTGGCCTCTCCGTGCCTGTGATTGTTGTCTGCAGCTGTCCACAGATGGGGAGCCCTTCCTATCAAGAGCTTTCTGCTTGTGATTCAACTAGTTAGATTGAGTCAGGGTAGGAATAGAAGACAGGAGAGAGAGAGAGAGAGAGAGAGAGAGAGAGAGAGAGAGAGAGAGAGAGAGAGAGAGAGAGAGAGAACATAAAAGAGGGAGCCATTATTGGATTGGAGAGAAAACTGAACCTAAAGAAAGCTCTAGAGACCTACAAGTCTGATTCCAACTAACAATTTGAGCAACCGTGAAAGGCTACCATAAATGCCTTTCCCTGATAATGAGATCAACAACTAACTTATCCACCATCATGGAGCCCTCATCTAGTACCTTTTGGAAACAGAAGCAAACACCCATAACTAAACACTGAGGCGAACTAGAATCCAGATGCAGAAGAGAGGGGACAAGACCAGGTTGCAGAAACACACAAAGACAGCTGACCTGAACAAGGAGGAGTTTGAGCCCTTCCCCCCAGACTGATGGCTAGGAACCCAGCATGCTATTGACTTAGACTCCCTGAATATGGGTCTCAGCTAGAAGGACTGAGCAGTCTAAGGGACCTCAGACAGTAGAACCAGGGTGTATTCCTGGTGCACAAAAGGACCTTGTGGACACATTCCCCATGGAAGGATACTCCCTTAACCTAGAGACAGGAGAGAAGTCCTAGTCCCTACTTCAAATGACTTGACAGATTAACATGACCCAACCTGGATAGCATAGCCCTACAAGTGGAATGGGGTGGGGGGTGGGAGGGGAGGGTGGCCAGGGTGCAAGTCACAGGGGAAAGAGGGTCAAAGGGAGGAAGGGTGGGGGGGAGGGAGGGAGAGGAAACTGGGATCGACATGTAAAAATTTTAAATTATATTATTAATAAAATAAAACCTGTCCGCTGATCTTGTTTTGGTTACCATTCTTTGGAAGTGGGTCTTGCTGTGACCGAGGCCATGGAAAAAGGTATGGGAGGCCTTCCCCCTTGTTTCCTCAGACTCTGCCCATTTATCGCCTTTATTCTTGGCCATCAGGGAGATTTTTAGTGCTCTTCCTGTGTTCCCATCTGTCACTCACCAAGGCAGTGGCAAAGGTTGTTCCCCTCAGGCTGTGCAATCCAGGGCACTCGTGGAAAATCTTAGCTTCAGGTCCCCAAGCTGCATTCTGTCTCCATCCGCACAACTTATACTGCCCTGCCATCAGTCTGTCTGTGGCGTGTCCCGACTGTCTCCATCTGTAGTCTGGTCAGTGGCTCTCTCTCGGCTTTGCTTGCGCCTACGGTGCCAGGAAGAAGAGAGCGCTGTCCCGGCGTTGCTGCTGACCCTGGCCAGCACCAACAGTGTGGAATGACTGGGTGCAGGCAGAGGCATTTAAAAATTGTGTGTGTGCATGTGTGCATGTGTGTGCATACTCACATATATGAGGAGGTTTGGAGGCCAGAACAGGAGCCTGCATAAGAAGACTCACTCTCATCTAGGTTTAGTTTTATTTTCAGCTCTCGCTCTCAAAAAGAACTCATCTGTGGTTCTTCTGATTCTTCCATTTCATCAGGTCGCATGGTAGCAGCTTCCAATCTACCATCTTACCTGGAGGTCCTATAAATGATAAGACGGGCCATATTTCCACAGATAGAAAATTGTTTACAATTGTACTCTTGAAAGACAGAATGCTAATGCACTCTATAAACAGCACACTGCAAAGCAGGAATAAACACCTCGCGGCACACATGACAGGCTAAATGATGCCTGCAGTGTGCCGTGGGAATGCGCCACAAAGCAGGGATCTCCTCTCGGTGAATTCTTTTAAGAAGTGAAGACTTACCAATACAGCTAACAGTGCCTGAGAATCAACCACGGAACAAGAAGCAAGTGTTTGCTCCTGCAGCCTTGGAGCTTTCCGCACATGATCTATTGTTGTCCCTGTTGTTTAGGGGCTATGGTAAGACAGCATATCACGGCTGGAAGTAAAAAAGAGGGAGAAGACAGTGAGGTCCAACAATCCCCTGAGAGCATGCCCTAGTGACCTAAAGATTCCGCAGGCCTCACCACCCCTAAATAGCATTGCCCCAGGGAAGGAGTGGCCCCAGGGCCTTTAAGATTCAAACCACAGCAGACATCTGCTGTACGGTACACTGGGACCGTGAAACGCAGAAAATTGAAGATTGAATGAACAGTGTGATGGGTCTCATTTGTGAACAGATCTAGTCACAGGTTTTATTCGTCCCAATCTCTTAAACGGACACTGCCCTTTCCCTCCACTGTTAGCCAGTATGAGGTAGACGCCACCATTTAAAAATTGTGTGTGTGCGTGTGTGCATGTGTGCATACTCACATATATGAGGAGGTTTGGAGGCCAGAACAGGAGCCTGGTAAGAAGTCCCGAGAGGTGGTGAACTGTCTGATGTGAATGGTGGGAACTGACCTGGGTCCTCTATAAGAGGGGCGAACACTTAACCAGTGAACCAACCATCTCTCCAGTCACCATAGTTTCTTACTGGTCCATTTCCCAGGCTACTGAGCACAGCATGTGAAGGAGGACAGTATGTGGAGCATGGCTTGTGGAGGAGCACAGCATATGGAGGAACACAGCATGTGGAGCACAGCATGTGGAGGAGCACAGCATGTGGAGGAGCACAGCATGTGGAGGAGCACAGCATGTGGAGGACCACAGCATGTGGTGGAGCACAGCATGTGGTGGAGCACAGCATGTGGAGGACCACAGCATGTGGAGGAGCACAGCATGTGGAGCACAGCTCCAGGCATTACTCAGTGATAAGGAACTCATTGAGCCATGAGGGTCTGTTAAAGGTGCCAGTGAAAGTGTCCGTGTAGGTGCTAAAACTGAGCATAGGGAGGCCCAGTTCTTCTCTGCCATTTACTAGCTATGTTAAGTGGTGACGTGTTGTGTGGAATGATTTTTACTCTTTTGGTCTTTGGGGATGGTGGGGGATGCCACCCATCTCCCACATAAATCACACATACGGAGTCTTATTTTCAGTTGCAAATGCCTGGCCTTAGGTTGGCTTATTGCTTGCCAGCTTTTCTTAATCAGTCTACCCTTTTCCTCTGGGCTTTTACCTTTCTTATTTCAGTATAGCTTACTTTCCTTCTTACTCCGTGGCTGGCTGGCTGAGTGGCTGGGTGGCTGGGTGGCTGGCTGGCTGGCTGGGTGGCTGGGTGGCTGGCTGAGTGGCTAGGTGGCTGGCTAGGTGGCTGGGTGGCTGGCTGGGTGGCTGGGTGGCTGTCTCCTGGTGTCCTCCTCTCTTTGATCTCTTCCTGCTCATTTCTTCTATCTACACTCTGCCTGCCTGCCCCACCTATCCCCCTGCCTCTGCCTAAGTTCAATGTGAGAGGCATGCGCCACCATACCAGCCAGTTTTTGTCTTTAATAACTGTCCTTGGAGAAATGACTCCCTGAGACCTGACCAGGGAGGGCTATCTCCAGATTTGGTTTTGCTGAGGACTAACTAGCCTGGGAACTAAACTGGGATCACAGAAATGCCTCTCATTTCTTTCTTGTTTCCAGAGACCCTGGAAACACGTAACTATGGTGGAGCTTGAGCTGACAGACCACGCAGAAAACAGCTCACCATTGCAATGTCCTTTCCAATGGCAACTTTGGCCTGGCGGAAGCTCATGCTTTGTTCATTTCAGGCAATGCTGGGGGGGGGAGCAAACGAGGAGGGGCTGTGGGTTACCCGCCAGTGCTACCTCTGTGGGAGTGGGGCAGCCCTTCCTAAGAGCCAGCACTGGCCGCATCCATCTCCACACCATGAACCTCTACGTGAACCTCCACTTGGACCCACCACCCCTGAGGTGTCTACAGTATTCTTCATGCAAGGATGGGCAAGGGTGGCACCTCATTAATCTCAACATGTTGAAGACTGTATCTGGTGAAATTTCCAGCCCTGAGGAGACTCACCTCAGGAAAAAGGAAAGGACACATCAGTTTCTCTCATGGACTTGAGAATTCCCACTTGCTTCAAATGTGATTCCTACCTAAGTCACACTTGTATCATTTTAGTGTAGAAAATCTGATGGATAAGAACCTGTGTTTTACCAATCCCCCCCCTTGCTATTTGGGTGGAGAGAGCCAATTCTCTCACACTTAGTTTAATTGGAATTTCTTGAGTAGGTTCTGTTATTCCCGGTACCCCCATTTTTAGCAGGAATGGAAGCAGGGCTAGAGCCTCCAGGAATCTTTGAGGAGAAGGTGATGGGACAAACACTTGGAGTGTGCTCTCACTATATATATAGCAGAGGGCTCCCTGGATACACAGCTGCTCAGCAGCACAGAATATGTTCTAGGGGCAGGGAGAGCCCAGCTACTCTTAACAATAAAAAGGTTGGTGTGTGCGTGTGTGTGTGTGTGAGCCCATGTGGAATGGTCTCGCAGGAGGAAGACAGTGTGTTTGAACAACAGTTCCTCCATGAGGTGTGGAAGCAGCTGTGGGGTCTCAGAGACACAAAGCAAGCATATTTCAAGATCAGGGACACAGCTCTGTGCCACAGTTTTCCCAGTTGGACTTGATATTTCACGTCTTCAACACTGTTTTATTAATGCTTATTGTATCATAAAAGTGAAATCATTGAGAATATTCTAGAACAAGCCATAGTTTCTGCCTTTCACATATTGAAGGAAAGAATTCTATTTTTCTAATCTTCAAACATATAGTCTGGGTCTGCAAAATCCCCAGGGGTGAAGAGATTATGTTCCAATCCTAACAAAACTAGGGCAATTTTACTATGTTTTGTTAATGATATAATTAGTATTTACACACACTTCTTCCATATTGAAGGTGATGTCGTGCTGGAAAAATGTTTCAGAACCTCCCATTACTTATCAAGCCTGTCTAAGAACAATGAATGAAATGATGAGTTTTTACAAGATGTTACAGGATATCTTCTGGGTGTGGGGACAGGAGAGAGACCTGTAAAAAAACAGAGACCTTGCGACAGAAAAAGTGATCCAAACTAGTCATCCAGAGATACAGTGGGCTAATGCTCCTTGCTCAGCCATGTTGTCTGAGGGTCTCGGGGCCTGGAAGAGAAAGCATGAGATTGAGCAGTGGACACCAGAGGCCACCCCAGGCCTCAAGACATACACTTACAGCTGCGTGGTCATACATTATGGCCTCCAGAAGGACAATGTACATGGGCACACAATTTACCTGAGTGTTAACTCACAGATCCTACGCTTCGTATATCCTTCACAAGCAAAGAAAATTACACAAGATAATGGAAAACGGAAGAGAGCGTAGATATATACTGGTGCTGAAGGTAACCTTGTTTGGGTTGCAGGAGGTGTAGGAGCCTTGGGGAGGATCCTGAGTGAAGATGATAGAAGCTAGGGAAGAGAAAGTGTGAGCACAATGTCTGAAAGTACTCAAGATAGAAACACTCATCCTGGTTCACAGATTCAGACAAAGGGCTTGGCTACCCGGCTTAGTTTGCGGCTGGAGCAGAGAGGGGCTGTTCACACCACAGCAGAAAAGCAAACCAGATGCAGAGAGCAAACCAGCCAGGCCCTACCTCCCAAAGCTTCCCCAGCCTTCCCAGACAGTACCGCCAGCGATAGGGGGGTCACTCAGGGAAAGAGGCCACTCCAAGATGAATTTAGGCTCCCTGGATGCTGGAAGGAACAGTTTCTGTGAACTGAACTCCAAACCGCCATGCAAAGGCTTATTTATTGATTGTTATACAAAAGCTTCTTTTTTGGGGTAAAACAAGTTCCTCATAACAAAAACCTGATCTAATCTCATGTTTTTCTGAAGGAAAACTTCAGGCCCCTGCAACTTTAGTCCTTATTGTGGACTGTTTGCAGAACCCAATATCCAAGTTGTGCAGGTATGCTGGATAGCCTTGAGACAAAGCCATGCAAAAGCTATAAAATTCCTTCAGAAAAATAACTGTGGACAACAGGAAACAATCACTATTTTTCACAATGCTTTTTTCAAGGCCTAAGTACTTAGAGAAAACAATTGTTCCTTCTGAGTTACAGTGAAAACACTGTACTCTAGACACTGATTCTGCTAGAGCTCCTCTGCAAGCTGGGAAAGAACATTCGGAAGACAGCAGCATGCAGTGGACACTGCGCAGGGAGGCAGTTTCACTCCTGCTCATAGGAAAAACAAAACAGAACAGCAGCAGCAACAGCAAAAACACTGTTTCCCAAACAATTTAAACAAAAGCCACTGAAGAAGCAGATTGAGCTATTTAATAGTCACATGTTTAATATCTGGGAAATGTAAGTAACTCATCAAGCCTATAATTTCTATGATTATTAAAACTTAGAAAGGAGTGAGAATGAAAATAGTCAATTTAAAGAAAAATATTAAATAAATGAGAAGAGATCACGAAGGTATTTGTAAAACATTGCTTTCGAGCTATTTGGAAATAAACATGCCCCTCATTTACACAGAACTTATGACACACCTGTAAGTCATTTCCTTTAATGCAAGTGTCTGGGAAAAGCAATCAGATCAGCAGTGACAACATTCTGGTTTACAGAATGGTTTGGGGAGTCTGTTGACAATATCTCCAAGTTGTCACAGGCTGTGATTTAGGGTGGGGTCTGTGTGACCTTGGATGAGACAAGGCTTCTTTCTGGGTCTGGGTTCATCCTTTGTACAATGGAAATGTTAATTATAAGGGCTAGAATAAAGTGCTTGGCACTGGAAAAATAGTGAGATCCTGACACTCCCAGAAACAGTTACTTGTATATCCTTGCTATCCTCTCCCTTCTTAAACCTTTTCAATCTATTTTTTATGTCCCTCTAACTGATGTGCACCCCCAACACACACACACACACACACACACACACACACACACACACACACACACACACACAATATTTGTAACGCTTCAGGCTTTCATGTAGGAACCATGGGAAGGGCTCAGGCAGTAAAGTATTTGTCCTCTGAGCACAAGGACCTGATTCCAATCCCCCAGAAGCCTAAAAACATCTCAGTCTAGGGTGCTTATTACCCATCACTGAGGCAGGAACAGCACATTCCTGGGGCTCAAGGGCTAAGCCATACTAGTCTATTTGGCAAGTCCCAGAGATAATCTGAGGAACAGAAGATTGATCTACTCCACATTCAAGAGCAAACACACAAGTGCTCCTGCACACACACTCACACACACACATACACACACCACATACATACACCCCACACCACATATATACACTTGCACACACTCACACACTCACACACACTCATACATATACACCCACACACATACATATACTCACACACACACATATACACACCACATACATACACTCACACATATACATACATACACACACATACACACTCACACACATACATATACTCACACACCACATACATACATACCACATACATACACTCACACTCACACACACACCACATACATACACTCACACACATACACATACACACTCACAGACACATATATACTCCACATACAAAGATATAGCAAAGTATAGGAACAGGGGATTCCTGGTTAATTGAGCCTTGACTATTTTCTTTTTTCTTTTATATATATATATATATATATATATATATATATATATATATATATATATATATAGACAACTTGAAGGGTCTACCAAATGGGTCTTGGGGATTGAACTCAGATCCTCAAGCTTTGTGGCAAGCTCCTTTACCTGCTGAGCCGGCTGATCTGGTTTTTATTTTTTTCACTTTAAAAATGCATTGGTTCTGTTCATAGTGGATTCCATGTCATGCCTCCCTCCTGCTGCCAAAATTCCAGAGAGGCTTCATGACGATCCTTCCCTCCCTCCATGCTGCCTAAGAGCAGGTGGGCAGCGGAACTGCGAATGCGACACATTCTCTAACAGGTGTCATCTGCCTCTTTTGGAAAGACATTTGTAAGCTTCTGCTTCTTTATCTGGATACAGTGTGCAGATCGCTGGGCCACCTAATACCCGGAAAGGGTCAAAGGAGACATTCCTCAAACTCTCTTTGTCCTGCACCACAGGCCCCTCACCCACCAGACCCCGAGTCAGTATATTGCTGTGCCTCTGGGGATGCTGGTTACCACTGTCACTGTGGTTTGGCCAACAGAAGGATGACTTTGTTGAGTGTGGTCCTGGAGGGTCACACCAAGCTCTGCTACTCCCCATGTGACCTTCAGGCAGCAACTGAGTCCTGGTTTCCTCAAGCAGAAAATAGGAAGTACAGGCAAAGTCCTCCCCATACAGGCATAAGGGTGTGAGGGAATGGCTTACACCAAATTTGGTCCAGCTTGAAGTGGGCGATGCTATACAAACCAAGCGAAATGGAAAGCCTGCTGTGGCAAGGCTTTGTGGCAAAGTGAGGTGGTCCTAGCAGGGCTTGAGGATCACAGAGCAGAGTGGTGCAGGGGTTTTTGCTTGTTTGTTTGTTTTTATTGTGCTTAATAGAGTGGTCTCTGGCGAGGGTCTCATGGGACAGGACCTGCTATGGGCTAAGTCTCCTGTTGTTGCTAGTGAAAGAACACCAGACTTCTCATACCTTCTCCTGTGGGATGAAGAGATGGGCAGGGAAGTTGCCAGCAAGCAGCTGTCTAGAACACAAGCAGAACTGATTAGAATTTGTTTAGAACAAACAAAGCAAATTCTCCTACTGGGTTATCTTCCACCGGTCCCAAGCTACATCACTCTAGGAGTTGTTTGTTTGTGAGGTCTGGGGTTTTGGTTTTTGACAAGGAGACTAACTATAGTCCAGGTTGACCACAACCTGGAATCTTCCTGCCTCAGCCTCTCAAGAGCTAGGGTTCTGGGCGTCGGCCCCCACTAAGCCATGCTAGGCGTTTTAACCTAACAATGAAATGCCCCATATACATTTATAAAACAGGCCTGTCCTCTAATACCAAGAGAGCTTCACCTGTGATGAGTTCATGTTGACCCCACAGACCAAACCAATGTGTTTTGTATGAACTCCTATCTCACTGCCAGTAGCACAAAAAGTAAGAGTTGAGGGGTGGGGAGGGTGGGCATTGGAGGGGAGGGGTGGTGGTGTTTCGCTGTGTCTTTTGGCACATGCTTGAGTGTGCCTGCAGGTGTGACTATGTGACTACACAGCCACCAATAAAATAACATTAGTATCAGTGCCTAGTGATCACCTAATTTGATTTTGTTTGTTATTGTCCCCCACTCCCCAGACAGCTCTGCTGTCCTGGAACTCGCTCTGTAGACCCATCTAACCTCAAACTCACAGAGATCCTCTTGCCTTTGCTTCCTGGGACTGAAGGCCTGTGCCTCCACTGCCTGGCTGGATACTATTTTTTGTTTTTTTTTTTTGTTTGTTTGTTTGTTTGTTTTTTTAAATCAGAATCCTTAACCTTACTAACAAGTTGTTGCTGCCATTTAATGCAGCATGGTAAAATGTTTCAGGAATTGAGGTTTGGACATCTTTGGAGGGAGTTGCTCCCTGCCACGACATTTTCATTTCATACATTATTTGAAGATTTAACCATATGATTGCATCAGAAGTTATCTTTTTTTTTTTTTTCTCACAACTTATCCAGTTGGTACATGTTTGTGTTTCTAGTTTTTATCTATACTAACGAAATTGTATGGCATTCTTAAATCTCTGTGTGATACACATTTTAACTTCTCTTGCACAAACACAGAGAAGTAAATTAGTTTGGTGACATGGTAAGAGTATATCTAACTTTAGAAGACAATGTTAACTCATTTCCCAGTGTGGCTTTGCCATTTTGTGTCTTATCAACAATACATGAGAATTCCTAATTAAGAGATTTGATTTCCGTGAAGCTCAGTTTCCCTGTCTTCTTCCTTATCTTGGGGCCAGTGTGTCTAAGGAATTCACAACTAACCCAGGTTCACTGGGGATTTTGTCTTTGATGAGCTTCTAAATTTAATAGACTTTTATCTCTAGTTAGAGGCCTATGATCTGATTTGACTTAATTTTTGAGTATTACCCGAAAGTAACATTGTGTTTGTGTTACAGGGACATCCAATCCTTCAGGACCCTGATGAAAACTCTGTGGGTACTTGGACCTGACTTCCCCTTTTGTTTCACTGAGCAACATGGCTGCCTGTGCCAGCCTACATATCTTTGATTATTATAACTTTCAATGCTCATGTCATCCAATTTAATCTCCCTTTCCTTCTTTCCTTAAATGTTTAAATGATTGTTTGGCTTCTTTGTGTATATATTTTAATCATCTCAGCCATTTCTATCCAAGAACCTGCGGCATTTCCACTGGGATTGCATTGCATCTTGATTCTGTAAATTGCTTGAAGAAGAACCGACTCATCAACATTGAGCCTACAAAACCAGAGGCACTGTTTGCACTCCATTGAGTTAGGCCCTTCCTTTGACATTTCTCTCATCGGTGTCTTCTTAATGTTTTACTAATTTTTTCCAGGATGTGTCATACTTTTGAACAGTTTCAAATGGCTTTATTTTCTTAATGTCAACTTCATTTTTTTAAAGCACTAATGTCTTGATTAAACTTTTAAATTCCTGAGTTAATCCATAAAATTGTGATATCATGTCCATTTTACAAGGTGGTCATGAAGGGTAATGAAAGTTATTTTACTTAAAGCACCAACATTTAAAAACTATTCTAGAAACAGATGCTTCAGAAAAGTTTCTCATTTAAAGGGCACAGCATAGCCGGGTGTTGGTGGCGCACGCCTTTAGTCCCAGCACTAGGGAGGCAGAGGCTGGAAGATTTCTGTGAGTTCAAGTCCAGCCTAGTCTACAGAGCAAGTTCTAGGACAGGCTCCAAAGCCACAGAGAAATCCTGTCTCTAACAAACAAACAAAGTGATATGATCCTGAATAATCCAAGCAGTCCCTAAGTCCGATGACAAGTGTCCTCATGAGGAGGGCACAGAAGTGAGTGAGCAGCCAGAGAGAGAAGTGTCAGCAGGTGCAACAGCAGGCACAGAAGCCACCGGAAGCTGAGAGGTGCAGCAGTCTCCCTGAGGGTTCGGTTCTGAGGGCCTTGCATGGCCCAGCTGACTCGCGATGTCAGGGTTCTGGCCTTCAGCTGTGTGAGAAAATAACTGTCCATTCTTTTAAACCAAGACGCTTAAGGTAATGGCTATGGTGGCTTTAGAATATTGAGTACTGTTATCCCATGTTGCATACAGGCAGACTGGCACCTTCCAGCAGTTCTTTCTGTGGCCTTTCCTCAGTATGCACACTTGGACAAGAAAGGAGAGGAGGGGAGGGAAGGGAAGGGGAGGAGACAGGATGGGAGGGGAGGAAAGCGGAAAAGAGGAGAGGGGAAGGGAGGGGAGGGAAGGGAAGGGGAGAAAAGGAGAGGAGAGGGGAGGGGACAAAGAGGAGAGAAGAGAAAAGGGGACAGGGAAGGGGAAGTGGGGAGGGGAGAGGAGAGGAGAGGAAAGAAGGAGGGAGGGAAGAAGGGAGGGAGGAGAGAGGAAAGAGTAGTTTGTTTATAAGGGCATCAATCCTATAAAAATTGAACCACTAATTTGTGAGTGATTAAGTAATGTTAAATCTTCAATCTTTCTATTTTCCCCGTATCTGGTATTGTATGTATGTATTGTATGTATGTATGTACATATGTGAACCCATGTATGGATATGTGCACGAGAGCAGGTGCCCTTGAGTAGCAGAAGAGGGTGTTGGAGCTGGAGCTGGGAATTAACTTTAGCCCTCTTGCCCCATTGGATCCCCCCTATGTTTCTGTGTGTTCATTAGTGTATGTGCACTGAGGGAAGCGCTGGGTCCCATCGTTACATTTTCACACATGCGCACTACGCATTTAGCTCACACCTCCATCTCCTCGCACTCCCTGACTGTATTTTGTGCAGAACTCATGCTAACAGACTGCCGTTCCAGGTTAGCATTGATGCTGCTAGTGAGAGCTATTTTAGTCTTCTCAGTGGCTCCTTTAGGGTTTGCTGTGCACTTTTCTGGAGAGCTTGTTTTCAGACGGGGCATGCTGGGAAACTTCCAGCAATGTGTTTGCACCCCAGCCTAGCTGTGTGCTGCAGCTTCACGCATTTCAATCTGCACGTATTATAAATGCTACAGTGCCCCGGTTCTCTTGTCACTTTTAACAGTTGTATTTTAAAGAGACTTAAAACTAGAAAAACATATATTTACTCACACATTCACCATATTGGTCCTTTTCATTCATTTATATGATCCAAATTTTCATCTAGAATTGCTTTTTTTTGTGGCTAACAGAATTCCTTTTCGTTTCTCATGCAAAGACATGTTGCATTCTTTTATGTTGCATTTGTTTAACTGTGTTAAGCTGTGTTACTTTGCCTGCCCAAAACACCTGATTTGTTTAATAAAGAGCTACATGGCCAATAGCTAGGCAGGAGAGAGAAACAGACAGGGCTGGCAGGCAGAGAGAATAAATAGAAGGAAAAGTCTAGACAGCAAAGATCAAGAAAAGGAGGAGAGAAGAAGGCCAGGGGTCAGCCACACAGTCTCACACCTAGCCACAGAGTAAGAAAGAAAGAAAGATATACAGAATATAGAAAGGTTAAAAAGCACCAAGGCAAAAACATAGTTCAAAAGAAATGGCATAATTTAAGTTAGAAAAGCTGGCTAGAAACAATTTATTTTTCATAAGCAAAAATAAATCTCTGTGTATTTACTTGGGAGCCAAAGAGTTAAAAAAAAAAAAAAAAAAAAAACAACAACAACAACAACTACAGTGAACCCTGACCAACAACTTAAAAGAGGGTTTCTCAAGTGGGGTGTTTTCTTAGTTGCTTATTGATGTAGGAGGGCCTATCCCACAGTGGGTGGTGACATTCCTAGGCCGGTAGTCCTGGGCTGAGCAAGTAAGAGAGTGCAAGCTAGCATGCAATGATGCTTTACTTGGTTCCTGCTTCAGGGTTTGCATCCAGGCTCCTGCCTTGAGCTTCTGCCCTGCCCTCCCTCAATGACAAACTGAACCTCTATGAAAAAAAGCAAAAGCCCCTTTCCTCCCCAAGTCACTGGATGAGAAGCAAGCTACACCGTGTGCCTTTTTCTTTCTTTCTTTCTTTTTTTTTTTTTTTTACAAGTTCCTTCATGTTTTCTGCATGGGTCTAGGTGAGTTTCTTGAATCTGAGTTCATAGTTTCCATCAAATTTAGAGATTGTTTAAAGTTTAGGAAACTGTGCTTGTTATTTTTTAAATAAAATTTCTGTTCCCCTTTCAACCCATGCTAATTTTTAGGGAGGAAGGGGAATTGCAATTTCAAGTCTTCTGGGCAGCGTGACCTCATCCTACAGTTACTGACATCCTATTCATATCCTTCCCCTTTCGTCTGTTTTATGTGAATGACTTCCATCGCCAAGCTTCATGTCCACTATTTTTTTCATTTGCAGTATCTACAGCATTGTTAATTCCATTTGCTGTGATTTTCCACAGATTTTATATTTTATCACTAAAGACTCTATTGGGCCACTTCCTGTTTTTGTCATTTTTCCCTCATAATGCTCAGATTTCCATCTATCTTCTTGAATACATGCAGTATTTTTTTTTTATGACAGATCTTTATATTTTCTCATAGTTCTAGAGGCTAGAACTCTGAAATCAAGATGCCTGGAGGTCCAGTGTCCTCTTGCCTCGTAGAAAGCCGTCTTATCCCCATGAGTTCCTTCTTCTTTCCTCTATGCCAGATTTCTTCAACTTCTAAGGCCACCAGTCAGAATGGACTAGGGACCTATGTAATATTCTTAATTTAAATAATAATCTGTTAAAATATCCTGTATCCAAACTCAGCCACATTCCGAGGTCCCGAGGGGTCAGGACAGGAGTGTATGGACTGAGAAACACAGCACAGCCCCAGAAGTGGCAGGCTCATTTGTGCTGAGAGTGGTGCATCTCACAGGGTCCTTTAGCTTTGCTTGCTGAAGGTGCATCTCACAGGGTCCTTCAGCTTAGGCCTTTCTGTTGGTTCAATTTGTTCAGCTGTTTTTCTTTTTCTTACCCTTCCTACCCTGATTGGTTAGCTTTTGTTTGTGATTCCACTCTTGTCTCCTCCTAAAGGTCCTACCTATCAATAATTAGAATTCTCCCTCCCCTTCCTCCCTGCTTACCAGCTCAGGGCTACATCATCAGTAAGACATTTCTCTAATTTAATACTTTCCTTTATCTTTCTCCTTCATTATAGCCTACAGGAGATATTCTGGATTTTCTTTCTTTTGTTTTTCTTTTCTTTTCTTTTTTTTTTTTTCCAGATAAGGAACCGATCTATCCCAGGATAACCTGGAACTCACTAAGCACCCTAGGATGGCCTGGAACTTGTGAACACATGAAGTATTTTAATGCATGGTTTAGTGTTCTTTACCAGTTTTATTGCCCTATATAATTATTTTTATAGTTACATTTTTGTCCAGTTTCACATTTTTTTAAAATTAGAAGCTGAATCTGATTCTTAAAATTAATTCCATTGTGTTGAGAATCTGTAGCCTTTAATGTTGCCAGATAAAGGAGTTATTTACTATAGGTCCTCAAGGAAATGCTCAACAACTGATTGCATAGTGAAACATTAAAACTTATCATCAAAATCATCCTAAATTGGGGAAAACTGTTCTTAGGCAAAATATGATTGTACCAGCAGATATAAAAAACTGTCTCTTAAAAACAGTAACATTGTGGCTCTCGGTATTTTGTTCCCCTCTGGCCCACGCCACAGTTACTGCTTCCTAGGTGTGTGCTTTAAGACGGTGCCTGTCTCACTGAAAGGAGAGGGGCTATGAGCTGCTTCCCACATAGTCAGATAGTCACTTGCACATGCCTAGCATAGCTTCTGAAGTGGCACAGACAGAATTTCCCGTCTGTGGTTAGTATGTAGTAAGTGCTCAATACTTGCAGGCATATTCCACATTGTTCAGTGAAAGAGGAGCTGCAAACATCTCCTTTGTGCAAAACCTTATCGTTTGGTTACTTGAAATGAAGTATTTGTGTGTCACTTGCTTGATGGCACCTCCTTTAAGGAAGGGAATGTGTGATACTATGTTGCAAACGGTAAATTCAGCAAATATTTGTAGAAGCAAGAGCAGAGGTACCTGTTCATGTTCAAAGAAGTTCCCTGGATTACTCACTGGGATCTCTAGAGCACAAATGTCTCCAAGTCTCTGCATACTTGGCTGAGCATCGGGAGATGCAAAGATAGAATGATAACGGACAACCTGGGGCGCTGATCAGCTAACACGATTGGTCTGGGGCCCATTAAAGTCTGGGTGCACTATCTGGAATGGACAAGCTTCTGGCAAAAGACTGGCTTTCTTGAGGTGAACTCTCATATTAAGGATAGCATCAACTGTAGTAGAATGGGTTTTCATGATGCACAGTTTAACTCACCCAAATTAAGATTGCATTCCAAAAGCAGGTCTTTCATATACATTTTGTGATTTTACAATTCATGTTTGAAATTTACAAACATTTTGGCCACTTAATATGTTCACTGTCTAAATCTGATTGTCACCATTTGATTATTGCTGTGTCCTTGGTGTTTATATGATCACACCCAAATCTGAGAGAAAATAACAGATGTTCAGTTAAATATTTTCTCTCTTGTGTGTGTACACACCAGAACATGGGCACTCATGCAAACAAGCCTGGCTACCTGCCTTCCAAAAACATCAGACATCAACGTTGTTTCCTGATGGTCAGTTTCTCTTGTTAGGGTTTCACAGTCAGCACATGGCGAAAGGAAAATGAATCCTATATGAGGTATTTGAAAATCAGTTAACAACAAAGAGCTCTAATGTCCCAGGAGCAAAATGTGTTACATGCTTCATGGAATAAACAGTGACGTTATTTGCGTGTGACCCGAGCACTTGGGTGGAGGCGCTGGCTGTGGCTCTGTTTCATTCTCGGCACAGGGAAAAGGAGGAGAATGGCTGCGGCTTTCAGTGTGCTATGAGTTATCTGTAATCTGTATTGCTGATTTCACAACAGAGATGCGCGCCAGTGAACTTAAATACTATATTTAAAGGGAATAGCTTCTTTTTCTTGACAGGATAATTATCTTTATAAATGCTAGGTCACCTAAATATTCTTTTCAAAAGCACTCTTTTTGACAATACTTACTTGATTAATATTGGAGTAACAATTTCAATGGGAAAACATACACATTATTATATGAAATACAAGAGAAAGCCCTTGCCATGAAAACACTGTATTACTTTCTCACAGAGCTGGTGAAATTTGATTTAAAAACAAAACAAAAGGAGTTTCCACTTACCCTATAAAAACCCCAAACAAACAAACAAACAAACAAAAATCAACCAAAAGTCCTATTGAGATACAAGACAATACATGTAGACTTTTTTAAATGACAGACATCTGTCCATTTGTAGTCATACTGGACATCCATTGAAGACAGAACAGGCACCCTGATACACAGTCCTTTCCTGTGATGTACAAATAAATGTATGAGTTGTTCTTGTAATTAACTTTGAACTTACCACCCCAGATTCTATGGTTGTATTATTGGTGATTACTAGTAAATGGTTGTGGGGATAAAGTCCTCAGGAAATGCACATTGTTGACACGAGCATAGCCATATCAAGGACACCAATGCTCCAGACTCACCAGGATGGCAAGGCCTTCTGGGGTCAGCTCAGAGGAACGGCAAGATCTTCCCCTGGTGTAGGAAGCCGTTACAAGTACCGTTGGTAGACAGGAGAGATGCGCATGCGCTGGGTAACTGTCAAAACCTGGGTCCCTGCCTCTCCCGTGGCATCATATGGGCCGATGAGCAGCAGCCAGTCAGGGGGTGACACGTCCAAGGCAGAGGCTGCTAGCCTATATAAGGGATGGGTTTTGTGTGTTTGGGGTCTCTCTTTCCTGTAAGCTTATGCTCTCCCTCTCAAGAGCATTAAAGCTTTACTGCAGAAGGATCCTGAGTGTGCCGCGTCGTTCTTGCTGGCGAGACGGTAGCGCAGGACATCTGGTGCCGAAACCTGGGAATCAAGACCTCATCATCGTCAGCACCATCGGAGACCCCTTGGCTACAAGGAAGATTCAGAACTGCAGGTAGATAGGCTCGGAGAGGTATGTCTTTTCTGGACTTTGGCTTGGGACTGTTGCCACCTTGGGACAGTAGTGTCGAGGCTTTAGTGCTTGTCCTTGGGGCCATTTTGATCTTTTCCGCTATCCTGTTAGCAAAGTGTCAAAGTACCCTTGAGGAGGTCCAGAATAGCATGTCAGAAACCGAGCGTAGTGAGAGGTTGGGCGTGCACAGAAAAAAAACCGTCCACAAGAAGGAAAAAGGCCCCCCCCCCTCGGTGAGTCTAGTGACAAGGGGGTGTATCCGCCAGATCACAGGGATCCTCCCCCTGCTGTCAAACCAGAGAGAGGAACTGGCTTTTACCCTGTACATAAGCTTGAGGCCTTAACTCTTGATAGCTCCAATGATTCTGAAAGCTCAGGGGATGAGGTCTTAGATACTGAGGAAGAAGCTGAGCTAGATGAGGAGGCTGCTAAATATGAGGAAGAAAGATACCATCCAGATGACCATATGCAAAATAGCAAAAAACCTCGGAGACGGCTGTTTCAAACGGCCCTCTCACAAGTGGTTCCCTCGGCGCCTCTGCCCTATGAGACGCGCCCAAGGTCATTTTCCTTTCTTCCGGAAAAAGTAAAAAGAAAAATGCGTCTCGCCTTTCCCATCTTTGAGGGCATTGACGCATCACAGCGGCTACATGCACCTGTGGAATATAATCAGATAAAAGAGTTGGCTGAGTCAGTCAGAAAATATGGGGTCACGGCCAATTTTACTCTTGCACAATTAGATAGACTTGCCCTGGATGCCCTAATGCCATCTGACTGGCAGATGGTCGCAAAGGCTACGCTTATCAGCATGGGCCAATATATGGAATGGAAAGCACTTTGGCATGAGGCTGCCCAAGAGCAAGCTAGAGCTAATGCGACAGCCTTGACCCCTGAACAGCAGTTGTGGACATTTGACATGCTAACAGGCCAGGGTCGTTTTGCAGCCGATCAAACTAATTATCACTGGGGCGCCTACTCCCAAATTGCTAGTACAGCCATTAGAGCCTGGAAGGCACTCTCCAAGAAAGGGGGAGCGGACAATCAACTGACAAAAATCATCCAAGGGACTCAGGAACCCTTTTCTGACTTTGTAGCGAGAATGACAGAGGCAGCAGGGCGGATCTTTGGTGATCCCGAGCAGGCTGCACCTCTTGTTGAGCAACTTATTTTTGAACAGGCCACCCAGGAATGTCGCGCAGCTATAGCCCCGAGAAAGAACAAAGGATTGCAGGATTGGCTTAGGGTCTGTAGAGAACTCGGGGGACCCCTTACTAATGCGGGGTTAGTTGCTGCCATCCTACAGTCTCAGAAGCACCCCCTTAAGGGGCCAGATAAAAGAACCTGTTTTAAATGCAGAAAGGCAGGACATCTAAGAAAGGATTGCAGGATGCTGGACAGGGAGAGAGAGCCACCAGCACTCTGCACTCGTTGCGGCAAAGGATACCATAGGGCCGCCCAGTGCCGCTCTGTACGGGATATAAAGGGTAGGATTCTCCCCCCTCTAGAAACACCAACAGAGGTTCCAAAAAACAGGGCGTCGGGCCCACGGTTCCAGGGCCCGCCAAAATATGGGAACAGAGTCACCAGGATGATGAACGAGGCCCCTCAGGAGTCGGAGCAAGGGTAGACTTGTGTGCCGCCTCCAACTTCCTATTAATGCCTCAGATGGGGGTGCAGCCCCATTCCTGTTCAAGCCCCCAAGCCATTACCGGACGGGACTATAGGTCTCCTTCTCGGTAGAGGGTCGCTTACATTATGGGGACTGGTTGTTCACCCAGGTGTTATTGATGATCAACACTCCCCCGAGATCCAGGTTCTGTGCTCCAGCCCAAATGGGATATTTTCCATCAGCCGAGGGGATAGGATAGCTCAATTACTGCTCCTCCCAGGCAACCCCCACCATGGTATGGGAGATAAACGGATGGGTTCTTCAGGGTCAGACTCTGCTTATCTAGTTGTTCAGCTTCATGATCGGCCAAAGCTATCGCTCTGGATTAATGGTAAAGGTTTTGAAGGCATATTGGACACAGGGGCAGATCGGAGCATCATCTCATCTCATTGGTGGCCGAAATCCTGGCCGGTCACAGAATCATCACATTCCCTGCAGGGGCTAGGCTATAGCTCTCATCCCACTATTAGTTCCTCTATGCTTACATGGAAATCAGAAGAAGGTCATCAAGGACAGTTCACCCCCTACGTGCTTCCCCTCCCTGTTAATTTGTGGGGACGTGACGTGCTACAGGGCTTGGGGCTCGCTTTATCTAATGAATACTCGCCGCGAGCTGTCAATATTATGAAAAAGATGGGGTATGAAACTGGAAAGGGGTTGGGACGCTTGAAACAAGGGCAAGTAGAACCCATATCCCCTGATCCAAATCCAGGGAGACAGGGCCTGGGTTTTTCCTAGGCGCCACTGGGGCAGCACGGCCCATACCTTGGAAAACAGAGGACCCGGTATGGGTTCCCCAGTGGCCATTGACCTCTGAAAAATTAGAAGCAGTAAACAGCCTTGTGGCAGGACAGTTGGCATTGGGGCACATAGAACCATCTACCTCCCCTTGGAATACTCCAATTTTTGTTATTAAAAAGAAATCAGGCAAATGGCGCCTACTTCATGACCTAAGAGCCATTAATGAACAAATGCATCCTTTGGGTGCAGTGCAGAGAGGTCTTCCGGTGCTCTCTGCCCTGCCCAAAAAATTGGAACCTAATTATTTTAGATATTAAGGATTGCTTTTTTTCTATTCCCTTGTATCCACCAGATAGGCCTCGCTTTGCGTTTACTGTCCCTGCCATTAATCATGAGGGACCTGACAGGCGATTTCAATGGAAAGTATTACCTCAAGGCATGGCAAATAGCCCTACCATCTGTCAATTATATGTACAGGAGGCTCTCAGACCCATCAGAGAACAATATCCAAGTTTAATTGTTATACATTATATGGATGATGTACTCCTGTGTCATAAGGAATTAAACGTCCTTCAAGAGGCCTATCCCTTGCTGCTCAAAAATCTACGATTCTGGGGCCTCCAGATTGCTACAGAGAAGGTCCAAATTGCCAATACCAGGCACTTTATAGGGTCCATGGTGCTCCCGGACAAAATCCTTCCGCAGAAATTAAAAATATATAGGGGCGAATTACATACTTTAAATGACTTTCAAAAATTATTGGGAGATATAAATTGGCTACGGCCATTCCTAAAGATCCCCTCTGCAGATTTAAAGCCCCTGTTTGATATTTTGGAAGGGGACGCCCATATTACCTCCCCCAGGTCTTTGACACCCGCCGCAGAGGCAGCCCTCCGCTCAGTGGAGGAAGCTATCAAGGAAGCCCAATTATGTCGTATTGACCCATCACAACCTTTTTCCCTCTGTGTGTTCAATATGAAGAAACTACCCACTGCAGTGCTTTGGCAAGATGGGCCCTTATTGTGGGTCCATCCACATGCCTCCCCGCAAAAGATTATTGATTGGTACCCTGCAGCAATAGCTCAGCTTGCCCTTAGGGGTCTGAAGGCCGCTGTCAGCCATTTTGGCAGACATCCCACGGCTTTAATTGTTCCCTACAACTCTTTTCAGGTACAGACATTGGCCACCGCCTCTGATGATTGGGCCATATTAGTCACCACCTTTTTGGGGAAAATTGATAATCATTACCCTAAACACCCTCTGTTACAATTTGCTGCATCTCATCCTATCATATTTCCCCGGGTCACCTCTCATACCCCGCTAAAAGATGGATTGGTGGTATATACAGATGGCTCCAAGACTGGCCTGGGAGCCTACGTGGTGGGTACCCAGGTGTTCTCGCAGCAGTATTCTGAAACTTCCCGTCAGGTGGTAGAATGCTTGGTGGTATTAGATGTTCTTCAAAAATTCCCAGGTCCCCTTAACATTGTTTCTGACTCCTCCTATGTGGTCAATGCTGTAAACTTACTGGAGACGGCTGGAATCATTAGATCCACTAGCAGAGTGGCATCTCTATTCCAAAAATTACAAGATTGCTTGTTAACCAGACAGGCTCCCATGTATATTACACATATTAGGGCTCATTCAGGACTTCCTGGCCCGATGAGCCAAGGAAATGATTTGGCAGATAAAGCCACAAGGCTGGCTGCGACGGTTTTTGTCCCCCCCGCTGCAAGCCGCTAAGGCCTTCCATGACAACTTTCATGTTACTTCTGAGACCCTACGCAGGCGCTTCTCTCTTACCAGGAAAGAGGCACGTGATATTGTTACTCAATGTCACAATTGCTGTCAGTTTCTCCCTGTCCGCCATACCGGAGTAAATCCAAAAGGGATTCTGCCATTGCAAGTGTGGCAGATGGATGTCACTCATGTTCCTTCCTTTGGAAAACTCCAATATGTGCATGTATCAATAGACACCTGCTCTGGTGTCCTCCATGCCACACCACTCACTGGAGAAAAGACCTCCCATGTAATTCAACACTTGAGGCATGGAGTGCCTGGGGAAAGCCTAAATGCTTGAAAACTGACAATGCTTATACTTCTCAGAAGTTTAAACAATTTTGTGCACAAATGCAAGTCACACATGTTATGTCATGGCGCGCACATCGCACGCTCAAATCATACTTAATTAAACAAAGAGGGGGAATAATAAAAGATTTGCCCCCTGTGCCACGAGTTGCCATAGCAGTGGCACTTTTCACCATAAATTTTTTAAACTCAGATGAGCATGGACAGACTGCGGCAGAGCGACAGTGCTCAGACCCACATCGACCTAAGGAACTGGTGAAATGGAAAGATGTGTTAACCAATGAATGGAAAGGCCTGGATCCTATTTTAATAAGATCCACAGGGAGCTGTTTGTGTTTTTCCACAGAATGAAGAAAATCCTTTCTGGGTCCCTGAAAGACTTACCAGGACAGTCCTGGAGCAGAAGGATGCAGCAGACCAGACACATAAAAAGGGGGAGCAAGCTGATGTTACTGATGATGATCAAGACCCCAGCTGTCCAGGGAGAACCACGTTGGGGAATCATGTCAACGTTCCCACTTCCGATGCCGGTAATGTATAATGCACAGGTTTTTCCCTGATTGACTTTACCCTGGACTGGATGCCAGTCCAGGGGCTCTGCTTGGGCCGTTGAGGGCTTGTTCTATTTTTCCCCCAATATGGGTATGGGAACTAATTTCACATCCTTGGATCCCATGCGATCCAGCCTTGACCCGTTTGACCAATGGCTGCTCTGTGGCATTAATGGAAGCTGCACTGATCTTACACCTATGGCAATGCTTAAAAGGGGTAAAAGTGAAAAAGGGTGGTTGGAGTTTGACTGGAAAGGGTCTTTGGGGAGCAGCCTCCAGTCGGGCCATAGCTCTGGGTCATTTAGTTGGACTGCCAATGATATAAAGTATCAATCCTTTAAACATACAAACTATGATGCCACACCACACCAGTGTGTGTCTGGTCTCCTTTTATGTGGATTGTGAGCAATAAGAGTGCTACAGATAATGAATTACATTATGAGTCCGGTAGATGTTACTATACTTTATGTTGGGATGCTCAAAAATTCCCCCTTGCGGTGGTAACTCGAATGCTGCGCTTTGTGCCCATTCCAATAGAGGCGCCCAGCAGCATGACATTATTTCGAGAAGAGAGGGACTTTGGAATCTCAGCAATTATTGTCGCCATCGTGGCTACTACTGCGGTCACGACGGCAGTGACAGCCTCTGCTCTTGCACTATCCACCTCGGTGCAAACTGCACAGGCTATTAATGGCTTGTCGGCTACTGTCTCCGAGGCCCTGGATAAGCAGGCCTCTGCAAATACTCAGATACAGGGTGGCCTGATGCTGGTAAACCAGCGCATTGATTTAGTGCAGGAGCGGTTGGACATGTTGTGGCAGATGGCCCAATTAGGCTGTGAGCAAAAGCTCCCCGGCCTATATGTCACCTCCATCCAATATGAGAATTTTACCAAAGCAGCTAATTTGTCTAAAAGCCTTTCTCAGTTCATGTTGCAGAATTGAACCTCCGAGTTTGAGCAGACACTTCAGGACCTGAGAGCCGCTATTATCCAAGTCAACTCCACTCGTCTTGACTTGTCTCTGACGGAGGGATTGTCGTCATGAATTGCCTCAGCTGTTTCTTATTTCAAAGAATGGGTTGGGGTGGGATTGTTTGGCGCAGCCGTTTGTTGCGGACTGTTGTTGCTTCTTTGGCTGGTCTGTAGGCTCAGGGCTCAAAATAAGAGGGACAAGGTGGTTATCGCCCAAGCGCTTGTAGCTTTGGAACAGGGGGCTTCCACAGATATTTGGCTAACAATGCTTAAGCAGTAGGCCGCCGGTCAGACAGCTCTTGCACACCCAGAGCATAGGCTCATTGCACAGGGTAGAGTGTCTGGTCTGAGCAGCTCATGAGGGATGCCGAGCAAAGCATCGCACAGAGAGTTGCCTGGCTCTCTGGGAGGCATGTTGTCCTGCATAAGGGTTGCCTGCCCTAGTGTCCCTTTCCCAGAAAAACGGCAGAGGACAGGTCGAGGTCACTTCGGGGTGAGTTGGCAGCCCCATAGCGACTCTCGCACATGGTCTTAATTTTTGATCTGGGAGGTACAACCTCTGTCTCTATCCCTCGTTATATGGGTGATCTACCTTCTGAAAATTGGGAAGCCTCATTAATTCTGTTCCTATTAATTGACTCTGTTTAAAATAAATAAAAAAGGGGGAGATGTAGGGAGCCGTTACAAGTACCGTTGGTAGACAGGAGAGATGCGCATGCGCTGGGTAACTGTCAAAACCTGGGTCCCTGCCTCTCCCGTGGCGTCATATGGGCCGATGAGCAGCAGCCAGTCAGGGGGTGACACGTCCAAGGCAGAGGCTGCTAGCCTATATAAGGGATGGGTTTTGTGTGTTTGGGGTCTCTCTTTCCTGTAAGCTTATGCTCTCCCTCTCAAGAGCATTAAAGCTTTACTGCAGAAGGATCCTGAGTGTGCCGCGTCGTTCTTGCTGGCGAGACGGTAGCGCGGGACACCCTGGTCCAAGCGTGGATGATGGGGAGCAGCAGACCTTCAACTCACACCAGCAAGTACAGAAGGTGCTGGCCAGGCCTCCTCCGCCTGGATGACTGCTCTCTCTCTCTCTCTCTCTCTCTCTCTCTCTCTCTCTCTCTCTCTCTCTCTCTCTCTCTCTCTCTCTCTCACACACACACACACACACACACACACACACACACACACACAGACCACCCACTGAGAGCCGCTAACCTACCTCCTTGCTTCTGCTGGACAGGATAAATTCGCTGAGTTTCTGGGCTCCTGCTGGCAGTCTTCTGAGCACATGGACCACCCAATCCCAGCTTTCCGTTACTGTGTCTGTCATTCCCTGTTGCCCTAGTCAGATCAAGCTATGCAGCAAATAGTTATTTCTCCTTTTCAGCAGTTACATTAGTGAAAGTTCATGATAACTAAACAAGCATAAACTTACATAAAAGATTTCAAATTAGCATAAAAAACAAGTAGCCATATGTAGCAGGCTTTTTCTTTGGGGCCACCAACCAGCTCCCAAATCATGACTTACTACTTATTAGTTATGAATGTTTGGCCTTAGCTTATGCTCGATTCTGGTAGCGCTTTTTGTTTTGTTTTCTTTAACTTAAATTAACTGTTTCTCTTCATCTAAATTTTGCCTCAGGGCTTTTTACCTTTTCTTTCTGTATGTCCTACTTGGTCTAGCTGACTGGTGGCTGTCTGCCTTCCTGGCTGGTCCCAGGAATCTCTTCTCTTTCTTCTCTTCTCTTCCCTCTGGAGCCTAGATTTCCCCTCCTATTTATTCTTTCTGCCTGCCAGCTCACTTATCCCTCTTCTGCCTTGCTACTGGCCATTCAGCTCTTTATTAGACCACCAGGTGTCTTAGGCAGGCAAGATGAAACAAATACAACACATCTTTACATCATTAAACAAATGCAGCATAAACAAATGCAACACATCTTCACATAGTTAAATATTCCATCGCATAAACAAATGTAACACCTCTTTGCCCAGTTAAAATAATATTCCATAACAGCCATATCTGTAGGTTGAGATCTTAAGTGGACTCAACCCATAGGATTGCTCTCCTGTCTCTGGTGCCACTGGGGAATGAACTAACCTTTAGGAAGGAGGGACTAGTGGAAGGAAGGTGTGTTGTGGGTGTTTGCTCTGAGGAGAGCATAAGGACCCTGGCCTCTTCCTTTGTTTTTGCTTTCCAGCCATCCTGAGAGGAACAGCACCCCTTGTGATGTTCTGCACAGCCCCAAGAGCAGTAGAGCCAACTGACCAAAGACTGAAACCCATACCTAAGATCATGAGCCAAATCAAGTCATTCTTCCTTGTAAGTTCCTTGTAGCAGGTATAACAGCAGCTGCCATACACCTGCCATAGGGTAAAAAGCAGTCCGAACTAATACCTGTACGGGCAAAACAGACAAGCTTCAAGGATGCCACTGTTGAATTGCTATTTGAGATACAGGTAGGGTTAAAGCCAAATATGCCGTGTCTACAGCATAACAAGTTTGACAATTCTCCAGCAACATATTACTCAAATTAATGATTGAACAAAAGGCTATATACTTATTTCAAATGATGGTGCCATTATTTGATATATTTTTGGCTTGCTTCCTTTGACATCAAGGTTGCCATGAAACTCAACAGATGTGATTTACTCAAAAGCATCTAGAGAAGGTTATAAGACAGGAGCTTTAACAGGCATCTCATTGCAACCTCAGAGTCACCCACGTTAGGGAAACATTGCATCCATTCTACAGGTAATGGGGCTTCGTTCCAGAAAGGAGATTTGGTCCCGATCCTATGGCTATCAGTGAGTTCTAGCCTGCCTTGTCAATGTGCCACACACAACCCGTTACATGCAAGGTGTGGCTACATGGGAACAAGATACTGTCTCAGTCAGGGTAACTATTGCTGTGACAAAACACCATTACCAAAACCAAGTTGAGGGGGAATGGGCTTACTTGTCTTACACTTCTACATCACTATTCATCACTAAAGGACATCAGAGCAGGAACTCAGACAGAGCAGGAACCTGGAGGCAGGAGCTGATGCAGGCCACGGAGGGGTGCTGCTTACTAACTTGCTCCTAATGGCTTTCTTATAGAGCCCAGGGCACCAGCCCAGGGATGTCACCATCTACCATGGACTGGACCTCTTCTACCAATCACTAACTAAGAAAATGCCCTACATTTGCCTACAACCGGATCTTACAGAGACATTTCCTCTATTGAGGTTCCTTCCTCTCAGATGTATATAGATTGTGTTAAGTTGACATAAAAGTATCCAGAACACTTACCTTCTTTGTCAGGCTGAGACTACTTAATTCTTTCAAAGGTTGATTTTGTGTATGTGTATAAGTGTTTTGCCTACATGTATGTATCTGCACCACATGCATGCCTGGTGCCCTCAGAGGTCAGAAGAAGTATTGCATCCCCCTGGAAGTGGACTTGAAAATAGTTGTGAGCTGTCACGTGGGTGCTGGGAACGAAATCAGGGTCCTTTTCCAGAGCAACAGGTGCTCTTAACTGCTGAATTCATTCAGCACTTAACATTTCATAATGTATTGGACTTGGATGAGTTGTTTGAGATGAAACCCTAAGTGTTCACATTGTTTACTGCTACAGGGAACAAAACTTTTAATTGCTCATTTCTAGTATATGTAAAGTTAAAATTTTTATTGATATCACATCTTTCAGCTCTTTAAATGACTTATTAGTTCTGTGTAAAAAATGTCTTCTTCAAGTGGGAGACATATCAGCTTCCTCTTTTACAATCTATATGCCTTTTCAAAATAACTGATTCATCACATTGGTTTAAACATTCAATATGTTAACTGGTGACAGCAGACATCGTTGACTTATCATGATTTTAAGGGGGAAAGTATTAAGAATTTTACCATGAAGAATTATATTAGCTGTGTGATGGGAGATGTTATTCTGTAAATATGTTTCTTATACTAGTTAATTAATAAAGCCCCATTGGCCAATAGGAAACTAGATAGGTGGGGCTAGGAGACAAGGAGGAAAGAGGAAGTGGGAAGGAGGAGTCAAGATGTACACCTGGGAGGAAGGAAGACGCCAGCCGCGGCTCCCTGATAAGATTACCAAGTGGAAATACTTAGATAAGTAGAAATGGGTTAATAATTAAGACAGAGCTAGCCCATAAGCAATAATGGTAACTGGCCAACAGGATTGTATCAAATACAGAGTCTCTGAGTGTTATTTGGGGCTGGTGCGGCTGTGGGCCCAGACAGGCGGCAGGTGGGATGGCGGGCCGGCGGGAAAAACCTGCCCGTAACAGCTGTGGATCTTTTATAGATTCTCTTTATCAAACTGAGAAAATGCACTTCTATTTCTGCTTGCTTAGAGGCATTTTATAATCAAAAATTGATGTAGAATTCCTTAAAATGTTTTTCTATGCAAACAGAGATGGATTTTGTCTGTTAATGCAATGTTACCTTAACTGACTTTAAAAGATTCATTTACTTTTATGTAATGTGTGCACACACATGCACTCATGTGCACACCACATTGTATGCTGCTGTCTGTGGAGGCCCACAGAGGGAGAGGGCATTTGATCTCTTGGAACTGGAGCCACCAAATGGGTGCTGGGAATTGAACTCTAGTCTTCTTGAAGAACTGCCAATGCTTTTAACAGCTGAGCCATCTCTCCAGCCTCTAACAATTGTGTCTTAGTGTCTTATATGTCCTTATATACTTAGCATTTATTAAAGGTTCTTGGTGTAGCACATAATTGGTGCTTAAGTAATCTTTCAAATTAATCAGGAGTGAAGCCATGTGAAAAGGTGTGAGAGAGATGGAGAAGTCAGGTGTTACCTGGTAGAGTCCTGGCTTCCCTGTCCGGTGCATATGTGTGTGCTTGTGTGTGCATGTGTGTGCCCAAGATTTCTCCATAGGCCAGGAGAAGCAACCATACTTCACACCTTCTGGCTGTGTAACTCATGCATGAGGTTCTCTCCCCAGGTCTAAGTGGAGACATTGTAGGGAAAGACTGTAATCAGCCCAGATAAGAGCCAGGGCAGCAACACAAGGAACAGTGTGTACTATTTTCTTAGCAAACTGGTTTTCTGGTAACATGTATCATTTTAAAAGCTATATCTGTTTGTTTATTTATTATGTATGTGGGTTATTTTGCCTGCATATTTGTCTGTCTGTGCACCATGTGTGTGCCTAGTTTCTGTGGAGTTCAGAAATGGCACTGGCTCCCCTGAAACTGGAGTTATAGATTGTGAACTGTGTACTGTTATAGTTATAGAACTGTGTGAATCTGTGAATCAAACCCAGATCCTCCAGAAGAGCAGTCAGATCTCTCCAGCCCCAAGATGTGTCATTTTTTTAAAGTAAAATGTTGCTGGGCAGTGGTGGTGCATGATTTTAATCTCAGCACTTGGGAGGCAGAGGAAGGTGGATCTCTGTGAGTTTGAGGTCAGCCTGGTGTACAGAGTGAGTTCCAGGCAGGATAGCCAAGGCTACACAACAAACCCTATCTCAAAAACCAAAACAAAACAAAACAAAACAAAAAAGTGAAAATGTTATATAAGAAAACAAATCCCACTATTCATGGAAATCCAGTGTTGATGTTTTTGAAACATCACTGTTTATAGATAGTTTTTCTGGGAACGCAAAGAGCTGGTGTCTGTGTTGCTTGTAGTCATCCTGGGCAAGGTTGGATAGAATTAAGAAACAAATGATCCTATGATTTGTCCAGAGACACAAACAGTTAACATTTTAGTTAAACACTAGCAAATGAAGAAAGAGAACAAGTTCACCTCTTGGCCTGTACTTATTGAGAAATATGGTCTCTTCTGAGAACTGCAAATTGCTTTGCTCTCGACACCAAGCTCGGCTCACCTGTGGTAGGAAACACCTGTCTACCTGCAGGGCAGTCTCTTTCTGAACACTTGGTACAAATTAAAGTTTGCCTCTAGGGATTCCAAAGGTTCTTCTGTGTCAAAAGCTAAAAGAGGCCAGACCTGTGATGAATGCTAAGTATTTAAATGTGTATGCAGCATAGTTGCTCAAGAGTAGATGGCTGCTGCAGGGGGGGTGGCTGCTGGAGCAAAGAGGAGACTAGACACTTTTCTCAGAGGACAGCTACTGCCAGGTCTCCTGGGGTCCCGGTGAATGGCCCCTCACATGTGCACATACAGGTAGCACTAACTGAACTCCATGAGTTATTAAAAATAAAAAGTACATGAAGCTGCAGACGTCCTGATGGCAGGGACCGGCAAAAGGGCGCAGGGAGTGAATATGACCAGGACACATTGTATACACGAGTGAAAATCTCAGAGAATAAATTCAAGAAACTTGTACAGGTCTCCTTCACCAAAGAAGTTCAGTGGGTTGGTCACTGAGGCTTAAATGTGGCAGTGCAACATCGCTCTGTATGGGGCCACAGTCAGCCCACAGAGTGCCCCAAACAGGAAAGGGGACTCTTATGCAAATCCCCGATTGTCCGCAAAGCTGCCCCATCTTCTTTTGACTGACCAGTTAAGAGAAGATGCCTTCTCTAGGCCAGATAGTTAGATCCCTGGGCTGGCAAGCAAACAGGAGACTAGAATTTGGCCTTTATTTGCACCCAAGTGGAACCATCTGCATGTGGAGTGTGAAGCTTGTTCTCGCCTCTGTCCTGCCGTTTCCAGTGTTAACCATTAGGGGTTTGTGTGTGTGTGGGGGGGGGGGGAGGCAGAGGATGCTCCCCTGGAAGCCGGGCTCCACTGTGTTGGGCTGTAACTATGGCTTTCTAACAAACCACTTGACGAATCTAGATTTCAGTGTTGGTTCTGTACTCAGTATTCACACACACACACACACACACACACACACACAATTTCCCCACATATTATTAGATAGATGGCAGAAGATCTGAGGGACTTGTCATAAGAAGCCCTGGGCAGCTGGAGTCGTTTTTTGCCAGTACCTGCATTTCAGAGCTATGACTTATGGGCAGAGACAAGAGGGTGACAGTACCTTTGAGCAAAAACACAACCCTCCAGTGACCCCTCTGGCAATACATCAGAGGTTCTGCAATCCACCTTCAGGCAACAAATTGAGGCCAGCCAGAAATGACTGGAGAGCCCGTGCCTGGCTCAGCTTTGAATCACTGCACTGCACGGCATGGCAGCTGGCTTCTACATCTGTGCACCGATACTTCTGCACTGTGCCTGATTCAGAGTCTTGCTGGACTGTCCTTGGGAGCATGCAGGGGAGAGACTACTTGTTGCAAAACTTTCTTTTGAATCAGGATTGTCTTCAGGGTGTTCCTGGGAGTGGCTCCAAATAAGTGAGAGCCTTTCACAAACCTGTTGTAAGTCATCTGGGCTTTGTTCGGACAGATGCTGTGTTGTGCTCTCACCATCCTGGGTAAGAAATCAACTACACTGCCAACTCTTCTCCAGGATTGTTACCAACAGCTGTTCAGAAAGCAAAGGACTAGGACTCTCTCTTACCCGTCCTCATTTATCCAAATCTCACTGAGTAGTAATATCAACAAATGAGAAGGATGGAGGTTCCTAAAAGACAAAGTTTGTTGGTTTTTCTTTCTTTTCTCCCCTCTGAAGTGCTTGTTAAGGTGAGGGAGCAGAGGACAAGCACAGATTCCTTTATTGATGGTGACTGCAGATCAAGGACTATTACTCAGTAGCTAGAAATGATGGCTTAGAAACAAGGCCTAACTCATTGGTAGAGTGTTTGCCTAGTTGAGGGCTCAGTCCAAAACCCTGCAGTAAAGAAACCAAAAGGCAATGTAACCACACCCAAGGTTCAGGGATCATTGTGGAAGTGGGGGCAGAATGACTTTGAGAGAGATAGGAACGGGAAGAGTATGAGATTGCCTCTCAGAAATGCCAGAAACCACACCCATAAAGTCTCACCACATGGCTACCCAAGCATGACCTAAACAAGGACAACGCCAGT
Organism: Cricetiscus sungorus; assembly: GCA_030556225.1. Classification (NCBI taxonomy): domain Eukaryota; kingdom Metazoa; phylum Chordata; class Mammalia; order Rodentia; family Cricetidae; genus Cricetiscus; species Cricetiscus sungorus. The sequence goes on from JANBXA010000103.1 coordinate 19,725,903, forward strand.
GGACATGATACCCAAGCCTGAACCTTACACAAAGAGCCACAGGCAACAGAGGAGTACTGAGAGTGGGAGAAATAACCCTGAGAGCACATACATGTAAGTAACATTATGTGGACTGAGGAAATGATGCTTATATATTTAAGAATAAATATATATATATATCTACAAGTATAAACATACATACATTTCTAACAGCAATTTTTTTAAAAAAAAAAGAGAATAAATTTGAAAGAGAGCAGGGTGGGTGGGGTAATACATGGTAGAGCTTAAATAAAGGGAAAAGGGAAATGATGTAATTTTATCATAATCTCAGAAAACAAAAATAGCATTAAGAAAAGAAGGAAACTAAGAAGAAATGAACAGGAGAAGAAAAAGATAGGTGTACAGGGATGTGGGACCATTGCGTGAGCTAGCTCTCCAGCACAGCCACCATAAGATATTAACACTGTTACAGAGGTCAGTACTTGGCTAGCCCTCCTATTCTGGGGTCAACAGTGACAACAGTAACATGCTCGGGAGCCTGGGAGGGTGCTGGCCTTCTAGGAACAGCCTGCTTTTAAGTCTTAAGATCAGAAAGCCCTAATTAACATTGCTTTCAAGTCCAGATGGGCTACACATCCCTAACAGTTTTCCTCTAGATCCACCTCAGAACAGTGGGAACCTTTGTGACAGCTACAAGAGGTGGAAGAAAGCTCCTACATGTGCAGGTGCACTATAGGGACTGTTGAGCTGTATCTGACACGTCCTCTTCTGGTACACCTTATGTGCCAAATCCATCATGACATCCACATCTCGGTTCCCAAAGTTCTGTATGTGGTGCTGAGAGCAACCCCGAAACAAGGAAGTTAGGATGAAGATTGAGAAAGACTCTTCTTGCCCAGCAGGTAAGAAGACATCACTGCTGAGTTCCAGCTAGCACGCCTGGCACAACATCATAGCTCAGCTGTTAACTGTCTTACAGAGATAAGGGTTGGACAGATGGTAAGAAGGATTGGACAGATGGTAGGGGGTCACGTGCACGTGCTGCTCTTCCCGAGGACCTGTTTGGTTCCCAGAAGCCATCAGGTGGCTCACAACTGCCTGAACTCCATCTCTTGGGAATCTGATGCCCCTTCTAGACTCCACAAAAACAAATGTCCAACAAATGTGCATGACAATGATTCTGACCATTAGGGAAACCTGTGGAATACAGTATGTAGTCAGGAGGCCTCAATAGTGAAGGAGATGTGAGACTAGCCCCCATGACATGGGGCCATGCCATTGTCCAGAAGTAATGAAACATTGGAACAACTCAAGTGCTATCTATGAGGCATACTATGGAGGAACTGGGGACTGCTTTCCAAATGTAGAAAACACGCTCACACAGGGAGCTATGGTGTATTCACAGTAGGTGGAACACGCGACATCAGAGAGAAAAGCCAGTGGTCTGATGTAGCATCATTCCCATTGACAACATGTCTCTCTCTTCTCTAGCTCAGGGCTCTGCTCTTATCAGGGCACACAGTACAGTCACTAGGGGATCCTAAGCGTTCCCATAGCTCTCCCACTGACTCCCGGTGACTTCTTGTGAGTATGGACCAGCAGGAGATGTCAGTGTCATGGCTAGGTAATTGGCTGTGTGAGGGAAAGAACCATGAGAGCCTGGCAGCTTGCTTTAAGCCTAAAAAATGATAGGTTTTGTAAACTCTTTCAATGGGATGGACAGTAGTCACATCAGACAATTTTTCTGGCTGAACATTATTTTGATACTAACCCCACTCCAAGTCACTTAGGTTCTGTGAGGGAAAAAGCACACATTGAATGGTGGGATGTCATTAGTAGTTTAGAAATTAAATGAATTAAAATTAGACAACAAAAGCACAGTCAAAAGAAAAGTTAAAATTAGTGTAAAAACACAGAATTGACTATACTGATTATCAAAACATGTACATTTCAAAACTTACAGAATAAAAACCAGGTATGTTTGTACACTTGTAACTCCAGCACCCAGGAGCTAGATGCAGGAGGTCATTCTGGACTACATAGCCAGTTTGATCCTTGGCTGCAGGAAACCCTGCTCAGAAAAACAAAACAGAAACCATTTGGGGAATGAGTGCAGAGTGGAAATTAATGTAGTAAATGTCCAATTAACAACTCAGAAGCAGAGCAATGCAAGGCTGCAAGAAGGAGACAATAAACACAACAGCTGAGATCAACAAGTTAGAAAGAGATTGCAAAAGAAAAGGGTCATAGAACCAATGCTTAGTTTGAAAACACTAAAGACAAATCCCATAAAACTGAGCAGGAAGTGGTGAGTTAGTGAACCAGGCTGTTCCAGTGGGAAGGACTGATATAAACAGCACGGCTGGCATATTTGGAAGTAGAATGCGTAGTTTTTAATCAAAATTAGAAAAAAATCGTTACATGTTAAATTGTATCTCTCTACACATGCACAGCCTTTATCGAATGTTAGGAAATGGAAACTTTGAAATTCATCCTATGGGACACTGAACTAAAAAATAAAAGGTACAAGGAAAGAGATCATCAAAAGAAAAGGCAATCAAATTTAGAAACATGATGTAAATTTTCTAAATAAAATATTATCAAACCAAATCTAACATGTCCAAAAAATACATCATTAGTAAGTTGTATGCATATCCCAAGAATGCATGAATTATTATTAGAAAATACATAAATGTAAGTTACCCAAAAATGTATTAAGGGGGGAAACAATGTGATCATTTTAATGAATGTAGAATAAAACTTATCAATACGTTATTTAGGTCCTCATGCTTCCACAACAAGCATTTTCCCACTGAGCCATCTCATCAGGCTCCCTAAAATATCATTTTAAACGAAGGATACTGAAAATATCCCTTTTAAAACTAGAAGCAATACAAAAATATCCCTTCTATTCAACGTTGTGTTAGACATTCAAAGCCAGCACAATAAGTCAAGAGTAAATAGTAACAGAGGCAAGGAACAATGTCATTTGCATAAATGACATACATACATAACAACTCTTAATAAAAAAAAAAGCTGTTCTCAAATTATTGAAATTAATAGTTTGACAAGGTAGTAAAAACACAAACTCTTACTTATTTATATAGACCAACCAGAAAAGGGAAAATGGCCACTCAATGTCCATTTATATATCTCTGGGCATGCAGCCCATGTGGCCAGACCTGGAATAAATCTTTCCCCTTGGCTCTGCCTCCTGTCTTCCTTCAGACCTTCTCCTGTTGCCTAACTTACTGCCCCACCTCGAGACTTTCTTTTGGCAAAAGATCTGTTCACTTCATCTTTGTTCCCAATTCACCCAGTACCATACCCCACCTCAGGACTCTCCCACAGGGTCCTAGTAAGAGAACAATTCAACTCAGTACCTTCAGGATTCCCTCAACACCCAGCCCACTGCCCTGTCTTGGAACTCTGAGCTTGTGGGCTAAGAACTCGTAGCAAAAGATACAATGAATGACCTAACTAAAAATGTCATGATTCCATCTCAAAAACAGCACATAAAAGTGAAGATGCTACATCTCCACCAAAATGACTATTTCCATAGTAATGATCACAATGAAAATTTCAGCAAGTCTAATAATACGCTCAGTGGAGGCCTCGCCAATAGGATGGATCACGAAAAACAGAACGTTAGGGCCTGAAGGTAAGGTAGAAGAACTAGCCCACTTAATTGAAGAAAATGATACATTTTTAAAACCTGCATATTGAGTATGCAAGAACTTTGGTACATCAGGAAAAGATCAAATTTATGAGTTATGAGTATAAAAGAAAAATTCCAGATCAAAAGCATAGGAAATATTTTCAGTAAAATCACAGAAGAAACTTCCTAAATCTTGAGCAAAAGATGTCTATTCATATAAAAGAAGCACACTGAACACCAAGTAGACAGGTCTAGAAAATAAGTGAACACATCATATTATAGTTAAAAAACTAAACATACAGAACAAAGAAATGGTATTGAAAGCAGCAGCAGAGAAGACTCAAATCACATAGAAAGGCAGATCCATCAGAATATATATGATTTCTCTGTGAAAAGTTTATAAACTAGAAGAGTCTGGAACAACATGATTCCAGTTCTGAAAAACCATAGATATGAAGCCAGATTACATTACCTGAGAGAACTATCCACCACAATTGAAGGACAAAGAAATGTTTTCATGATAGAAACATGATGGGTAATGATATTCTGTATATATGTTTCTCTTGTTGGTTAATGAACAAAACACTGATTGGCTGATTGGCCAGACAGGAAGTGACATAGCTGGGCAAAAATAGAATATAAGCAGGGACAAACAGGAAATCACTCTCTTCTCTGTGGAGATGCTGAGCAGTTATCATGTAGCAGGCAAAGGAGTTGCAGGTCCAGCATTCTCTGGTAAGCCAAGACCACATGGAAATACATAGATTAGTGGTTATTGGGTAATAATTAAGATAGAGCTAGTCAATAAGAAGCTCTAGTCATTGGCCAACAGTTTCATGATTAATATGTCTTTGTGTATTTTTGGGGGGCTCAAGAGCAGTGGGACCCAGCTGGGCCAGAAACATTCACATTACAGAAACAGGTTAAGAGCGTTTATGACTAACAAGCCAATTCTACTGAGAATCCTGGAAGGAATAGTTCACACTGGGAAAAGAATAAGCACTCTGAAGAGGCTGCAGAAAAAAAAAAAACCAGTAAGTGGTGGTAGACTAGCTGTTACACAAAGGAGGACTAAGAAGTAAACACCACAAAAAATCAACAAACTGACAGCAATTAATAGACTCCTAGCCAAAAGACAAAAGCTAACTGATTGGATTAGAAAATCTAGGGCTGGCAAGATGACATGGCAGTTAAAGGGGCTAGTCTCAAGCCTGAAGGGAAGAACCTATTTTCTATACATTCTTCTCTTACTTCCACAGATGTGCTGTGGCACACACAAATACACAATTCATACACTTACGTGTATATACACAAGTAAATAGATAAATGTAATTAATGTTTTTTTAAAAAACAAAACAAAACAAAAAAACAAACAAACAAAAAACAGGCTGCATCTTTTTGTCATCTGCAAGAACCACACATCACTGTCAAGGAAAGGCACAGCCTTAGATCAGGAGGATGGAACAAAATATTGCAAGCAAATCAGGCCAGGAAACCAGCATGCAGCATTATTCTAAAGTCTGGCAAAAGAGATAAAACTAATCAGAAGAAATTAAAAGGTCACTTTATTCTGATCAGGGGGACATTTCACCAAGAGAATGATACAATTCTAAACATATACTCACTAAACCAGAATGGTGACTTGAATACTTTACTTTTGTCAATGAATAGATCATCCAGAAAAAAATTAATAGAGAAACATTGGAGCCAGATAAACCATTGACAACAGACCCAAAAGTTACCTACAGAGTATTCTACTCAAAACACTTCAGAGGACACTCCAAGAAACCCATGAAAATATCTCTAAAGTAGACTACATACTGGGGTACAAAAAATCCCCCAAATTAGAAAAATTTAAATGACTTCATTTATTCTATCTGATCACAGTGTAACAAAGCTTAAAATAAACAGAGATAAAAACTCCATGAAAAACACAAACAAATGGAAACAAACAACACTTCTTTTCCATATAAGAGAAGGTAATAAAAGGAATATAAATAGGAATATAAGTAAAATTATCTTTGTTTACAGATGATGTAATCATAAGAAACCCAAAGACTCCATCAGAAAACTCCCAGAACTTTGAGCCAATTGGGAGGATACAAAATTATCATACAAATCTACTGATATTTTAACGACTGTCCTGCAATCAGATGTTGGGGTGAAAACCTGAGAGCTCAGAGGGGCCAAGAAACAGCCAGCTGATCTTCCTTTGGGCTAGAAACTCAGCAAGAGAATGTCTCTCCACTTGTGCAAAACCCAAAAGACTGCAAATCTCTAAGTCCCTGCCTACTCCTTCTTGTGCATCTCTCTATCCTTCTTCCTGGGTCCTCGTACTCTTTATGGCTAATTCTTGTCATTTAGTCCCTGGCTCTTCCTTCTGATCCAAGGTTGATTTTATTAACACAATCAAATATCCTGAAGGAAAAAAAAAAAAAAACCAAAACCCAAAAACCAACCAACCAAACAAGCAAACAGAAAACACATGTGAAAGAAATTAGGAAACAATTCCATTGATAATAACATTATGTCTTGGAGTTAATCTAGCCAAGGAGGTGAAAGACCTCTATAATGAAAACTTTAAAACACTTAAGAAAGAAACAACTGAGTATATACAAAGTCCTCCCATGGTTGGTAGAATTAATGTTGTGAAAATAACCATCCTACCAAAGCAATATACAGACTTAATATAATCACAGTCAAAATCCCTGTGTCATTCTTCAAAGAAAAAAATTATCTCAAAATTTATACAAAAACATAAAAGATCCTGGATTACCAAATCAACCCAACACAAAAAGAATAGCACTGGGGCATTACCATACCCAGTCTCAGGCTATACTACAGAGCTCATCATCAAAATCACCATAGTGACTGGCATAAAAATGGGAACGTAATGAACTACAACAGAAGACCCAGATTTATAGCCACACAATTACAGCCAGCCACATTTAGCAAGGATGCCAACAATGCACAATGGAGAAAAGACATCTTCCCCAGTGTGGGGAAAACTGGATGTGGACAAGTAGAAGTATGAAAGTCCACCCTTATCTCCTAACCTTACCAAAAACTCAACTCCATAAACCCGACACTCGGAAACTAACCGCCAGAGGAAAAGGTAGGGACTGAACCACAAGATGTAGATACTGATTAAGACTTTCTAAATAAAACTGGCCACCCAGGACACAAGGAAACAGTTGACAAACTGGGCCTCATGGGACTGAAAAGCATCTGTGTAGAAAGGAATCAGTCACTCAAGCAGAGGTGGCCACGGAATGTGAGAAGGTCTTTACCAGTTATCTGTCCCACAGAGGCTTTATATCTAGAAAACATAAGAACTCAAAAAAGCCGCCCATCAAGAAAACGAACAGTGCGATCAAATAATGGGCTATAGGTCTGAACAGAGAATTCTCAAAATGCTTTGCTAGTCTCTGTGCCTTAGGCATCACAGAACATGTTTGAGTAGTATGTACTATAACATGACCTTGAATTGAAAAGCACAATGTGAGCCGGGCATTGGTGGTGCATGCCTTTAATCCCAGCACTTGAGAGGCAGAAGCAGGCAGATGTCTGTGAGTTCTAGACCGGCCTTGTCTACAAGAGCTAGTTCCAGGCCAGCCTCCAAAGCACTGAGAAACCCTGTCTTGAAAAAACAAACAAAAAGAAAAGCACGATCTGAACACTGCAGTATATCACATATGATTATTTTATTTTGATTGGTTCTTTAATTTTACTGTATTTTCCAATGGTATTCTTAGAAAATAAAGTCACAATTTTTGTTCTTTTTATTGATTTGGATAAAATACATGGACTATGAGAAAGCAGCTTGATTGAAATTTGAAATTGTATCACAACATGTTAAAGAAAATCTCAATACATTGAGACTGGCCCTATGTTTATGAAAAGGAAGTATACTCTTTATTGTCAACTTGATTAGATTGAAAAGGTCTGAGCTATCAGTACAGAATAGTGTGTGAGAGAGATGATGTCCAAAGATGGGGGCGGGGCAGGGCTGCCCTGAATGTGGTGGCACCAGCCAGTAAACTGGGAGAGGCAAAGGAGAAGGGGGAGGCCCACAGTGAGGCATCCTTTCTTGCCACACTTCCTGGTTGCCATGATATGACAGCTTTACACCATTCTACTGTTTTCCCTCAAACAATAAATCCATGAGTAGATCTCTGTTAAAATGAGATGAAATGAATCTTTCTTCTCTGAAACTGTTATCTCAGATGTTGGGTTACAGATACAAAAAGTCAGACTAACACAAGACAACAGTGATATAAATATATTAACAGTCCCCAAATTGATCTACAGTTTCAATGTAGCATAATTAAAACCGCTATGATGCTTTTGGTATTTTTTGGCAACTAATACTAATACCTGTTCAGAAGAATCACCAGTACACTCTCTGCCCCTGTGGGGTGTGTGTGTGTGTGTGTGTGTGTGTGTGTGTGTGTGTGTGTGTGTGTGGTGTATGTGTATACAAGCATGCTGGGGAGGCATGAATAAGCACATATGTGTGCACAGGAGTGGACATCAGAGGTTGCCACTGAGTGTCTTCCTCTATTGTCCATCTTATGTCTTGAGACAGAGTCTCTCACTGAACTGGAACTCACTGATTTGGCTACAATGGCTGGCCAGTGAACCCCGGAGTCTACCTGTCTCTGCCTCCCTGGTGCTGGGGTTGTGGATGTGCACTGATGTACCTGGACTGTATGTGGGCTCTGGAGATCTGATCCCAGGTCCTAAGGCTTGTGCAGCAAACACTTACCCACTGAGCTGTTTCCCCAGCACCAAGTCACCAGTAGTCTTGATAAACATTAAGTCAGGTAAATTTCCCATTTGATCTTAAAGCATTGAAAATTTTAGCAATTAAGATGGTGTTCTGGCGTAAGAGGCAATATGTTGATCAGTGGAACAGAACAGAGCTCAGAACAGAGAAATGAGGTGTGGTAGAGGTTGCATTACACGTCTGTGAGAGAAAAGTAAGAGCATCAGTTCAGCTGGACTTGGTGGCGCATGCCTGTACTGCCAGGTTCTAGAGACAGACACAGAGGAATCTCTGTGAGTTAGAGAGCTAGCCTGATCCATAACGTGAATTCCAGGCAAGTGAGAGCTGCATATTAGACCCTGCTTCAAAACAAAAACAAAACCAATTGGTATACTGATTACCTACGATAAAGTCGGAGAATTGCTGCACAAATATTCTAGAGCTGCAATAATATTGTATCATAAGCCAGATATTTTCAATGTTACGAATTTATTTTCTCACAGTTCTGGAAGCTATGTGTAAGATCCAAGCAGTGTCAAGGTCTGTTTCAGGAGACTCTTCCCAGGCTCTGCTTGCACATGGCTACTGCTCCCTGAGCCCTCAAAGCACTTTTCATCCACACACATACATCAGTGGTGTGTCACTTTCTTGTTAAAGGCCAAAGCCTCGCTGGATCAGGGACCTGCCCCGATGACCTCATTTAACCTTAGTTACCTCCTTAGGCCCTGTCTCCAAATCCAGTCACCCTGGGAGAGAAGACACAGTTCCATTCATAGCCCCTACTGTTTAGCAATTAAAAGAAAAAATGCATTCCAGATCAACCAAAAATTCAGTGTTAAACACAACACTTCAAGACACAGAACATAAGGTGGCATAGTACAGCAGCCCCTGAGAGACGAATTATCAAGGTAAGCCCCAGTTTGATCTCAGTTTAGTGCTCAGATGTTGCCAGCCTGTAGTGCTGGAAGGGCAAATCACAGCCCAGTGTCTGCTGGAATGGAGACACAGATGGGAACGTAGAGAGACCAAGGCAGACAGAATCTGTAGGCTCAAGTACCAGGCAGATGGTTATTCAGAGTTTGAGATAACTGCATTGGGGACCCCATGAGTTTTCAGCCAATTACTAATCTGTATGTCTTGTGCTGGGAGCCATCAAAAGGGCCACTAGTGTGTGGTGAGATGGTTCAGGTGGTAAAGGCACTGGCCGAGCCTGATGACTTGAGTTTGATCTTCAGGATTCACATGGTGGAAAGAGAGGAATGACTCCTGCACGGTCCTCTAACCTCCACACACGTACCATGGTGCGCGCGCGCACACACACACACACACACACACACACACACACACACACACACACGCACGCACACACACATACACACACACACACTCACACACACACCACACACACTCTCACACACCACACACACACTCTCTCACACACACACACTCACACACTCACACACACTCACACACACACATACACATACATACACACATACACATACCACACATCCACACTCACACTCACACACCACACACACACTCACACTCACACACCACACACACATATACACACACACACACTCTCACACACACACTCACACACATACACACACCCACACACACTCACACACACACACTCACACACACACTCTCTCTCACACACACTCACACTCACACAAACACACACTCACACAACACACTCACACACACACACACACACTCTCTCTCTCACACACACACACACCACACTTACTTGAAGCCACGCATACTGTAGAATAATATTTTTGTACAATGTGAAGATTTGTCGTCTGGACTGGTTTAACAAGAAGCTGAATATCCAATAGCTAGGCAGGATTTGGGGGTCAGAAAGGATGCTGGGAAGAAGGGCAGAGACATGGAGAGGAGCCAGCCAGAGGCAGAACAAGTTGGATTCATAAAATGGGATAGAGGTAAACCCCATGTGGTAGACTGTAGATGAATAAAAATGGGTTCATTTAAGTTATAAGAGTTAGTAAAAAAAAAAAAAAAAAAAAAAAAAAAAGACAAGCCTAAGCTATCTGTCAAGCTTTTATAACTAATAAGAAGTTTTCCATGTGGTTATTGGGTGCTGGTTGGTAGGACAGAAAAAGTCCCACTACACCCATGTGTGTGAGTAAGTAAAGAATTGCATTTAAGTCACTAGAAAGAAACAGATAATTCTCCACAGATCACAAAATGCCATAAACCTATACAAAGCACTCATCAGAATATTTGCAAAAGCAATGCTTCAGTAACAGGGCCAAACTGGCCCTAGTCTGTCTTGGCTCTACCTAAGAAACCTTAACACTAAGCACTGGAAGTTGCCAGCCTGTGTCCTGGCACTTAAATGAATCCTAGAACAATGTCTGAGACTATTTAAAGAAGTATCCAGCGTACAGCAACAGGAAATTCACAATGCCTGGTATGTCACCAAAATTTCCACAAGAAAATAGTTCAAAGGCACGGGAGAAGTATAATCTATAGTATGGAGGAGAATTGGACAGTGAGGATGCTGAGGCAGCACAATGTACTCCATATGTTCTAGAAGGTAAAAATAAATAAATAAATAAAACAAACAAAACCAACCAAACAAAACTCAAGCATTGTTTTAGAAGAGACACTAAACAGATTTAAAAAAAAAAAAAAAGACTCAAACAGAACAAAGGTAAGAAATACAAAGATTGAGATGAAAAATGCATCCATGAGATTGAAAGAGTGGAAACTGGAGAAAAGAACTAGTGAACTTGAACATGTAGCAGCAGAAACTGTTCAAAATGAAACACAGGTCAAGGAGAAAGTGAGAGGTTGAATATATGACTCTCTGAAAGAGGAGAAGGGAAGAGGACAAACAGCTGAAGCAACTCTAAGCAGGCAGAATCGTGTCATAGCACCTGACCTTAAATTATGCCACAAAGCCACAGTGACAAAAACTGCGTGGTGCTAGCACCCCTCTCTATGTCTCTGTGCCTCTCTGTCTCTCCTCACACACACACACACACACACACACACACACACACAGACACACACACACACACACACAGACACACAGACACACACACACACACACACAGACACACACACACACACACACACAGCACACACACACACACACACACACACAAGACTAGTACGTAACTCACACAGCTGTGACCTAATATTTTTGACAAAGGTGTCAAAATTCTATAGTGAGAAAAGACCCTAGTCAACAAATTGTTCAAGCAAAACTGGATATCTACTTGCAAAAGAATGAAATTAGGTCCACATCTTTAATGTTGCACAAAAATCAATTCAAAGTGGACCAAGGACCTTGGTTTAAAACCTGAAACACTGAAATTGCTAGAGATAAGCACAGAAAATACACTTTAAGATAGGCAAACAGGCAAGAGCTTTCTGAACAGGACCCCAGTGCCACAGAATGGGACTACATGAAATGAAAACCTTTGTGCACAGCAAAGAGCTCTCAGCAGGGTGAGCAGACAGCCCACGAACAGGAGAAAGTCAGGCAGATGACTATATCTAGAATACTCACATAAAGAACTGCAAATTTGGACATCACTCTTCTACTAAAACTGCCAATCAACAACAGGCTAATAAACTGAACAATTTTCTAAAGAAGAAATACAAATGGCCAATAAGTGTTTTTAAAAGGGTTCAACACCCTAGTCGTAAGAAAATGCAAATTTAGAGGCCTCGAACCAGACCAGTGACCCCTTGCAATGAATACTTGCTAGTAAAGATACTTAAACAAAGGGATTCACTGCATGACTCACTGTGTCACATTGCACAAGATTTTGTTTTGTTTTTTCTCTTAAATTTTGTTTTATTTGGGGCAGGGGCATTACAGAAGGCAGATGCAAAGGGAGAGGAAAATGAATGGGATCAAGATGCATGATGTGAAAGACACATTAAATAAATAAGAAGAAAGTGAAAAAAGAAAATGCTAATTTAAACCACTTTGAGATTCTGTCTCATGCCAGTCAAATAGCTATCATCCAGAAATCTAGCAGGAAGTTCTCCTGAGGATCTGGGGAAGTAGAAACATCTGTTCACTACTGCTAGGACCATAAACTAACATATCCAGTGCAAGAACCAGTGTTGAGAGAGCTGCAGAGGTGGTTAAGAGTATCTCCTGCTCTTCCAGAGGACCCATGTTCAGTTCCCAGCACCCATATCTCACAAACATGTATCTCTAGCTCTGGGGTATCTGATGCCTCTGGGCTCTGCGGACACCTGAACACATATGTATACACAATTCTGAAATATAATAGACATCATTTTTAAAAATCATTATGAAGGTTCCCCCCGAATTCAAACTGTAACAACCATATGACCCAGCTATACCATTCCTGGGCATATACCGGAAGGACTCTTCCTGCCGCCACAGGAGCGCTTACTCAGCCATGTCTATTGCTGCTGTAGTCACAGTAGCAAGGAAATGGAACAGCCTAGATGTACATCAACAGATGGACAGACGAAGAAACTGTTGTATTTATTTAGCTATGAAGAAAACCAAAATTCGGAAATTTGTAGGAAAATTGTATCTGAATGTTTGTTCTCATATGCAGATCATGTGAGTCCTGGGTGAAGGCTGAAAAACAAAACCACAAAAGCTGGAAAGGTGGTCAAGGGGGAAAGAAGAGCTGAGGAGGGAGGGGACAGAAGGACACACGATGTGGAAGCAGCAAAAGGTGAAGGCCAGGAAAATCAACTAAAAACGTTCTGCTGAAAGGCTATCATGCAACCCAACTCTTCGTCATTTGGTCCTACACAAGAAGACATAAATAAATCCTGCTGTTGAGAAGCAGGGAGATGAACGAACTTAGAACAGAGAGGGAAAAGGGGGCAGATCTTTGAAGGGATCTTTGGAGGGAGACGACCAGCATGTCACCTCCCTTGCCCCAAGAGTGCGGAAACATTAATAGAAATAGATGTAAGGGGGAGGCTGTGGTTGTGACATGCTAACTTTGAAATAAAGTCAAAACTATGACAAGCAGCCAGCTAGCCTGCCCTTCGAAACTCCAGAGTTCATGTCAGACAGGTGAAGTCAACATGTTTATAGTCGTGAGAGCTGAAGACATCCTCCAGGGAGATCCCTGAGCAGATAGACGGAGAACAAAAGCCCCCTGGGCAGTCCTGGGCTAAAGGAGACTCCCGCAGGCAGAGGAAGGACCAGGATGTTGCGACAGTTCAGGAGAGCAAGAATGTTTGTAAAAGAAGAGGTCATTGTGCCCAGAAGGCTATAGAGTCAGAGGCCAAGAGAGCACAGTATGAAAGGCTTGCCTCGGGACCTCGGAGGGGATTTTATCAGAGTGGCGAATGAGTCAAGCCACAGGGGCTAAGGAATGAGTGTGGGCTCAGTAACTCCAAAAAGACATTTAGCAGTAGCTGAGAAGAGTGGGGACTCGGTAACCAATTCAGAGAGTGGAGGAACTATCACTGTGAGAAGGTGCCAAGGAAAAACCAGGAAATTCGAAATCGGAAAGAAACAGCTTGAAAAAGAGGAGAAGAATCTGCTGGTGTCTTGAAAACAGCATTGCCGTGTGTGTGTGTGTGTGTGTGTGTGTGTGTGTGTGTGTGTGTGTGTGTGTGTGTGCGCGCGCGCGTGCACCCTGGAGCACCGTGGTTAAGGCACTTGCTGCTAATCCTGGGGACCCACCTGTTGGGAGAAGAGAACAGACTCCTCTGACCTCCCCCCACACACACACACAAACATATATGCAGTAAATATTTTAAAGGGTGGTTGCTATGGACACAGAGGGATGGGAATAGCTGGGCACATGAGACTTGTAGAGAGCCAGATCTATTCCGTTCATGCGTGTGTGTACACACACACATGCACACACAGAATCCTGAAACAGTTTATAAACTTATGGCGATTTTTATAACAGTAGAGTTTCATGGGTATTTTTTCTGAAGAGTGGCATGTATTATTCTGAATAAATTAGAAGATTTTTTACATTTTTGTTTGTTTTGTTTTCTGAGGATGTTCTCACAGTGCTGCCCAGGCTAGTCTAGATCTCTAAGGCTCCAACCACCCTTTCTCCTCACCTTCCTGAGTAGCTGGAACTACAGGTGCATACCATCAAAAGAAGACTGTAATACAATTGCATTGCATGGGTCTTACATTTCTTTTATAGTTAAAAGCATTCATGAGTTTTAAAATATTATTTGTCAAGGGCACAATTAAAAACACCTGCCCTTAAAGAATAAGATGAAAAAGGGGATGGTAGTGCCTCTCATTTATTACTTTATCCAAAACAAACAAACAAACAAACCCAGATGGTGTGGTGCACACCTTTAATCCCAGCACTTGGGAAGCAGAGGCAGGTAGATTTCTGTGAGTTCAAGGCCAGCCTGGTCTACAGAGTGAGTTCCAGGACAGCCAAAGCTGTTGCACAAAGAAACCCTATCTTGCAACACCAAAATCAACCAAACAAATAAACACCAAAACCCAAACAAACAAAAACAAGGAGTAAAAACATACATTTATTATGTTATGTCTTTGTACTTTGGAATTTCTTTTCTAAATACGTATTTACTTTTTAAGTGATCTGTATTATGTGGGTATGTGCATGTGTGAATGACTCTGGGGGTAAGAACAGGGTTTCAGAGTCCCTAGTTTTGACCTGCCCAACATGGCTGCTGGCAAGTGAATGAGTCCCCTGCATCGGCAGTATGCTCTATTAGCCACTGACCATTTTTCTAGCTTCTTAGAATATCTTAATGTGCATAAAATTCTTTCATAGTCTTTAAACATGTAAGGCCCTCAATAAAAAGCAATGTGTCAACTGATGAATGGGGTAAAGAGAACCTAGTAATAAACGATGAAAATCAGCTTAGTCATGAGAAAAGATGAAATCCTTTAGTTTGTGATGACTGGAATGGGACTGGAGGATACCATATCAGGTGAAATAAGCCAAGTACAGAAGGGCAAACACTCTATGATGACACCGATACGGAATCTTAAAACATTGGTCCTCTGGAACTCAACAGTAGAATAGAATATTTGTTAGCAGAGGCTTGGGAGGAACAACAAGTTCTCCTAAGAATAGTGCTTCATTGAAGGGAATCATTGAAGGGAGCTCTTGATGTCATGAAAACACAGGGCAGAGAGACAATCCTTGTCTGTGAGTGTTTATGTGTAGGTGTCCCTGTTCCCGAATGAGTGTTTGTTGGTAAGTAATGTTAACCTTTCCCCTTTGTATGTATGCGTTTGTATGATTGCTGGTAGGACATGCCTATTCGGCCCAGGATGCTAAGGCAGATGAAACCAGTTTTGCAGGACATAGTGTAACTGGATCTTCTCTAGCCTTGGCCCAACTGGTAAAGCGATAGTCATCGTGGGGAATGACTGAGCATGCACAATTTAAACTGGACATGGCCTCAGAGCTCACAAACTGAGTCCAACAGCCATGAGCACATCCCCAACATTGGAATGTTTGGGGTCCATGCTTAACTTCTGCCGGCAAAGACACCTCGCTTTCTCTTTCCTCCTAGCTCTGAAGCAGGACTGGGCTCCTTCAAAGTCGTTCAGTTGAGTAAGTTATAGGGTGGTGGAGGAACCTCTGGCAGTCAGGGAACTTCCTGTCACTAAGGTCAGGTGGATGCTCAAACACATAACAGTGAAGTACTGTGTTTGCATCACAAGCTAATAAAGACCATTCCAGACACATGGGTGGCACGAATCTCCACGGGGTGAGTCAACCCTCAAGGTGTCTGTTGAGTTTTCTTAGCTGCACTCTCCAACTGAGCATGCAGCTCATTCTGTGCGTATTTCCTCTCTCTCTCTCTCTGTGTGTGTGTGTGTGTGTGTGTGTGTGTGTGTGTGTGTGTGTGTGTGTATGAAAAGCAAGCACACCATTCATCTATGAGAAAAGCGGACCCAGAGAAGAGTCCTGGGTGCAGGAATCCTTGCAAGAAGCAGTCTTGTGCAATATGGCTCTTCACGGTGCTTTTTCTGGTATCAGCAGGCTGCCTCTTGGGAGCCACCTCCCCAGGTATTCCCAGGATCCATAGGACGTCACTTGCCTGGAAACAAGACTCCTGTGTGGCTTGCTCACCTGTAGCGGGCCTTGTAAGTGCTCAGTAAGTATTTATTGGACACATGAGTGATCTAGTGAGTTAACAGACATGGAAGCATCCAAGCAGGACAGAGGGGGATTGAGGATGAACTGCTTCATTTCCACTCATGAACAATCTCCCTGGGGAGTGAGAAGCAGGGGTACACGGCACACATGTTCTGGGGAGAAGGCCTGTGAGGCAGAGAGCTTCCACCCAGGTCCCTGTGAGCGAAATTGAAGCAAAGAGCATTCTCCCACGAAGGAGAATCCCCACAGAAAAGAAGTGAAACTTTCGAAGGGGAAGAAGTCAATCTTGATTTTCCTGGGCCTGGTGCCAGATATTCTGGCACATCAACCATGACATGCGACAGGAGAGGCACCCTGACACTCATTCCAGACTACATTGCTCTCCTTCTGTGGGTCAGCCGGTTGACTAACATAAGTCCAGGGCCCTGTAGTTCCAGGGCCCGCACTGCTAGAGACACTTGTGTTAGTCTCCCTGCAACTGAGGGAGCAGTGAGCAGGCTCTAGGAAAAGGAAGCGGCCGATGGTGCCTCTGACCCACGATCCCTGCACTGAAAATGACTGGCATTTCTATTCTCCAAAGAGTGACTGAAAGAGGCAGGGTTGCCCATTCATTTTGAGAAGGAAGAATAATTTGGGATGGAGAGGGCTCATGCTATGCTGTGTCTGTGGAGGCCAGAGAACAGCTTTTAGAAAAGAGTTCTCTCCTTCTACCTGTGAGTCTGTCTGGTAACCAAACACAGGTCGGCAGGTATAGAAGCAAGTGCCTCTACCTGCTGGGTCATTTTGCCTGCCTGAAGGAATGGTTTTTATTTGGGGGGGGGGGAAATATTTGCTGTACTGTGGGAAAGATATATTGATGGGGATTACCACATTTTTTCTTATTTTGACATTCCTCATCACATAATAAGCCTAAATAAATAAGTAGCAAGAAATGGTTCTTGCTATTTGTTATGTGGGATGAGTTTTGAAAGAGTGGAATCTTGAAAAGTCACAGGGCCTCCGTTTTGTAACGGGTTTATACCTTGAGATCTTTGGAACCCAAGGCAGGAGGCTCACAACTTTGAGCCAGCTTGGGCTGCACAGGAGACCTTATTTAAAAGACAAAAACATTAATATATAATTTGGGGGGGGGAGGCAAAAACCAAAACCAAAACTAACTGGAGGCCTTTAAGCAGGAATTTCAAAACATAGGCATTTGGGAAACTGAGGAAAAAGACCCTGAAAAAAATCTTTCACTCAGATGTTTTGAAGGCATTGCCGTCCTCAGATAGTTATAGTGAGGAGATGGTACATGCAGAGGCAGCTCAAAACAATGGCAAGGGGTGTCTGGGAATTACAGATGTGCTTAATCTGGGTCTGGCTCCCAGTGTTACCCACTGTATGAATTATCCTGTGTGTGTGACCACTCCCTGTGGGCTGCTGGAGGTAGCGACGTGTCCAACCACCACGCACAGTTAGCGTTGTTCTAGTTTCCTTTCTGTCGCTGTGGTAAGACATGCTGGCCAAAAGCAAGTTAGCAGAGGAAAGGGCTTACTTTAGCATACAGATCACAGTCCATCGTTTCAGAAACTCAAGGTGGAAGCTGACACAGAAACCATGCAGGAATAGCGCTTACTGGTCCCCTTTCCAAGGCAGCTTGAGCCCACCTGCCCGAGGAAATGGTGCTACCCACCCACAGTGGGCTAGGCCCTCCTACATTAAACAGAGAGATCAAGAAACCCCTCACAGACATGTCCACGGAACAATCAGATCTGGACAATCTCAACTGAGATTTCCTTCTTAGGTGATTCTAGGCTGTGTTAAGTTGGCAGTTAAAGACAGCTCTCAATAAATATTTGTGAATAAATCAAGGTCTCCCTTGTTGATTTAAATTCAAATAAATTTGAATGAGTAGGGCTCAAGTTTTTGTTGTAAACTATGTAACCTATTAACCTATTGTTAGTGTAATGTGTGTGTAATATATGGATATTACACAGACATAAGAGTATGTTGAATACATACCATAATTTGACTGACTTTATTCTACCTCAGTGTTAACTATGATGTTATGTGAAGAAACAAGTCTCCCTTCCAGTGTATTTCTTTGGCATAGTGCTTTCCAGACATCTAAATGGTCCTTCACTAATAAGGAAATCCATACAAATTGTAAACATCATTACTTGATAAATTTTGTCTCTACTTTTGCAGTCATGACAACTCAGCTCAGCATATGCAAATCCAACTCCTTAGAAGCTTGTGACATGGGGCTATTAATTCTTCTACAAATGAAGCAAAGAGTACAAGTTTGTGGATGAAACTCCCATGGCTCGTTTGGCTCCAGAGTCCTGGAAATGTCCCAATCATGGTTTGTAACAATGTTAAAATAATTAGTTTTGTCTTATATTTTGTTACAGCTTAAAATTCAAAATGTCAAGCATTATTAATGACATGGCTATGGAAAATAGTCTTTCCTTCCTTCCTCCCTTTCTTCCTTCTTCCTTCCCTCCCTCTTTTCCTTCTTCCCTCCCTTTCTTTTTCAGTTCTCTTTGTCATTAAATTATATCCTACTAAAGATGTAAATCAGGTGACTTTATATTTTTTGTTACTGCTTGTTTTTGTAGACATGGTCTCATAGCCTTGTCTGTCCTGGAATTTTAAGTGTAGACCAGACTGGCCTCAAACTCACAGAGATCTGCTGTTCTCTGCCTCCCAAGTGGTAAGACTAGAAGTGTGTGCCTCCAAGCCTAGCAAGGTGACTGTATTTTCATAAGACACTTAAAATAATTCCCCTCTGTATTTGCACAGGCTGTATTTGCAGGTTGATTTGTTTAATTTTAATTTTTTACTTCTTCAGAATAATACATTTGCTTTATAATTATGTAAATTATGACTGTGGTTCAATGTTATATTCATAGAACATATTATAGTCAGAAAAGTCCAGTTTCCACTCTGTTTCCCTCTTTTTCAAATCTATTTAACTTTTAAACATGTTTTGGTTTATTCTTTCACTATTCTTTTAATTGGGAGCAAACGTCTATATCCTCACAGGCCACAAGCTTTTAAAATAATTTTATTATGAAAACCTTGCTAATAATAATATCATGCATGGGAATTAACAGTTAGGATTGGCATTGGGAATGGAAGCTGTGAACCCTCACATTAAATTTTACATCTTCAACATGGAGTAACTATAGAAACGTGGAAAGTAAAAAGGGACCATTGTGGGGGCTACAGGTGCAATAGGAGGCCAATAGGGTGTCTCGGGGCAAAAGGGAGAACATTGCAGGGCCTGGGGGCAATGGCACACCGCGGGACCTAGGGGGCAAAAAAGGACAGTGCAAGAGAGGGATCATTGCAGGGGTTTGGGGGCAATGGGGTGACCACTGTGGGGGTTAGGTGGCAACAGGGGAGTAGTAGGGCACCGGTAATCTGAAGTGGAAAATGAGAAAAGCAGAGTGGAGCTCTACTTAAGGATGGGGTGGGGGTGAAATAACAGCAAGGGTCTGAAAGAGCCGTGAGGAATTCAACTATTATCTACCTAAAATCAGTATTAACTATACTGCCCGTAAGTCAGTGTATACATGTATAGCTGAAATGAAAGTTTCCAATTTGTGCTGAAAGTTTTCCCAGCCAAATGTCCCAACACCAGGTCTGAGAAGTTTTCTCTCAAATTCTTGGTCAGGATTGTCCAATAGGGTCCCCAAAACGTGGCAAACTATTGCTATGGCCCTTGTTGGAAGGCGAGTCCCACGCTGAAGACACCATGCACTTCAGATGTGCCCATCTGAGCTGGGACTGACCTGAATACCTCTTCCCCGTAGGATAGTTTTCATGGTGTCAGAGAGCAAAACAAAGCAACAGCAAGCCGTCACCTTTCCTGATGCCAAGAGGAAGTAATGACACTTCACACACTGAATGCCTTTTCTCCTACTGTGACAGGGTCTGACTATGTAGCACTGTTTGGCCTGGAACTTCATATACAGACAGTGCTGGCCTGGGACTCACAAAGATCTGCCTACCTCTGCCTCCTAAGTGTTAGGGTAAAGGCATGCACCACCATGCCCAGTGCACAGCCCGGGAACTATTTTAAAGTGTGCTGTATGCTTGAGTCAGATTATCCCTATACTTAGGAAAGTGGATTGTCTTAGTGACAGCTGGAATATAAAATCAGAGGCTGCTTCTGAACACGTCTGAATCTTATTAGACTAATATTTTGGGATATTTAAAACTAAAACCTTTTAAATGACTTGAACAGAAATGCTGACGGCTTTATGGTACTTCCAACCGACTAGCAAAGAACGCCGCACACTCCCTAAGGGAAGAATAGGAACCAATATAAACGGATGAGAGCCCAGGACCACCATGTAAGGAAAAAGTAGGTGGTTATTATGGTGAGCACTTAAAAATTTACCTGCTTAATCTTTAATAAAATTGACTCACGAGTTAGAAATAACTGATGAGGGTGAGGGGGAGAGGAAGGCCTCTTGTAGCAGGAAGTCCTGGTTGCTTGCCCGATTCTGGTGCGCTGGTAAATGTTTAACAACTGGCTTTCCAAAGCGAGAGGGAAGGACCTTAGTTCATGGAGTTTGTCCAGTTTTGTTGTAGCTGCTGCGGACACTCTCACCACGAGTAACTGCCACACTCGTGTGTTAATTAAGTTTGCAAAAGATTTGAAGACTGAGCCTGGAGTGATGCATTGGTGGGTAAAGGTGCTTGCTGCACAAAAGGCCCCGAGTTTGAATTCTGGCATCCATTTAAAGGAGGTCATGGCTGCACACGTGGGTGACCGCAGCACTAGGGGTGGGGGTGGGGTGCAGAGCCAAGTGGATCCTAAGAACTGGCTGGCCAGCCAACAGCAGAAATGATTCCCTTAAGTCTCTCTCTCTCTCTCTCTCTCTCTCTCTCTCTCTCTCTCTCTCTCTCTCTGAGTGTGTGTGTGTGTGTGTGTGTGTGTGTGTGTGTGTGTGTGTGTGTGAAAAAGTCTCAAAACACAAGGCTGAAAGTGACAAAGACGTCTAGCTGTGAGTTTCCTGGAAGCACATTTGAACACACGCATGTGCACACATATACCATATATACTTCAGGGCTCATGAGCCAGAACAAGCCATCTGAGCCTGCTGCCTTTACCCTTCACCTTCTTCCACACAGGGACAATGAAGCCAGGTTAAAAAGGACATCCTCCAGCCTTGCTTGCACATAGGAAAGGCCGTAGCAGAACTATCACCAGCAGAGGTTGTAAGAATGGTGAAACCAGTCACCTACAGCACTGGTCGGCAGTGTCTCGCTTAAATGGGCTTCAGGCTCAGACAGAGGCTGCAACAGCTCTTTTGTAACTAGCCAATGAAGGAAAAGCAAAGAAAATGGCAGAGGACTTTGTTTTAACGCTGTTGAATTGTCCCTCAGCCCCTCAAATCCTCCCTGGGGTTGTCTTTAAGCCATGGCTTATTTAGATTTTGTGTTAAAAGTAGGCAAAGCCATTCCTCTGGTGTGTCAATGGTTACAGACCTTCCAAAAAAGAGATTGCTACTGAAAGCAGAACTATTGAAAATTAAAAAATATTATACACTCACTTTCACTTTTCATTGTTCCTTTGACGTGAGTTTGCTTAAAGCTCTTGGCTTGGAGACAGAAACTGTTCTCAAATAGTACTGTGAATATTTAGCAAAAAGAGTGAAGGCTACCTATGACGCACCTGTTACGGACCAGAGACACCAACACGCTTATGTGACCAACAGCTAGTCACTTAGCAGTTGGCACCCTAGCTCCTCATCTGCAAAGCAGGAATAATGTCATCCAAACTAAAAAAAAATTTGCTTTTTATTGTTAATTATGTGTATTAGGTGGGAGAGTATGTACACTTGCATAGAGGAGCCTGTGGTGGCCAGAAGAAGGCATCAAATCTCCGGGAGCTGGAATCACAGGACGACAAACTACCCAGTGTGGGTGGGTACTGGGAGCCAATCTCAGGTCCTCTGCAAGGGTAGTATGTGCTCTTAATTGCTGAGCAAACTTTCCAGCTCCTTGCTGTGTTGTTTCAAGGGACTAAGGAGTTTAAGTGTGTAAAGGGCTGGGGGCAATGGCCGACAACCATCACCCTCCTCACAAACCTTGATCAAATGTTATCTAAAGATGATGAGGGTGGCTTACACTTCATGGGGGATGCTTAGAGATGGAGATCGTGCCTTTCATGGTTCAGTCCTATGCCCCCGTGCTTAGAAAGTTTTATCTACTGTGAGTCTCTAGCACCCCTTTCTCAAATGCTCTCCAGCTTTGGGAACATCCCTCAACGATAGAAATTCACAAACCCCACTGGACACTGTCACCCACTGATCCTGTATCTATCCTCTCCCTAACATCTCATGATCTCACCTCTGTCCTCAGCACCCAGTCCCTTGTGGTCACTCCCTTGTCTATGCCTCCTGGTGGCTGGTTCTTTATTCTCTCCATCACACTCACTTGCAAAGCCCTAGCTTTAGTGAAGAAGCCCAGCTCAGCCTTCTTTGGTCAACTGAGCCTGGCTGACAGGGTTTGCTCTAAAGTTATGATTGCTTACCTCACATGGGCACTTAGCAGTGTGGCCTGCTACTCCCACCACTCTGTGTGTGAGTCCTGACTCTCAGAAGATGACTGCCTAGAACACTCTTCTCTCTTCTACCCTCTAGCCTCCTGGCTACCCTCTCCCATTCTCAGGAAGCAAGAAGGGCTCACACCCCTGCAGCTATCAGCTTGAGTGCACATGAGCCTCCTGCCTTCCCTCCCTTTTATTTCTCCCTGCACTTCTGCTCTGCGTTCTCATCTTCCAGGCGTCTATGAAGTAGACTTGCCCTTTCCTCAGCCGGGAGGGTTGGAAACTGTACTAGTCAAGGGTTTATAGAAAAAAGGAATAGGATGAATATGCGTTATGAAAGGAATGCATTAGGTTGGCTTGCATGAAGGACTTGGGTCATGCAACTGTGGGCATCATCACAATAGAGTCCGGTAGCTGCCAGTTCACTAGTCTTAGTCAGCTGCTGAAGACCTGGCAGAGGGCTGCTTTTCAGTCCACACTGGAAGGCCAAAGAAGCAAGACTCTAATGGCAGAGTAATGGAAGCAGGCAAACAAACAAACAACAAACAAACCCATGAGCCCAAGCCACCCCTGTGTCTGGTTGCAACAGAAGGGTGACAGACCCAGGGTGATGACAAAGCTGGAGCTGGGGGTCCTCATGAGACATACATGATGTGAGTGAAGACACATGGGGCCGGGAAAGCTTCGCGGCATCTCTGGGTAGGGCTTTCCAAGCAGGCAATGGCAATTAGAACTTAGGCTGTGCCAGGTCCATCTGGAAGATGGTGGCCAGGGTGACCTGAGGGAGAGCAAAGCAGGTTGGATGGGAAGGATGGTAGAGGAGGTAGATCTTACATGGCCTTTATGCATGGTATGAACATTTATTAATTTAAAAAAGTTAATGAAATGACTTTAATAGTAACATTAGAATTTACAACTGTCTCAAAAATGTCCTTTTTGAAAGAGTATCCAAATACTTATTACCACTTAAAGAAATAACTTGTATAGGGTCAAATAAAAATTTATAGTGTGTATAATATTAATAATTATCATTCAGGGGTACCAGGACTACACTCAGAAAGGCCATCTGTAGTTTTACAAATTATTTTAATGAGCAGTTATATAATGCCACTGTATATCTCCCCTCTAGGAGTTTTTATCTATTTTTGTTATACGTGTATGGGTGTTTTGCTGGTGTGTGTATCTGTGTGTCATATGCATGTCTGGTGTACTTGAAGGCCAGGAGGGGGTGGTGGATCATCTGGAACTGGAGTTACAGTTGTGACTTGCCACATGGGCACTGGGAATTGAACCCTGGTCCTCTGGAAGAGCAGTCAGTGCTCTTAACTGCTTAGCCATCTCTCCAGTCCTCCCTTTAGGATTTAATCAAGAACTATGCTCTGCATTTTTTTTTTCCCCAAACAGGTTTACCAGGATAAAATTCACAATCATATAATGCAGCCTTTCAAAATATAAGATTCTATGGCTTTTTCTATATCCATAGTTGCATAGCCATCAGATTTCATTATTTTTGAATCCTTTTCTCACCCTGTAACCTTTAGTGATAACTCCAGGTCCCTCAGTCCTGCACACCAACACCCAATCCCAGGCAACTTTCTGTCCCTATAGATTTGTCTACTATGAACATCTCACATAAATGAAGCAAATAAAATATGGTCTTTCTTTCTTCACTTGGCAGAATGTGTTGCTGTTTGGTTGTTTTTCTTTTGTTTTTGAGACTGGCCTCGTGTGGGCCAAGGTGGCCTTGAGCTGTAGATCTTCTTGCTGAGGTACCAGCCAGGTGAGCACTATTGCACCTCATTTATCTGGTGCTGAGGATGGGACCCAGGCTTTCCTTCCCTCTGGGGAGGAAATGGTAGTGCTCCATCCTTTTTCTGTGGCTGAGTAGGGTTCCTGTGCATGGGTATACTTCATACTTCATTCTTTTTTATCAAAAGAAGTTCTGTAGAAGCTAGGGGAATGACTCCAAGTAGCATTTAACCAGGCTCACTCCAGCTGTTGCATAAAGGGACCAGAGAACAACCAACTATGTCAAATGCTGCTTTTAAGGAAAATAAGATGAGATCCAAGAATTGACCAGTAAGTGCTCAAATAGTTTAATGAAGAAAGAAATTTAATTAGCAGAAATATTCTTATGTATAATTTATAAATGGCATTTTATGGGTTTATGGGATTTGTTGCATTTCCTTTGAATAATTAAATATGGAATACAGATATAATACTTAAAAATTAATAAGAATTTTAAGTGGAATGCAAAGCATGTAAAGGTACAGGAATAATTGGAGATATCATTAATTTGTAGTGGCCTTTGATATTTTCTTTATAATGCTGGTAATGATTTCTTTCCTCTTTTTTTTTGGTTTGTGGGGCATTTACTCTTAGAATAGTTCTTCTCTGAACATAACTCAACATTATGATAATTATCCAAGATTTCATGCCAGCTTCCAGAAACTGACCAAGGGGAAAAAAGCTGATTATTTCAAGAAGGAATTTTTGGTGTCTGAACAGATCAGGAAGATGTGACCACATTGGTGTTGTTGTTGCTGTTTTGGGAGAAAAGATTGCACTAAAAATTTACAGCACTAAAAGGATATTTCCCAGTTCAAGGCTAGCCTGGGCTATACAGCAAAACCCTGTCACAAAGCAAGCAAGCAAGCAAGCAAGCAAGCAAGCAAGCAAGCAAGCAAGTGAACAAAAGAGCTGGGGTCAAGCTCAACTGCGAAGTGCTTGCCTAGCATGCATGCGGCCATGAGTCTGATTCTCAGAACCTTATAAATAAGAGCATGTGTTATAGTGCAGCACCCAGGACGAGGAGCCGAAGTTCAAGGTCTTTTTCCCCCTACAAAGCGAGTTCGAGGTCATTCTGGGTTTCAAGAGACCTTGTATCAAACATGCAAATGACTTCTGTCATTTGACGCAGCAAGGGTACTTACTAGAAACAAACGCCTCTGTCTACCTAGAGCGAGGTTGGTGTAAGCCACAGCAGTGCTTAACAGGTCACCCAGTTTGGGGTATATGCCACTTGGAGGGCCTTAATCACTGGGTCAGTGATTGTGGGACCATTAAAAGGCGTTTGTAGAACGATTGGGTGGGCTCGGTGGTCGTGTTCGAGAACATTTCCGAAAATAAACACAGGCTTTGGAACTTGCCTGGCAGCGAGGCAGGGACCGCAGAGCAGGAGGCAGGGGCCGCGCGGGCCGGGAATTTGGAGAGGATCCCTAGGCGGCCGCGGGCGCGCGCGGTGCGCGTGTGAGCGCGGGCGAGCGGCGGGCGGGTTGCGAGCCGGGTATTGGCAGGCGGGCTGTGGAGGCTGGGCGGTTCCGACTGCCTGACGCCAGCGCGACCAGATCAATCCAGGCTCCCGGAGCGAGCGGGCGCAGCACGGCGAGGCCAGGGCCGAGGCTCGGGGACGGCGGCCGGGAGCGGAGCGGAGGGAGCGCAGCGCGGGACCCGGCGCCCGGGCTCGTGCGTCCCCGGATGGGCGCGCCGCCGAGCCGGTAAAGCCGAGCGTACCCGGGCCGAGTCGAGGGGGCTTGTCCTGCGCCGCGCGGGGCGCCCGGGGCAGGGAGCAGCTCCGGGGAACCCGGGAGGGCTCTGTGGGGATGCGGGGCGCGCTCCGGGGCGACCCGGGACGGGCCCGGGGACTGGCGCTGGGGGCATCGGGACGAGCCCCGGAACGCGGCGCCCTCCCCCCATGATGGCGCCTTGCGGCCGCGAACCTGCCGCCCGACCTCCTCTCCCGTCTCTCTGCGCTTTGTCGGGCGTGCCCAGCTCTCCGGGGACCCCGCTCCGCGTCGGGCCGCAGCCCCATTGTGCCCGGCCCCGGCCTCGCTGGGACAGCGCTGCGCCCCGCTAGGTGTCCCCGGATGGGTGCGCGCCCCTCGGGGTCCCCACGCAGCCCGGGGGTCGAGGTTAGGGAAAGTTCGCAGCACCGGCCCCGCTGATCTATTCGGAGGTCTGGCGGCCTCGCGTCTCCTTTCCCCTCCCTCCTTCCGCCTACACCCCCTGCGTCGCCCAGTGTCGCCTCATTCCTTTCCCTTTACCGGATTCGATTGCTTCACTGCGCGTTCCGAGCCGGGAACAACTGTTCTCGTCCCGGCCGTCTTTGTTAGTGTTTCTGTGGCGAGGCGGGGGCGGTGGGCGTGAGACTGCGACGCGAGCGAGCGAGCGAGGCTGCGGGCACAGCTCTTCCCAGGTGCCAGGCCAGCCGGGAGGCACCGTCGCCCACCGCATCTCCGTGCTGTGATAGCTGCGGCTTTTGTTTATTCGGACGCGCATGCAGTTTTCTAAATGCGCCGTGCAAGGCAATCCAGCCTGAAGACCCCAGCCCGGGCCACAGCCATCTACGACAGCGGCTGGATAGAGCGCGGTTGTCGCCCCGGGCCTCTCTCGCCCCCTCTCTCGGGTTCATGGTGACATCTGAAGTTTTCAGAGCACAGACTGAAAGGAGTTGCTTGGTCTGTGTAATGCCTTCCTGTTGCTGGAGCGAAACCAGAGCATGAGGTTTCCAGCATCTCTGCCTCTCGGCCTGAGGTGGATAACGTGCCCACACCTCAGCACAATGAGGAAACTGACAGGTTCATTTTTCTTCTCGTTTATAATTACCACTTTAAGTTGTACCGGAAGCAGATGAGCTATGCTGGAATCATTCACAGAGTTGAGACAGAGGTGATGTTCACTCGCTTGGTGTTTTCAGTTGGTGAAAAAAAATTATTTTTTCACACTATCACTAGGATACAGGCCTAAGTAGACTGTGCTGACTTAGCGTGTTTGCCTTCCCCTTCCCTGCTTTCCTCATTTTCAGTGATATATATGATATTTCTGAGAAGGTGGTGTGCCATCTGTGCAATTCTGGCTGTAAACCAGTCTTGAGAGGTGATTTTCTGGGGTGGCATTGGAGAGACTCTGGAGAAAGCAGGTTTCTTGAGAAGCTGGGGATTTGTCCTTGATTTAGTTTTGGCCCTTGCAGCTGTAGATAGCAACCTTCCTTCGTTTACAGTATCCTCTCTAGCTTTGTACGGAGGGGAGAGAATGGCCTTTACATTTTGGAAGAATGACAGTTTTTTTTTTTTTTAAGGCAATTAAAAATGCTAATCTCTTGTTCATCTTGGAATTATAAATTCTTTTTCTGGTAAGTTCATGTGAGTATTAAGAGGACTACACATACTAGTTAAAAACAAAATTTCAGTTTTTGATCTTGGTTTCCAGCGATGCTGGCCTCAAGATAAAGTGCAATAATGAGGTAGATTGGAAGAAGAATAAAGCCTGATGTAATCAGACGAGCGTATTTAAGCTGCAGTAGCCTACATAAGCAAGGCCAAGTTGTGTGTGTCTAAAAGATCTCATTTGTGTGGTCTTACAAGCTAATGGAGGCATCGCTGAGACTTTATAAATAATGTAAGTTGTGTATAATGTAGTCTCCAGAGAGGCAGAGAGAGCGTCATTACCAGCCTTTTCAACCTGCCTGAGATCTTAAATTGATTTACAGCACTGAACTGGTGCAAAATGATACATCAGGATGACATGGGGTCAGCCTGTAAAAGTCTATGATGTCAGCCTGTTAGTTCAGTCATCATAATTAAACCATATTACAGGGGCAGCTAAGCAGGAGTCTGGCGTTGTGCTTCAGATCCGGGTGGTACATGGATTTTGTTTATAATGGCAAGGGGAGATGGTCGAGGACCCTAGTGTCTCTAAAAGCAGAAGCAGCATTCTGAACTGTGACTTCTAGGGAGAGTAGAGAAATCTGTAATGGGTGCTTAGGGTGGTGGGAGGACCTTTGCAGTTCTGGCCTGTGTATCAAGGCATGCGTATGTCAGTGTGTGTTTAAGTTGGCTTTTTGGGTCTTCTAAAATAGTGGAGGGTCACATACCTTGTTTCTGGTCATTTATTAGCTTTGAGCCTGCACTGTATTGATATGTGCGTCAACATGTTATTGCTTTAACAGGCCATAGATATCAGATTTCCACCGAAAACAATAGCAATTCAAGGGGGTGGGGAGATTCTCACTTTTGCTTAAGTTTTTATAAAACATATTCAATTTGAACGTGCTGTCTGAGAAGGCAGAAGTAGCCTTGTCTCTATAATTAATCATAGTTTAAGTTACCGTGTCACCACCCACCCAGATTTCAAGTAGCCATATGTGACTGCCATGTTGAATGGGATGTGTATGGGACAGTTTTATTCTCACAGAAAGTTCTAGACTCCCAAATCTAAAGTGTGACCCATGACCTTCCCCTGTATATATAACAATTTAATTGAATTGAAAATAATAATTGAAAGTAACAATTGAAGAAGCCGGGTAAAATGAAGTTGGCTTTTCAGCAGATCTTATTTGTCATTTGTAGACAACCTATGGTAGAACCTACTATAGGTTCCCCCCACCCCTTCTGAGCTTTTTTACTGTGTGCCAGCATTGCTTATAGTGCTTATAAATGTTTTATGCCTGGGACCTCTCCCCATCCCCAACTTGCAGGTAAAGGAACTGAGGCAGAGTGAGTGTGTTTGTTGTCTTCAGCACACAGATAACAAGTTATGATTTACAATCTAAGCAGGGGTATGAACTAAGCAACCTGACCCCACCCTGAGCCTCATTCTTAACTGTTTTGTTTGCTTTCTGCTTAGAACGGGGCCTCTTAAACTCTTCCCCTCGAACTCCCTTCTTGATTTATCTGTGTCCTGAGTATACAGGTATATGAATTAGGTCTGCAGATCAGATCACATACTTACTGATGGTCATAAAGACGTGCATTACTAAAGGCCAGTAGGATGGGTCGGTGTGTCAGTAAAGCTGGTGACCTGAGTGTGAGTGAGCCAAGGTAGAAGCCATGGTAGAAGGAGAGAACTAAATTTAAATTTTTTGAAAGACGATTCTTTGGTATACATACAATTACCACTTACTAAAGAGGAAACTGAATTTTCCTCTTGTTTATTTCACATTAAAGTTAATGGATATTTGATAGTGTGGGGCATGGAACCCCTTCAGATTTTTTTCAGAGTAGATCCATACTTTGATTTTATAATTGTCAATGCTGAGAATGCCACTTCAACCTAATTATGTGATGTAAAATGGCAGAATTGTGTTTAGGGCTGTTTTAGAAATTATTGGAAATTCTAGCCTAATCCCAAGTCAGATTCATTGAATGTTTTACAGAACTCGAGTCAGCCACTTGAACATTGATTTTTAGAATTGCACATTTTAACATAACACATCCCAGGGATACTAATTCAGTACACGCTGAGGGGTGGTATGGGAAAACATTGAAAGTTTTTGTTTTCCATAAACTTACTTTAAAAAAAAAAATATTTCTGTGTGTGAGTGGTGGGTGCACAACCTGTGACGGTTAAGGACAATCACAGGAGTCTGTTCCCCTTCACTCAGGAACCAAACTCAGGCCATTGGGCTTGGCAGCAGGCACCCTTACCCTCTGAGCCTTCTTGCTGAACCAAGGCTTTGCAGTTCTCTAAGAGTGGAAAATTTGCTGTGTATAGTAAAACATACACAAAAAAGCAAAACCCACCGAGATTCATAGCCTATGGTAGTCTAACATCTGCGCTGAAGTGTTGCCCTCAGTGTTACTGTGGCTCCTGGGCAGGGGCAGGGCAAAGCCTCCCTCCGGGAAGTTAGCAGGGGCTGCCAGAAACTCCTTGGATTCATTATGCCTCTGATTTTGAGTTAATGTTTAACTACTGATGTGTTGACTGTTTTTTGGAGGGAGGGAGAGGTGTTTTTGTTTTTGTTTTTTTTTTTGTTGTTGTTTGTTTTTGAGACCATCGGGTTCAGTTAAACTGGGGTTCAGGATACCCAGAAGGCTTTGCTTTTTCAGTGTGGACATGACTGTGTTTTTACTTTTTAGGCCTTCAGACAAATTCATTCTGTGTCATGCTTTGTTTGAGGGGTGCTTTCTCCTATCACCCCTGTTTAAAGGAGAGAAATGGAAGTTCATACTTACTGAAAGCAACCCATGACTTGAAGTTTGATGGTAAGGCATTTACACGTCCAGGCTTTTCTGTGTAGTTCCTGCCGCTTCCCCTTTGCGTATCTGTGATCAATCCCAAGCTGATAATGCTGTTGAAGAAAGTTGTGGTAGTCTAAGTTTATCTGTCTCATCAGAACTGCTCTACTTCCCAGAGCAGTCAAACCCAGCAGCTGAGATAAGAATAGTTCATTGCAAATTCCTTGGGGACTTTCTTTTTTTAAGGATGGGTGTCGGCTTTTGTAGGAAGTCTCACAACTTACTTGCTCGTAGCCTTTTTGGAGGAAGAGTTTATAGATCTGATGGAAGCATGGTTCTGACATCTTTTTACTCCCATCATCCTGTCTTCATGCACATAAGGCTATGAGCTCAGGCGAGTACACTGATGGGACTGTCTTGCCATGGGCATAAGAGACTAAAGGTGCTCATTGTTAAACATTGCTTTAAAAGGTTTCTAATCCAATTGGCTCCCACCAAATTGGGCAATCTGAGGCCAAGAGAAATTACCTGGCTTGTGTGCTATTTCCCATCTAACTGATTGAAACAGAAAGCCAGACCCAATTCTCTGAGTATTGAGGGTTCGCTTATTTGTTATTTCCTGTTACACTCCGTTCCTGAGGCATTGGGCTGAGCACATCCTGGATCATTTGGGGAGGGGAAGAAAGAAGAATTGTGGGGGGGGGTTGATATTGATGTTTTTATACCTAATATTTTTTTTTGAGCTAAGTAGCAATTACATCTGACAACCATAGAGAAATGTTTGCTTTCTACAGATTAAGATTGATTTTTTTTCATTGTAGAAATTGAAAAGAAAAAAACCTCATGTCTGATTTAATCAATGATATCTTATAAGGAATGGGTGGCCAAAGTTCACATTAAATCAGTCAGCCATGACATAGTGAGAAATACAGGAAGCTCTTCTTTTGGCTCTCTAGAACTGTATACTCCCTCACCAAAAGCTGGAAGTTTGGGGTCTTTAAGGAGCAAGGTGAGTAGGTAGCAGGGAGAGGGTTGGAAAGGTCTGGGAAGAAAAGAGTAATTTAGCTGTAAAAGGATGGAGGGAATATCTTAATCTAGTCATCAGTGATGTGATTGGTAGCAAAATACATGAAGTAGCTTCAACACTTCATTCCACAGCTGCTTCTCTAAGGAAAGTGATGGAGCTAGGAAGCATGATGCTGTTAGCACTAAAGATCCAAACTGTAATGTATGTGTGTGCTGAGACGCGTCATAGTCCACAAGACAGCATGGGAGGCCTTGTTGGCCAGTTTGCAGAGATGACCAGGATGTCCAGGGCATAAGGGACACTATCTTTCCCTTGGGAAGATTTAAAACATTCAGTCAGTTCAACTCCAGCGACTTCATCAGTTTTGGAGAGGCACTGGGAACTGCCATATTTGGACAGTGTAGCCATTCAGCTTTGCAGTTTTCATTATAAACTGCAAACAGTTTGAGAAAGGGTTCCCTCCTAAGAAGAAAGCATCAGCCCTCTCAGGCTCAGGGAGTCCTTGCCTGTTGATTCTCCTGCATCTCATCACTGCATGGTTCTAAGTGTCTGAAAAGAAGCCCATGTTTCTCTTTGAGGAATCCACATCTGTGTGGGAGATCCGTGGTGGTGCAAATGGTTGTTTCTTCTTCCTCCTCTTCCTCATCCTCTTCTCATTATTGTTGTTGTTGGAGACACACTTGCAATGAAAGAAAGAACACATAACAACATATCCATCAATTAAACATCCATACGTTTCCTGGCTCAGGGATGTCAAAGGATGTTCACGGTCATGTTTGGGAAAGAGATAGAAAAGGGCTTCTTGTTGATTTAGAAACATGTTCTTTTACCAAAATTTTGAATGCTTTGTTTACAGTTTTCCTTAATTTTATTGCACTTGTGCTATATATTTTTTTTTCTCAGATAGATTTAGGATATAGTTACTCAAATTCTACTTGTCTGTCTGTGGTTTCCTTACATGTATACAGAGTGGAAGTATTTCAGACCTGTACAGCTATTTTTCCTTTGAGTTTCAGACACCACAAGAAAAAAAAGGGTAGCTAATTATCTTCAACTACTATAATTAGATATTAAATTACATTATTCATTTAGTTAAATGCCAGGTCTTTTGTTTAGATTGAAAGAAAACTTTTAATGGAAGAGTTATTTAAATAAATGATTTATTTAAATCATTTATTTGGTGATTTTTTTTTGGTGTAGTATTGTAGTTAGTATATGTTTCATTTACTTGTGAATTTTTTTTTAAGTTTTAAGAGTTACAGTAATTCATATGAAGACATAAAAATGAAAGAAAAAAACAATAACACTGTAAGAATTGTTACAGAGCAATCTAGGATTTAGTCTCATAAAGTGCATGCGGCTTGTGTGGATAGGGAGCACAGAGGATGAGCAAGAGGGAGTGACCCTGTAGCAGCCCTGTGCAATGGAAGTTCTGCTGTGGTGCAAGTGTCTTCTGTCTGCCGCCCATAGCCGTAGGTGACTGTCAAGCACTGAATGTGGCCAGTGCAATTGAGGCACAGCCTTTATTCCTGTCAGTTCACGCGGCTTCAATGTTCACTTTAGTAGTGTGTGACTATCAAATTGAGTAGCACAGGCTTACCCACTGGTGAGGACATGACAACTCAGTGGGCATTCCTAAGGGAGCCTGGGGGATAGGATGGAGACGTGCAGAAGTTGAGACGAACATTTGGAGGGCTTGTAGTATGCCAGAATGCAGAAGCTTTGGAAGTCAGTGAAAAGACTTGAACATGAGTTTGGAATTGGGGTCAATAGACGCTAGACACAGCATTTTTTTAAAAAAGAAACTTTCTTTTATGTGATGATTAATTTCTGGTAAAAGGATAAAGAACAATAAGAACAAACTAATGAAGATTTGGCCTTTACATGGCCGTGGAATTAGAAGAAAGATACCAGAGATGACCTTAAGCTTTGAGCCTCTGGCAGGGAAACTGATGCAGCCATTACACAGTATGAGGGACAAGGCTTGTGCAGGTGATAAATGAAAATTGATGTGTGGATTTCCAGTGGGTTGCCTAGTTAGGTTTTATACGTAAGTTAGAGATGCAGAACTGAGAACTTTGTGTGGTGTCTTTTTGTGCAAGATGAGGGGAGTCATCTGTTGCACACCCAGAGAGAACTGAGCACAGGACACACATGGACTCACTTTCTCATCCTTGCTCACACCTAGGAATTTGGAAGAGGCATGTCTGAAGTAGTGAGAAGAGGAGAGAAGAGAAGAGAGGGAGGGAGGGAGGGAGAGAGAGGGATGAATGGATAAACCAGGACTCCATGAGTGGAGAGTCCAGAGGAGGCTCAGAGATAGGGCATGCCTGTCACTCGTGCTTAAGGGAAAAAGGTATAATGAAGTGAATGGAGTTGTGCGGAGAGTGAGTATTTAAGAAATGAGAACTAGATTCTTACACTCCTGCTAGACCCTTATTATTATTATTATTACTTTAATATGAGACTTTATATAGAGAGGTTGAAGAGACTAAGGGGCAGCAATTAAAGACAGTGTGATTATAATCTGAAGCACCGATGACAGATACTGACCCCTGTAATATCTGATGGGAGCCAGGTTATATGAGAAGTGCTGACCCTCAGGCCCCCCAGGGAGCTGGTTGCATGTGTTTAAGATCATGCCCCAAACTTGCTCACGTTGTAACTTTCGGGAAACTAGTTATAATGTGGTTCACATCCATTGGCATAACATTTACCATATCTATAGCTTTTCTCTGTCTTGTCCCTTGGAGGGCTCTTCAGTCCCCTGACTGCCATACACCATTCTTCTTTCCATCTAACGTTGTAAGAATCCCGGCTAGCACCGGAGGAAGTATGTGTTGTCAGAGGGGAAAAAATTAACAATAAGGAGCGATGCAAAAAGACCAAACAAACAGAAGAGAAGGGTATTTAATCCTGGTGTTGGGGTTTGAGGCCAAATGAAAAGGTCATGGATAAATTCAGGATACTAATTTTAAAGACTTTGAGCAATTTAAATAACTTAGCTAGATTCATCCCTGAGTTCAATGACCACACTTTCTAAAAACTGTCATTAGGAACTGTCTGGGAAATGCTTTAGGTACAAATTTCTAGACTTTGTCATTTCACCACATCTTTCTCCAAGGTTGCTGCTGCTGCTATCCTGCAGTCACTTAGTTCTTTAGTCCCCTCACTCTGGCACTCTTTATCTGGACTGGTCGCAGTATGCCCTCATTAACATTCTGGACTGTAAAAACACTGATTTGTATAAACAGCACACATGAATGTTCATTAGGTGTCTGGACAGTGTTACTGTGACCTTCCAAACACAGCAGGAAGCAATACCCTGAGAGAAAAATTTGGTGAAGCATGAGCAAGCAATCCACAAACAGATGAAACACAGGCCAGTGAGTGTGTCCTGCATCTGCTCATCCCTGGGAGGGGGGGAGGGAGGGAGGGGGAGAGGGAGGGAGCAATGCCTTGTCTTGGACCAGAGTGACTTTCTCCATGTGGATCAGAATGTGTCTGTCTGGCAGTACTGGGAATGAGGGGGAAGGGACCCAGTATTTCAGAGCCACCTTTCTGGAAGCAGGAGTTGCAGGGGTGTAAGACACGTGTAAACTCCTCCCACTTCCTCCATAGTGGTCTGCTTCCCTCCATTACAGTTCTTGGGGTCGGGGGTCACCTAACTAGAATTTGACATTTCTGGCCCTGCTAGGGGTCTTGCGTGTGCACATGCACAGTTCACTGGCAGGGTTGATGAGCCCTGGAGAAACCAGTCTTCCCCAGGACATCCTGAAATACCCCCACCCCCATCTACTTCCTGTGCTGTAGTGGTAAATTTCACTGGGGCATTTACTCTATATTTATATGAGATGCAATGATGTCTTGGAATATGGCTTTGATTATCAAGACAGACTGGTTTATGAAGAATAAAAGTGAGAAAAGTTGCCCCATGTAGTAAAACCTCTTCTAAAGTTAAAGGGGCACACAGGTTTAATCTCCTAATTTTCTGTTATGGATAATAGTGGTCAGGGGTTTGAAAAGGCTTCTCATACCCTGCCAGGAAGGAGGGCCTGCAGATGACAGGTGAAACTCTGACCCAACTGAATCAAATCCTGTCATGCTTCAGCATCTGGTTTAAGGCTCTTGGGTGGCTATGAGACAGAATTTGTCTATTTTCTCACCATAGCCATTCCTTTAAATTGCCCGAAAATAGTTTCAAGGTGGAGAGGAAAGCTTGCACATCTCACTTATAGACTCCTTGCTCTGCCTGCAGCCATCCTGTCTGCATCCTTTAAGTCTCTGAGTCATGAGTGACTAGGAGGAGGTACCCTGAATTGGTATGCATTTGGTCACATGTGCCTCTCAAGCACTTGGAGCTAAGTTGGACAGGAAGAATGAACGTTTCAATGTTAATTTTATTAAATATAGTGGCTTTTTAAGGTGGGTGTGTGTGGACAGATTTGGGGACTCAGCCCTCACCTTCCACCTTGTTGTGTCTTTGCTCTGCTTACTCCAGTATAGCCGGTCTGTGAGCCTTCAGGCAATGTGAGCCTTCAGGCGGCGGCTCAGTCTCCCTCCACCTCTCAGCTCACATTGGAGTGCTGGCATTATAGATACACACTGCCACACCTGTTGTACTTGGTTCTAGGGATTGAACTCAAATCATCAAAGTCTGCCAGGCAAGTGCCTTTACCCATTGAGCTGTCTCCCTGGCCCAGTAGCTTTTCTTGATGGGAAATAAAATAGCTCTGTAGAAATTAGACATGACCCCTTTTAAAAGCTCAGGACAGTTGGTGGTGTGTGCTTGCCGTGGTGTCTTCTGTTTCAGCTTCCTGTTTTGTTGACAGCCCTTGCTGGCTTTGCAGTCTGGAGTGATTAATAACAACCTCACTGTTTCCCCTGTTGTGTGTAGTTAGTTTCTGTTTAGTTTGTTCAAGCTTGAGAGAATGTTTGATAGGTTTTAAATGTGCTTTGCTAACTAAAAAGAAATGAACTTATCATCTAGATGATTGGCACAAGAATCTAGATAACATCTATTAGTGCTCAAACGAGCCAGCAGATTGTGTGGGATGAGATGGTCTGTGTTCAGTAAAGCCTTCTCAGAGGGGCACATCTGGTGTTGGGATTTTGGGTTTTAAGTCAGTGTTAACCAACTCAACAAACACAATGCATTTCTCCTTGGCACTCTGCACAAGACTGTGTGGTTTGAGAGGGACAGAAAAGTGTAGTTTCTACCTGAGGAGGCAATCAAGTTGGTAAGATGGCCTCATAGTAATATGAAAGGCAAGCTGTTGTTAATATTACGTAGCTGAATGCTTGGGGTAATCTCTCAAAATCAAGGGACTGGGAAGGAAGTTTGATCCAATTGGTAGGATGTTCTAAATTTATTATTTATTTAGCGTATGTGTGTTTTCATTCTTGTGTGCATACCGAGCTGTGCCTATGGAGGTCAGAGGACAACATGAAAGCATTGGCTCTCTCCTTCGACTGTGTGGCTCCGGGAGATTGAGCCCAGGTCATTCATCAGGTGTGGAGGCAAGTGCCTAGAGCTGCATTTGAGCTCTCTTGCCTGCCTGGGAAAGTCATTCCTGCCAGCTCACTTTTCTCCCGTAGTTAATTCAAGTTTCTGGATGCCTAAGATATATATTTATACTTAATGCATATCTTATATAATTTGATAAAGTTGGGATAAAGGAACATAAATATAGGGCTTGGACTAAGGTGCTTGTAACTCTGAGGAACAGCACAAACCTGCTTGTCTAGTCTGGCCTCTGTTTGTTGTAATACCTTTTATTTCAGTTATCATGTTAACTAAGCTCCTTGAGGGTATGCAGGGTGTCTTCATGATCTCTGTGCGAGAGCACAGTGGTTCCCACCTGGCCTGTTTTCAGAGTTCCGTCAACATTGCACAGGAAACCTGACCATCCAGGGAACCCTGTGACAGCCAGGTGTCGGCCAGGCACACTGGCCATGTGCTGAGTGGATTTTCCCATGTTGATGTTTTTGAAACCGTGTTAGGAAATCTGCCATGTTATGTTGTAAGTGTCTTGTGGGTTTGGACCATGAGTGGCTTTGATGCTTTATGCTTGGGACTTGTGGAAGGGTGTAGGACCCTGTAAGTGTTGAAGCAGATCTGTTAAACACCGAGGACTCTTGCTGTTTTTCTTTGAAGAGAGAAGAGCTAGAAAGGATGTGGGGCTGGAGAGATGGTTCAGCCTTTAAGAGCACTTACTGCTCTTGCAGAGGACCCACATTTGGTTCCTAGCATTTGCATCAGGCAATTCAGTCACCTGTAACTTGTACTCCAGAGGATCCAAGGCCCTCTACTGGCCTTTTCAGAGACTACACTTATGTGCGCACATACTCATATTAAAGAGAAAGGGGTGTGTGTTGGACATCATTCCCGGTAGCCTAGCAGGAACCAGAAACCCAAGAGTTAGCAATGCAATAAAGGAAAGCTGCTGAGGCCTGAGGTGTTTAGATTGCGAAGAGAACAGCAGTACAGGTGCTGTAGAGCAGAGTGTGGTCACCTGGCAGTGTGCAGGTTATTTAGTTGTCACAATCTGGAGGGCAGGGGGTGGGGACTGCAACTGGCTTGTAGGAGCCAGAGGCCAGTGATGCATCAGAAGGGAAAGTCTAGGAACAGGGCACGGAAGGACGGACGGTTCAGGAGGCAGGAGGGCAACACAAGTGATGTTGCTGACTAGCATCTGCCACATCTTCTTTGTCTTTCCCTCCATCCTCACCCCCCTGCCCCTCAGAGTTCAGACACCCTGGGGCTGTTGCAGCTGTGTGCTAGGCTGTACAATGACTGTTGTAGTATTTTTATCTTTACTAAAATAAGATGCTTGAAAAAGTTCTTGGCTAAATTTTCTTCACCTCTGTGCTTGCTCAATTGGAAAAGTTTTACTCCAAGAGTGGGAAATGAGCCCAGTAGTTTGTTTTTGCACTATTTTATATTTTTAACAAGAAACCTTGAAAATAGAACATTTTAATTACATTTATTATTTAATCACACTGTATATGTGTATGTGTGTCTGCACAGGTGCATGTGTGCCACGGAGCACATTTGGAAGTCAGAGGTCAGCCTTCAGGGGCCAGTTTTCTCCTTTAACGTGTGGGTTCCAGGAGTGGGACTCAGGGCCTCATAGGTGGCGGCACAGGCCTCTACCTGCCTCCTCATTATCAGCCCAGAAAATGAATTTCTCCAAGGGAGTTTAGTATTCCACAGACAGCTAAGAAAGAGCCCCGAGACTAGAGCATCTGTGTGCGCCGTTGGTGTGAAGCTCCCATCTTGCTTCGCAGTACTGGAAGTTCTGTAGGTCAAAGGGAGTTGAATTTCGTTATAGCCATCCTGATAAAACCTGTGATGTGTCTGTTCTAAGATGGGGACATACCAAGAAGGGGGACAGTAGCACCAGAAGTTAGTTAAGGGAAGGAGTCGGGGAATTAAGATACTAGATAATCCTTACACTTTATGCATCAAACAAGGGGGAGTTATTGTTCAGGAATCAGGGAGTGGCTGGGTGGTCTCATCGAGTTCCCTTGGCCCACCGGCCACTCGGATCTTGGTTTTACAGCCTCTGATGTAATGTAGACCTTACAAGATTCCCACTGGGGTGAAGGGAATTGGTGCCTGTGGCTGTCGAGGGTTCCTCAGTCTCTTTTGGATTTCCATCGTAAGGCAGCTGCATAGCTTAGGCTATACAGGAGAGGTACAGCAACAAAGAAAAAGACAGTGTTGGCACGTGTGTGTTCTTTAGTGGATAAATAGATAATGCCCCGTGC
This sequence comes from Cricetiscus sungorus, assembly GCA_030556225.1. Classification (NCBI taxonomy): domain Eukaryota; kingdom Metazoa; phylum Chordata; class Mammalia; order Rodentia; family Cricetidae; genus Cricetiscus; species Cricetiscus sungorus. Next base: position 19,765,718 of record JANBXA010000103.1, read on the forward strand.
CATTCCCAGCTTCCATACGGTGTGGTTCGTGCTTCCTTCCCTCCACACTAATCTTGAAAGCTTGGTGGTGGGGGAATTCTTTTTCATACGTCTGTGTCTTTCCTGTCTTCTGTGCTTTTGGGTCTGTTATTGGTCAGAGGGTACTAAAGCTGTCCAGCAGTTGAGCAGGCACTGGAGGGAAATGGGTTCTCAAACCTTCCTGAGAGCATTGCCTGGGTCTGTCTTTCTAATTGGTAAGTTTTACTGGGGTTACTGGATAGGACTAGACTTGATCCAAGGTAGGAAGGCCTGGCTTATGAGACAGGCAAACCTCTTGGTTTCTGCTTGCCTGTGGTAAAGCTTAGTTTTTCTCAATATAGTGAAGAGTGGCTTCTGTTAGCTCTCAGGGAGAAGGGACTCTTACTGATCGGACCAAAGCTACCATTCTGGGTTCTCTGAAGCAGCCACCTGTGCAGCGAAGCCGTCAGTCCTTCCATGTTTGGGGTTCTTCAAAATCTGTCTCCACAAGTTTCCCCAACTCACCTTTACTCTAGGGAAGAGGCAGAGAAAGTTGCTGTTGAAGATATTTGGATAATAGAGACCATTTCCCTGTTTTCTTGGTAATAATTGTATGTGTTGAGTATTGGTAGTGAGCTGTTGATGGAAATAGGACTTAACAGGAAACAAACTTTCCATAATATCATACCGTCTCACAAGATTGAGTTTTTGATCATTTAGCTGAATTGCTTAAAAAAGAATTCATTTGCCCTAAGATGGGCACAGGGATGCTGTGTGCTTCTCTGGAGATCGCTGTTAAGTGGAAGTGGTACCCAGTGTGTGCAGACACTCCTCTCCTTCAATTAATTACTTTTCCCTTTATATATGTAAAACATCAGTAGGAGCACCTGTTGGTCACAATGCTGTCTTTCCAGGCTCTGCAGAATGAGCCTTTTACCCGCTTTCAGCTTTTATTGTTAGGGTTTTAAATGTGAAAACAAGGATCTGGTAAAAGAAGTGGTTGGCTCCCGCATCCCTGACTCCCCAAGTCAGACCTAAGGGTAACTGGGCACCCACTTTCAGTTTTGTCTGTTCTTAACAAGGTTGCAGAAACAGAGGCCCACTTTTGTTTCTTTTAGAGTTTTTGAAGGCTTTTATGGGAGAGATGCGGATTTGTAGCATCTTGTACTTTTAGTAATAACCATATTACCCAAGGGGTTTGTATCTGGTATTGTTAGATATCTGTGTTCTCTAGAGCAGGATATGAACACAGGCGCACACTCATGTTCTCTCAACTCTGGCCGATTCCTCTCAGCACCCTCTCATTAGTGGCTGCCTCCAGACCATTTTTACCATCCTCCTGAAAAACACCAGCCGTGCCAGGCTCGCTACCCCGTCCTTCCCCTGTCAAGACTCATGGTCTTGCTGTACATTGGTCACTGCTCCTGTCTTAGGGTTGAGACTATCCCTCCAATACTCAGTCTTTTGGGCACCACGATACTAGGCTTCATACTTCTGAAATTAAGTAGGCCTCTCTACCCTGTTTAACTGTTTTCTCTTGTTGGCACCGTGGAATCTGATCACTTCTGACTTACCATGCTGGTGCAGGCCTTTAACACCTATGTCTTAATGGCTGCCACCTTCCCCTTGAGACCCTCCCACTCAGAGGCCCTCCTCCGACCCTTCAGTCTGTCAGCCCAGCAGGCTTCAGTAATCCTATTAACCTGCACGTCTCCTTGAACTCAGGCTGGCCCCCTGCTTGCTTCTGCCCCCTTTGTCCGCGCTGGCTCCAGCCATCTTGGACTCCTGGCTTTCCTGGAGCTTTACAGTCAAGTGTCCCACTGTTCACCGTGCTTGTGGGTCTGCTCTCGGGACGTGTTCTTGGTGAGGTCTCCTTGACACCAGAATGCCTGTCCACAGGTTTCAGGACACTACCTCTGTCTTAGTTCTTAGTCCGTGGCACATCTTGGTGTTTGCTAGTTTCCTTTTTCTTAAGTATTAAAAATAATGCAGTATCCAAAGAGCATCACTTGTCAAATTGCTCCATTAAAGGAATATGCTCAAATGTTTCAGCATGCTACTGTTTCCAGACCAATCTTATTATATATTCACGTATAATCCTTGTCACAACCCAGTTGCTGGGGGTGGCATCAGCACGCTATGGCAAAGTAACTGAAGATCATAAGACATGCAACTATAGAGTGGGGGCAGCAGCAGAAGCCATTCCAAGTTGAAGCCTTTTTTTAACTACCATAAAATGGCAAAAAAAAAAAAAAATTTTTTTCTTTTGAAAGCCTAAAGCACAGGCCCTGGGTAATTTTGGTTAATTCTGCCTTTTGTTTCCATTTTGAAAACATAAAGTAAATGGTTAATGTTAAAATTCCTGACAATGTCAAAGCAACAAGTTTTATTTCTCTCACCTGTGGAGGAAGTGGCCTCCACCCAGCTTGACTGAATGAGGAGGGAAGTGATTTTTTCAAGTGATAAAAAGAAATAAAATTCCATGCTCTTCCCACAGGAGGGGTTCAACAATCGGGAGGGAGGCGTGAGACCATATGTTGGTTTGCAAAAGGATATAACTCGTAAAGATGTTTCCTTTGATGCCCGTGATGGACGTGGATGTGCTTCCCTTCTAGAGGGTCCTGATTCAATTAAGCAATTAAGAGTGGAGTGAAGGATCTAAATATAGGGAGAGAGTTCATACGGTCCTGCTCTGGGCACACCAGCATGTCCACAGATGTGGCGCTCTTACAAGTAGCACCTGCAAGTTCAGAGAAACAGACACGCGTGTTCTGAAAGACGCCAGGCAGCGGGGCTTGGAAGGAAAGGGAAGGCTTTCCTCCTGTACTCAAACCTCTTGGCATCTGTGGGTTTCTTATCTGAATTACTCGGTTTTTAGAACCTTGATCTTTTTTGTTTCGTTTTATTTATTTCTTTGAGATAGAATCTCACGATGCATCCCCTGGCTGGCCTGGAACCAGGTGGGCCTTGATCTCACAGAGCTGCCCCTGTCTGCTGTGTTCCACCAAGCCCAACTGCAAACTGGACTTCTCTATCAGTCAGTGTGGGCTAAAGTGGAGGGTCCAGTGTGTGCCTGAGGCATCAGTCTTAGTCAAGTGGAGACAGCCAGCTTCTGGGAGGGCCTGTGAGATGCAGCCACCGTCTCTTCAGGTTCACCTAACGGCAGTGCTGGGCACCTGGGAGAATCTGGCCCATTTAGCCTTCTCTGTAGTCTGTAACATTGCTGTTCAAAGAGGACAGTGGCTTATTGTTTGTTGTTGTAGATGACTGATGGGCTGTCTCTCCTGAGTTTCACTTGGTGGGCTTTTTCAGGGAAGGTTGTGCCACCTGGATCTGCCCGAGGCCCCTTCAACCATCCAGTAGGGTTTGGGGGAAATTTTAAGGAGATGAAGAAAAAACCAGTCTGGTGGTGGAAGTTGGGGACAGTAAGGAAACTTTGAATTTGGCATCAAATTCCTCAACCAACGAAGTAATTATCTAAGGAGATTAAAAAGAAATCCTGAAACTTGCTGTTCCTTAGGGAATGTTAAGTGTCATGGGCCAGTGCCCCACCTGGGCCTCAGGGTGTCGGGGAAGGGATTTGTGTGCGGAAGGAGGAGGACGAGTTGCCTTTTCTAATTCGAGCAAGCTACATTGAGACACAGACCTGATCATCTAAACTAGAGTTGTACCCCAAGAAGCCCTATTGTGGTGACAGCCATATCTTTGTCATTTTTCATCAAGGGACACACCTTTTGAAGTAATTTGCAATGTCACAGCCCTCCGTAGGTTTGTAAGTGGTAATGTGGGATTCACACTCTCTGCAGATTTCCAGGTCTCCCACCTAATCAACACTCCTCTGAGACCATATGGCAGTGCCTGCTGGCCTGTCACACTCAGCCTGGAAAGGCTGTTAATGCTTGGACATCAAAAGCACCTGGTCGGACCCCAGCTCTCTCTGCCTCCTGGGCTTGCCCTTCCAACTCTGGGAAGATAAGTTTTCTTAAAGGAAATCAAAGTCAACTAGATACTGTACCTCATCAATCTGTGATTGACTGGGAATGGCGGGAGTCCTGTGGTCTCTGAGCATCTAAATATTGTGGGGTTTTTTTCTTTTCTTTCCTCCTTACCTTTTTTCTTCCTTTCTTTTTTCTTTCTTTTTCGGTTTTTTGTTTTTTGTTTTGTTTTTCAAGACAGGGTTTCTCAGTATTATTTTGGAGCTTATCTGTAGACCAGGCTGGCCTCGAACTCACAGAGCCTGCCTCTGCCTCCCAAATTCTGGGCTTAAAGGCATGTGCTACCAACACCCAGCTTTTCATATTGTTTTCTTACATAGGAATTTTGTACAAGTATTTTTTCCTGGGACTTGACTAAAGTCTTAGCTTTCTGGCAATGAAATAGTCTTTAAAACATGCATCAGGAGCCAGAGAAAGGGCCCAGTAGGTAAAGGTGCTTGCTTCCAAGCCTGGTAGCCACATCTCAACCCATGGAGGAAGGAGGGAACTACAGAAGTTGTCCTCTGACCTCTGCATAAGCGAGGTGGTCTGTGTGCGTGCACACACAATAAGTAAATGTTATTTAAAAAGCAGAAGGAATATTGAGAGATTGTCTAACCCGTTTCCTCTTGTTCTGGGATTTGTCTTTGTCATTTTGGTTGTCAGAAAGTCTTACTTGCCTATGTCTGACCCTCACTCTGGGAGTGCCAAGAACTGACAGCTGGTTTAAATGGGAGCAGTGAGCAGGTTCTTCACCATTTCTGCTCGCAGAATGGACCCTCTGATCACACGGAACCAGGTCAGGTCATATCATTTCAGTCAGAAGGTGTTCTCTGAGACTAGTGAGGCCCACCTTCATTTTACGTTTGTGTGATATTGACTTGTATAGCAATTTTAACTTGTCTTTTCTCCTGCCTGCCTTACTATTTTCTTTAACAATAGTATTAGCTTTCCCCAGCTGACAACTTTCCTCTGCTTGTTGGGGGAGGGGATAAAGGTGCCAGTCTTTAATACAATCCACCCTTTTTTTTTTTTTTTTTTTTTAGATATGTAGCCTTACTTCAATCTCAGAATGTAGACCAGGTGGCTTCGAACTCAGAGATTCTCACCCCTCTGCCTCACCATTCCCCTCACCCCTTTCACTCTTCTGGGGCCCCACCTATAGCTTCCTACAATCAGGGCGGGGCTCTATCACCCTCAGTGTGTCTTCTCTGGAAACTCCCCTGCAGATAGGCCCAGAGGTGTGGGCAATTAATTCATGTACTTCTTAACCCCATCTAATCGGCAATCAAGATTGATTTACCAAAGCTGATGTCTGTTGGGTGACTTTCTGGGAAGTTCTTATGCTGTCCATGGGGGCTTTGATGTCTGGCTTTAAAAATAAGAAACTTTATTGAAAGCTTTGAGCTGCTTGGTCTTCTGAAGCTCTGGTTAATCCAGGAGCCTGAGTCCGAGAAGGCCTAATGATTGCAATGTTTTCTATGCCCGTTTTTGACTTCCCCATCTTATTCTTACAGGAAAACAAACCTCATTGTACTTCTTTGCTGAATTTATAGTTTATGTTTTATAATATATTCCTCTCACTAAGCTTGTAAAAAAGAGAGTTTCCTTACAACCTTTGTCTTCCAACTGCAACATCTAGTCTTCTGTCAGGGTATTGTCTGAGGAATTCAATGTTTAAGTCCATTTTAGAGTAATGGAAGTTACATAGTAGGGCCTGGTGTGCTCCTCTTTGGTGTTCTGGGTTACTTACTGCAGAGGAGTCAGATTCTCTGGCTGTGAGTTGGGTGCTGGGGCAGGTGAGCTGCTCCTTTCCCTCCTGTCAGTTCAGAACCCACTGATGACTCCAGACCAGTGGTTCTCAACCTATGGGTCGTGACCCCTGGGTGAGTGACCCTTTCCCAGGAGACCATCAGAAAACACACATATTTACTTTACAACTCATAACAGTACAAACTTACAGTTGAGAGGTAGCAGTGAAACAAATTTATGGCGGGGTCACCACAACATGAGGAATTGTAGTAAAGGGTGCGGCATTAGATTAGGGAGGTTGAGAGCCCCTGATCTATACAGTGGACCTCTCGGGTGTATGCTGCTGTGATATCCAGGGTCTATGGCAAGACCGTATTCTGTATTAAAAATAACAAATGACACAGGCCTACAAGCCTCTCCGTGGGTTTTGCTTATTCTGTGAGCCCACAGGATCAGTCCATCTCTGAAACAGTGGCCGTGATCTAGTCTGGAAACAGGGACCCGTTGATTTATTAAGTTACTAGAAAATAGCTTCCTTAAAAATATGAATCAGACACAAGCTTTATAAGATTTTTTTCCCTTGAGTAATCTACTCAGCTGTTATGCAGTTTCGAAGTTTAATTAATACCCTGTACCGTTGTTGGGCTCAGTCCCCTTGGTCATTAGGCTCTGATATTGTGCAGTTAGTAGAGAGGAAGGCCTGGCTCACGATGAGCAGTGGGGAGGAGTGGCAGCCTGCCTCTTGCATAGGCGAGCTTACCTGTCAGTTACTTTTTAAAGGCAGTGTGAGCCTTCAACTTTATTTTTCTCAGTCACTTTCTGACACTGTCTTACTGGAAAATTCAGTTATCCCTCAGTACGCACGGAGCCGTGCTTTTTGTCTAGCCTGCTGGCTTCCACACGAGCGTTGAACTGTCCACTCCTCCACTTCTTACTAAAGGTCCATCAGGCCTTCCTACCTGTGGAGATGGGACTCCAGGGCTCCGAGAAGACATGGAAACCTCTGGAAACTGCACATCTTCCTGCGCCGCTCACATCAATGGTTACTTAGAGCACCTAACTCAGAAGGGCTGCTGGGGAAAGAGCTCTGCTCTGTTGTTTTAGGAGAGCATAAATGTTACATGCCAGTGCAATATCATCTAAGAATGAATGTGTGCATATATGCAAGGGGTGTGTGTGTGTGTGTGTGTGTGTGTGTGTGTGTGTGTGTGTACATTTGTGTGCAGTCAGCTTTTTCTTTTCACTTTTATATGAGTTCCAGGGATCAAACTTGATTGCCATCCTGCCTGCCCAAAATCCATTTTCTTAAATATCAGCTGTTGGTTGAATCCACAGGTGCAGAACTCATAGATGTGGAGGTCAACTGTGTCTTCAGATACAAACTAGTGGTCAAAACTTTCTGAGGGAATTGGAGGCAGAGACTGCAGTTTGCTGATATTTACACAGTAATTACATGTTTCTTTCTTAGATGAGGCAGGGATAAGGAAACTGTCCTTCATACAATTGGCTGATTCTGTTTCCTCTAATACGAAGCAAATTATGTAGCAATTAAGAGTAGTTTAAATTTCACCCTTCAGTGATAAAGAATACCTGTAAGTTTCAAAGTAGCACTCAGAGATGACTTGTAATGTTTGACAGGGCTTCTCTGGGTGCCAGTTGCAGTCCTTCTTGTGACAGAGTTAATAAGAGAAGTTCTGAAGTGACAACCATTTTAAAATCATCCTCTTACTATTTCTGAAGCAATGTTATGTGTGTGGGGATGCATGTGAGTGCGGTACACACAGAGGCGTGAGGCTAGAGATACTGGATATCGAAGAGCTGGAGGTGTCAGTTGTGAGCCACTGTATGTGGCTGTTGGGAACCGAACTCTGGGTTCTGCAAAAATAGAACCAGCTCTTAACTGCTGAGCCATCTGTCTCTCCTGGCCCTCACTTCATCTGACTTCTGAATACAGAGTACAGGCGGCTTCAGCTCTTGAAGTGTGTGTGTGTGTGTGTGTGTGTGTGTGTGTGTGTGTGTGTGTGTGTGTGTGTGTGTTTCTGTGGTTTTATTGGCAAGCATTTGCATAATGAGTAACTTTTTCAGTTAAAGGCTGCTTGGAGAGTTTGGGGACGTGGGGGGCATTTCTGGCGTGGGAACTCCAGCAGCTACTACTCTTGGGCACACTCACATTGTCTTGTGTACTCCGAATGCCCTCATGGTGTTGTCTTTCTTAGCAGGGGTTTCTGAGCATAGCTCCAGAGCTGACGCTGTCCACACATTGGATATGTGTATAGTTCATTCTCTTGTGGTTAGAAATAATTCTGATGGAAATCTTGGTGCGAGCTTTCTTTTTCCTCTTTCCAGTTTAGAATATTCTCTGCAAGTAAATCTAACTTCTGATGAGGTGGCTGAGGGCTGGCTGAGATTGTTCCTCACAACAAGTTTCATATTTTGTTTTTGGTCATCGTGAAATGCTTGTGTTTGCACAGGAGGGAAGCAGATCTCTGTGTGCTGTGTGCTTACTCGTGTTTTTATGTTGCCCTTTAAGTTGATAAGGCCATTTAGCATCTGACATAAACTCATTTTTGAGTTCCTTATGTGAGGTGGGTTCCAGGTGTTTGACATACACCTGGAAAAGCCTTAACTCTCATAGGCACAGAAGTTAGTTGTCAAGCCTGTCAAGCATATATTCCTAGGCTTGGATCTTTTAGGTTTAATTATTGTGTCATCCAGACCTTGACTGCCCAGGTGGCCACTGTGTCGCTCCCAGCATGGTGTGTGCAGAGGACCTGCTTCCTGGAGGTACTACCTTCCTGTGATTCTGAGTCGCCTCTCACTGTCCCCGCGCAGGTATTGTCCCCGCCCCCTGAGGCCCTGCCACTGTTGCTTTGGCTGTTGTTACCTCCGCATGGGTTGACCCTTTAGGTCCCTAAGCCGTCTGTGCAGCAGAGTTAGGGAAAGGGGTTTGGACCTTGGTTCTGTCTCTCACAGATGGACTTGGGGCATGGAACAAAGCATTTGACCTTCCACAATTTTACTTCCTCATGTGGAGTGAAGAAAATGGAAGTCTTTTCAGAGTTTGTTGGTAAGATTAAACTGGGTGATAGGAAGTGCTCAGAACAGCTGTCATAACATCTGTTATACTCTGTTGGTTTGCAGAATTCTCCTTCATGGGCTGTCTGAAGCTTCCTCTTTGGAAAAACTTCCTGAAATCTCTGGAGTTAATTCTTCACTCCTCTTTGTCTTTTTCTATTCTGTGTTGGTATTTGACTTCATCTATTCAGACCTCTGTGCCAGGCAGTATTGGATGGAGCTGGTGATACCCCAAGATCAAGACTGACTGTTGGGCTGCTTCCTCCTGTTGGCATCTTCTCACTGCCCCCTCAGAAGGAGGGAGAGTTTAGAAGCTTTGTCCCTGTGACCTGACCCCCTCCCAGAGGGGACACCTAATACTATAAGGAGTTAGGATTTCAACATGTGAATTTGGGGACACACACAAGTTTCAGCCTATACCCTGGCTTCTGCGTGTTTGAGAACAGTTTCCAACCTCATTGTGCTATCCTTGGTCCTTTGTCCGCATTCCGAAGAGAGTAGCAGAAGAGGACGATGCTGTCCCATAGGGCTGGCATTGGACCAGCCGTCTGCTTCATGGAGTTACTTGGATGCTTGCTCCCTGCTTCCTCCTTTCCACATCCAGCCTCTTCAGGCTTGGCCACCCTCCCCGCTCCCCCCATGCCCTAGTTCCAGGTGTTTGGGCTAGCTGTTTTGAGGGGAATAAGGTCCAGAATGGTGGCCCCTAGGCACTTCCCTCCCCCTAACACACTCACTTCATACAGTGTACCCAAAAACAGCCCACAAGTGATTCTGAGTGAATAAGCCCTCCCATCTCAAAGTTGCTGATTAAAATATTAAAAGGCTATTTTGAGGGCAAAAGAAAAGGACTGGAAGAAATTCAGGACCTCTCTAATTTGCTTCTGGAGGTCAGGAAAGAAACAGTCTTTCCAGTTCTGGGGGACAGTGAAGCTTTACTGAATAGTGAATTACCATGTCAACTCCCTGTGATTTCTGATAATGGCGTAACTTTGATTTCTCTTTTCTTTCCTGTTAATAAATGAAAACTTCAAAATAACTAGTAAATTAGGGTGAAGCTGTTTCGAAAGGTCTCTACTAGCTGTCTACTGAGTGAAGTTGAGCCTTTTTACCCATGGAGGAACTTAGGGAGTGTGCAATCTTTTCATCTTAGTCTAAGTTCTCTGGAGCCCAGTCATCAAACATTTACTGAGGATCCGTCTGTACCAGGTTCCATGCTGTGCTCCAGACATAATTTTGTGAGATGGAGTGGCCAGGTCCTTTGCTCCAGCATGGAAGCTGGAAGTGCAGACTACCCCGGTTCCCTACAGCCACCATTCTTGTTTTAAGAATGAGGATCAGGAAGGTGTTCATTCCTATTGTTGGTCATTTCTGATTTTTTTATTTTATTGATCAGTCTTGCTAAGAAAGTATACAGTTTTATTAGTGTTTTGATTTTGTAGGTTTTCTCTAGTATACTTAAAAAATAATTTCTCAATTCCTTGTATTTTCTTTGGATTTAAATCACTGTCCACCTCCTCAGACTTTTTTCTTCTCTCCTAGTAAATGCATTTTAGCTATAAACATTCATATAGTTATGGCGTGTTACATCTTTTTTATTTACTTACTCATTTGTTTGTTTGTTTCTTTGAGACAGGGTTTCTCTGTGTAACCCTGGCAATCCTCTGTAGAACAGGCTGGCCTCGAACTCAGAGATTTGCCTGCTTCTGCCTGAGATTAAAGGTGTATGCCAACACTGCCCAGCTACATCTTAATATTTTTGATGTCATATTTTTATAATCATTCAGTTAAAATATTTCATCTCCACGGTAATTTCTTCACGACTCATGGTTAAAATGTGGTTACTTCTAATAACAATATTATTGTTGATGTCTTAGCTATACTAAGACAGAGAGGTTTTAATTATTATTGTTTGTTATGTGTGGTTGTGTGCACATGTTGCAGCCATCAAGTGTTGTCAACCTTGGTTTTTCATTTTCAAGGCCTAGAGCTTGCCAACTGGTCTAGGCTGGCCAGCCAGCAAGTGAAGAGACCCACCTGTCCCCTCTTCGTAGGGCCACCACTCCTGGCTTTTGTGGATCCAGGCCTGAATGAGGCAGTCATTCTAGGCACTCAGCTAGCTGCTTTGCCCCAAATACTTTATATTCCAAATGACTTGACTTGTTTACATGTTGGTTTCCATATGAACTGGGTCACACATTTACACTTCACTCTTGTGTCTGTCAGTTAATAGGTCAGCCTCTCACTAGGATTGTGGGTTGGAATCATTTTATTCTTTGCAGTTTTCTGCTTGGTGTCTGTTGAGCCTTGTCTCTTGCATATATATTTGTGGTGGTGATATGCAAATCGCCTGAATGGATAGCTGTGCCCGAAACACTCAGATGACCTTTGTCCAGGGCATGGTGCCGCTCTGAGCAGTCTGTTCTCTTCCTCTTGCAAAACCGCCAATCCTGCTGCCTTCAGGCTCCACCCTTATAATCAGATTTAACCCTGGTGAGTTCCTTAGCCACTCCAAGCCCAAGTACAGTGGGTTGCAATGGGCACTGGAGCTTTAATTTATGACTTTTAGGAGAACAGTTCAGCCTCTGGCATCATAGGATACACTAGCCTGCGGTTGCATCTCTGTAATAAAGTCACCGAATTGTGAAACTGAGCAGTATAAGCCAGGGACCACCCGTACAGAGAAAGACTCAAGCGTTTAGTGCCTGGCGCTTATTCGTTAATTGTGGCGTGTCCAGAGGTGGTTTTAAAGCCCGTTTCCTATCGTTTCTGTTTGCAGGTGCTAACTTTGGGTCCCTTCTTGGAATAGGACGGAGAAGCTAAAGAGAATCGATGTGAGTTAGCTGAACCGGCTTCTGGCCCCGCCTCTCTCCAGACATCACTGCTTGACCCGGTGAGGAGCGCCAAGAGCTAGGCCAGTCACGATGAATGTGACCAGCTTGTTTTCCTTCACAAGTCCAGCTGTGAAGAGGCTTCTAGGGTGGAAACAGGGTGACGAAGAAGAAAAATGGGCAGAGAAAGCTGTGGACGCTTTGGTGAAAAAATTGAAGAAAAAGAAAGGGGCCATGGAAGAGCTGGAGAAGGCCCTGAGCTGCCCGGGGCAGCCAAGTAACTGTGTCACCATTCCCCGCTCCCTGGATGGCAGGCTGCAGGTGTCCCACCGGAAGGGATTGCCTCACGTCATTTATTGCCGAGTGTGGCGCTGGCCCGACCTCCAGAGCCACCATGAACTGAAGCCTTTGGAGTGCTGTGAGTTCCCTTTCGGTTCCAAGCAGAAGGAGGTCTGCATCAACCCCTATCACTATAAGCGTGTGGAAAGCCCCGGTGAGTGCAGGTGGACTGTGGTCCCCGTGAGTCTCCTTGAGACCAGGGCAGCAACACCTTCCTGTTGGGAGCTGTGATTCCGAAATATTTGGGGGACACTAGGCAGCCACAGGTGCCCGTGCCAATCATTTCATTAAGGGGAAGGGCTACTTTGTTGTGATTTTGAAAGGATCTGCCCTTGGCCCCCTTGTGTCCAGGGCTCTCTGTCCTGTGGCACTGTAGCATTCTGGGGTGGAATGGTGGCGGAGCAGAGCTCATGTTACAAGAGGAAGGAGATGGAGCCCTACTGTCCCGTCAGTGACTAGGACACTTTTCTCTAGGCTCTGGGGACAAGCCTTCAGCACCTGAACATTTGGTGGTGCATTCCGGTCCAAATTTTAGCAGTCCCGGAGTATTTCATACATGTTAAAAGCCTCCTTCTAAGTGACTTGTTTCTTGGAAGCAGGTTGTGACAGTTGAGGTTTGTGTCTGAATTTGGAGTGTATGGGTCACATTGGTTCTGTGTATCTTTCTAGCAATTTTAGTTGCGCAGTTTGTCAGCGGACAACAGAATCGCAGGCCCTTGCCGTGTGCACTGAAGGAAGGGCATCACAGGCTCTTGCCGTGTGCACTGAAGGAAGGGCAGTGTGGGACAGCTGTGACCAGTTCATAGTCACGTCAGTGCTTTTTGTCATCTGTGTTCAAGTGTGCTGTGGTGTGTTCCCTTTGGGACTATGTTCTGCTGTGTGAGAATTTGATGCTGTTACTTTAAGCTAGCTCGGTCTTTACATGTGTGGTGTTGGGCTATGATAGAGGCTGGAGTCGGCTTCTCACATCTACATGCATTTATATGTAGGATCAGCTGCAGGTGAAAATAGTTAGAAAAGGAAACTGTCTCTACTGAGCAGATTCTTCCTCCCTGATACTTTCTCTTTCAGTTTTGGTGGTTGAAGAAGTCAGTGGGCAGCATTCTTTGGTGGGGAGGGCCTGCGTCCTTTTTATCACCCGAAGCCTCTGACTAGGTACGATGGCCACCACGTAGGGATCAGAGGTGCTTGTACCCGAAGCTGCAAGGGTCACCAGTGTTGGAGGTCCTCATATAGGTTGGCTTGCATTGGCTATTGCAACTGTGACTTAGTGAGTGTCACAGTTCTGCTCTGCAGCGGGCTCCACTCCTATAGTCTCAGGGTTAGGCTGCCCATTGTTCTGGACGGGCCCAGGGCCTTGAGAGGTGACTGGGCTAGGTGCTGTGTGGCCGCTTGCTTACTCCTCTTGACCCAGCAGCTGGAGCGGTGCGGCCCCATGACTGACTTGCAGATGCCTAGACTTGGTGGCAGCAGCTATCGAAGGACAGAAGTCCGTCTTATTCTCTAAGCAGTGGAGTGACTGTCTCACAACATTTATATCGTGTTGGGCATGGCACGTGGTTCAGAGCTGATTTAAAGTATAGGGCAGACACAGAGGCTCCATGCAGGTACTGTGTCGTTATAGCAGAGACTTGAGCATCTGCAGATGAGGGCTTGCAATGGTGCTGTGGTGTCAGTCTCCCGTGGCTATCAACCACTACATTTTGAATTTATATAGTTTGCCCTAGAGCTTGGTTCTACATCTGGACAGGCAGACCAGTTGGCAAGTGGCTCTGTATTGAAGCGTTGAGTTGCCACGGTGTTTGTCATTCAGATTGGTTCACTTAGCTGGTGGTTTCTGAGGGTCCCCAAATATGGAGGGTGTCAGATTTGTGTGGCTTCCCTCCCTGTTCCTGCTCCTGGGATTGCCAGATGACCTGTCTCTCACAGGAACTTTAGACCCAAGGGGTAGACTGCAAACTTCTAGCTCAGTCATGCAATAATAGATTGGTCTCCAAAGGCTTTTTGTATTTTTGTGGAATATTGAAGTAATGTAAAAGGTAAAGTCTAGGGAATAATCTGCAAAGGCTTTTGTGTTTACTGCCTATTTTAAGAAAGAGCGCATATAAGCTAAAATTACAAAATGTGCCCCTCTGATTACATTTCTGTTAGTGACCACCATTCTGAGTTTGACATTTATCTCCATGCATGTTTTATACTAATACATTTTTCATAGGAACACATTATTTTGTATGGTTTTAAAGTATTATATAATGACATTAGATTTTCCTGGAATTGAGTGTCTTGTTCATTCCATATTATGCTCTATGACTGTAGAGTGTACATTTTTATGATTATCTTGTGCTGTGAAGGGCTCTCTGTTGGTATTTTATTTGGGAAGGATTGATAGAATTAGGCCATGATATACAGTATTACTTAGTATTCTGTAAGTTTTCACTGCACACTTCTTACACATCTTGTAGCTTTATTTTTCAGGTGGCTCTTTATTGGCCCTTTTGGAAATTACGCTGTTCGGGTTGCTCTGGGCTAGGACTGCATTTCCCCCCTTTCCTAGCTACCTTGCTGGGCTCTCATTAGCTTTAGTATTAACACTCTCCTGGTTGTCAAACCAGATGAGGTATAAGTGTGTGTTGTTTATTTTTAGGAAAAGTTCATAAAGACACATGGTTTTCTTTTAGTCAGAAACTGAAATGGAGATGGGAATGTTAGAATAAAAAGGAATATGCAAGTAATACATACAAATTGGGCTCTGGGTGCATATGTTTTGTTCACAGGCTCCATGGGGAAAATTTAATGTCACTCAAGTAATGAAAGTGACTCCTCCAAGCCAGACACCAGAAAAGCGAAGGGTTTGCACATGAGAAGTCCTCTCACGCCTGAGGTCTCTGTTCAGAGCACTCTTGTCCTTTGCAACCACCTCGATAGCCCTCTGTGCCAGCCTGCCAACATTTTGCCCTGCACTGCAGCAGCCCCTGCCTGGTCGGCTCTGTAACCTCTATCGCTTGTGACCTATTAGGATGTGGCCCTCATGGAAAGGTGCAGTTTCCCATTGCTCTTTAGTAGAGCTCTGCCCCCTTCCCATTTCTGCACTCTCTCCATGGCTCTGTGGATGGGTTCTACACAGGCCCTCAGTGCGATCTGCACTGTAACTCCTTCGTCCTCTCCCGTGGTCCAACCTTCTCCTTCAAATCTAAACTTAGTAGAGATCTGTGTAGTTGGACTCCTCCTTGATCCTTCCCTTTTCTTACCCCAGAGAGATTATGCCTTTCCCATAGCAACCTGAGCTTGTTCGTAATATACTTCTCAGCCTGTTGCTGTTGCTGTCCGCTAATCTCTGAGTAAAGAAAGTGTAGGGCAGACACTGTGCACACTAACTTCTCTGTCTCAGCAGCTACCACAGCAACAGGGATTATTGATGATCACTGAAAATGCTGTGACTTTGTAGAGATGAGTTTTCAGTGTGTGCAGCCTTTGAAAACCACCTTCCTCTCTGGTTTCCTTGCTGATGTAAGATGAAAAGGGACGCCATTCCTGGCACAGTTCTGTTACTTGATAACTTGTGCTAACTTAGCTTTGATGAAGTGGAGAGGCTGAGTATGACTCTGAGCTTCAGGATCTTTGTCCTCTTCAGCCAAGAATCTTACGAGCCATCCACTGGACAGTTCTAGAGACCCTTGGAGGACAAGGCTGAGGTGTGTTTGGTTTTGACTTTTGTCTTTCATTTAGAGTCTGTGTGTGTGTGTGATCACATGCCAGCCCTGCATTGCTGGGATTGTGATTGATGTTCATGCTAAGGTTATTGGAACCCTGGGTAAGTACCCAGGCCAGTCAAGGCCACTGTCGTGGTGAGGCTCTGCCATTCCTAGGGTGCTAGTTACCAATCTTTAAGTCACTCAGCATTTGAGTGTTTTCTTGTTCTGATACAGATAGAAAACTGGCTTGCTCTTTCTAGATTTTTCCTTCAGGTAGTCATCAAGGTTATTGAGAGAAAGACAGATTTTGTCATTGTTCCTTTCATTACCTTTGCTTTCTATTTTTTTGCTCCAAGATAATTTAATCAATTTAGGTAACTACAGTTTCTTCTTAACCTGTGGCGTGTATTACAAATAAAATGGTGTAAACACGATGGTAGGGAAACCTCAGCACCTTCAGAAACATTCCCTCTGTGTTCACTGTCGCTTCGCTGGCTTGTGCGGAGCAGAGACCCATCTTTCTGTGGAAAGGTCATACCCTGGCCATTATTGAAGCATACGGCTCTCGTGGACATGTTTGGATTGTTCTCCTGCAGACATGTAGACACTCTTAGGAAACAGAAAGTTCCCAGAGTCTCTGAGACTGACCTTGCCGCTGATGTACAGTCTGACTGTTTGCTCGGACTTTTACTAGCCTTCCGAGTGGAGGCTGCTTATTAGTGGTCAGATTAAATATTGCTTCTCTTTTTCTTTTCCCAAAGTAAATGCTGACCAAGGCTGAGTAAGTCACCTAATTGTGGTATTGAGAAGACCATTCGGCTGCTGTCTGTTGCTCTCAAACTACCTTAATGGGGGTTTCCTGGCTGCTGGCCTCCTTTTTTTTCCCTCATGTGGTTCTTTAAAATTATGTTTTTGCACTTTGAACTTCACCATGTACACCTGAGCTTAAAATTCTGAGACTTGTCAGGTGTGCCAGCATATGCCTGCATTCCCAGCACTCAGGAGGCTGAGGCAAAAGGTTGAGAATTTGGGGCCACATAGTAAGAGCCTGTCTCATAAGATACCACCCCCTCCCCTCAAACAAATGAAGTCTGAGACTTACATATTCGTTGTTAATCCTGCTGGCTGTTAAGTTGAAATGCGCTGAAAAGCATTCCCACCTGTTGGCTGAATATGGGCTTCAATTCCAGCTGTCCATTTGCCCTGTAATTTGTGGCTTGGTAAATTTTACCTGGAAGGGAGTGTTTCAAACATTATAGAACTGGAGAAAGATAAATTATTGCCCAGCAGGAATAGGGCAGGGAAATGGATGCCAAGGAAGGAAGCAAGCAGAGTGGTCCAGAGGATGCTGAAAGCTTCTTAATTTGACAGTATGTATCCCTGTCGGACTCCTGTGGTCACATACAGCTGCATATAAATCCATAATGATCTCAACTTAAAAAGCATCCTGTGAGTTAGGTGGTGGTGGGGCATGTGTTTAATCCCAGTACTTGGGAGGCAGAGGCAGAAGGTTCTATGAGTTCAAAGCCAGCCTGGTCTACAGAGTGAGTTCTAGGACAGTCAGGGCTACACAGAGAAACCCTGTCTCAAATAAACAACAAAACAAACAGTGTTCTTTGAAAGATTATCAGTTTGTCTCACATCCCAGTGCCTTGCCCTAAGACGGTCAGGGACCCTATATGATGGTGCAGAAGTGATTTCCACCTAGTAATACTGGAACCTCCGATTTCGAGTCTTTCCTGGACTAGCAGTGTGCACCACGGTGCTGAGATGGTAAGAGGTGCTCGGAGCATCACTTCTAGTCAGACACACCCTCTGTGGGAATTGCAAAGGGAGCCGATGCTCCCAGTGCTGCATAGGTGATGCCCCCAGGCTGTTGCATGGGTGGGCTTTAGGTTAGGTAGGTTAGGCAAGAGTGCATTTTCAACTTAGAGTGTTTTGACCTCGGGGTTTTTGGGAATGTGACCTCATCATTAAATCCCAGAGCACCTGTGCAGTGTATTTGCTGGGTGGGTGGGGCAAATGTTGACTTTTCTAGAAGGTTGTGAGGTTATAAGTCAGTTACCAAGATGTGTTCATTACAGAGATTTTGAACATTGGAGGTAAATTACAATACTATAAATTAACAATACTAACTATAAAAATTAAAACAAGACAGTATGTACTGTGTGTTCCAGTATACTTCGATTTCTCTTCCTTTTGTCATTCGTAATAAACACAGGGCTCTACAGGAACTGTACCTATCAGAAAGACTGGCATGTAATTATAGTAGTGTATACTAAATTGAATGACAGGTGTGGATGGAGGGTGACCATAAACCTCAGAAAGCGCTAACAAGACGTCCTCAATTGTAACACACCTATTCTAGCTAACACTGGCCCATGGGGCAATGCAGGGATGTTCGCATGTGCCTGATATCCCAAGGATTGTGTGTGTGTGTGTGTGTGTGTGTGTGTGTGGTGTGTGTGTGTGTGGCTATGAGTCATTGTGCCTGGCACAATGGATTCCAGGGGTGAAGGTCAGATCTTCATGCTTGTCAGCCAATCAGTTTACTAACAGAGCTATCCCCCAGCCCTGTACAGAGGACTGTAACCAGTTTTAGGTAGAGAGACAATAAAGTGTTATTAATGAAGCAGGCCGAGGAACCAGGTTAAATGAATGGCTAAGACTAAGGAAAATTAGCAAATATGTTTTCTATTGGCATTGCTATCATACAAGTGTCCCACTGTGTCAGTCTGAGGAGATGACAGCAACTTGAGTCTCGCTGGTGGTGCTGGTGGATGGCAGGCCACTGAGGAAGTGTTCTGGAAGGCAGGCCACTGAGGAAGTGTTCTGGAAGGTAGGCCACTGAGGAAGTGTTCTGGAAGGCAGGCCACTGAGGAAGTGTTCTGGAAGGCAGGCCACTGAGGAAGTGTTCTGGAAGGTAGGCCACTGAGGAAGTGTTCTGGAAGGCAGGCCACTGAGGAAGTGTTCTGGAAGGTAGGCCACTGAGGAAGTGTTCTGGAAGGCAGGCCACTGAGGAAGTGTTCTGGAAGGTAGGCCACTGAGGAAGTGTTCTGGAAGGTAGGCCACTGAGGAAGTGTTCTGGAAGGCAGGCCACTGAGGAAGTGTTCTGGAAGGGTACTGGGTCACCCTCTTTGCTGGTCTCTGCCTCTGTGTGTCCAGCTGTAGTGTGCTGTGTCACCAAAGGCCATGGAACCAAGCCAAGCAGCCTAAAACCCATGAGCTGGAACCCATGAGCCAGACAAACAAACAAACGAATGACATATTCCCCCCTTTCAGATGATTTTCTGTTAGGTTTGTGTTCACCAAAGAAGCCCAAAAAGCCATTAGGTGACCTAAAGACCTCCCACTGCACCCTGTGTCTGAGAGGGTCTGTCAGGACGAGGTGCAGGATGAGAATTAGAAGGTTTCTCATTTGTTGTGTGTGGGAAGCACAGGGTTGGCACACGTCACAGCGTCCATGCAGAGGTCAGAGGGTGACATCTCAGGAGCTGGTTCTTGCCTTCCACCTTGCTTTTGAGGCAAGGTCTTCCTTGTTTCTGCAGCTGGAACCCGTGGGGGATTTCTGTTTCTTCTTTAAAGCCAAATGCTTTCAAGAAGCCCTTACAAAGCCCATGTCTATAATCCCAGGAATGCTATGGCAAGGTAGGAAGTGAGATAAGTAGGAAGGAGATGGGTCAGAAGCATGCATACCCAACATGGCAGCAGAAGTGAGAGGCCATCTCATCAAGAAAGTCCTTAAAACAGAAGTAGGTTGTAAACTATTGGTGGCGATGGATCAGAAACCCTGATGCGTCCCATGTAGCAGTGTGGGGGGGGGGGCTGCCCATGTAGACTGTAGAGTGGAATCTCGGGAATTAGGACAGGAAAGGCCATGTAAAGAAGGTACTGACTTCCTGTAGCAATGATGTGAAAACATGATAGGGGTGGGATGATCAGGCTTAGGCTTCCACTTAGCTTGGACGGTTCGACCAGGGGCCACGTGCTCATCTTCCAAGGGCCACTCACTGTGGCTGCTGACCCCTCGGGGAAGGTGACAGTTGAGACTGTCCATGTCTTCAGGGTTACTATGAAGATGCTTTTAATCAGAGTGTGTGATGAGGTCTCTGCACTAGTACATTCTTGAGACTGGTGTAGATTATGCAAGATGAGGAGAAATCTCCATACTGTAGAATCAAGTGAAATGTGTGGTGTGAACAAGTCTTCATGAAGCAAATACCCAGAAACTGGTGGTAAAGAGTACAGTAAAAATGGCGACAGTCAATCTCATTGCCCACATTTTGCCCTGCAGTGTTTAAACCACACATGTGTTCTCATTTACTTCTGACCTAAGGAGCATGTGCCAAAGGCTGCTGAGAGTGGCAGTGGAGTAATGAACAATTTGAAACTGGCCATCTTGAATCCAAGTTCAGATCCACGCCACTTAGCACCTATGGGACCTGCTTCCCATGAACCAGGAAGCAGCTGGCTTCTCTTTAACAAAGGAGTTACAAGATGCCTGGGGTTACAAGTCTTAGAGCCTGTGATCTACAATGCCTGTGGGGCCAGCCTGTGGACTGGCTGAGGGGAGGGTGGGGAGTGTGGGCGTCTTCGTGTTGGGTGCTTAGGAAGTTGTGTGTGTTTGTTTCCCATTTATCAGGATCCATCACTAGAAAACCAGCCTCTCAGCTTTACAGAGCACATTTGCTGGAATCAATCTGAATTTGAATAAGCTGAATATAATTAATTGAACTGTGATTGTTCACCAGGCAGAGCCACTTGGGCTCACTGTGAAGGTGTCAGTGCACTGTGAGGTATCTGAACCAACTGCTCAGAAATTCTTAAGACAAGGTAGTCCAGAGCCTCACTGTAGAGCCAGGGCTGCTCAGGCTTGAATCCTGAGCCACTGGGCATTAGCTAGACAACCATAGGTAACCTAACCCCATTGGATGCTGGTTCTATATTCTTGGATAAGTTACTTATCCTCCCTGTCCCTCCATTTCCACTCATAAGATTTATTTTTATTCGTTTAATTACCTGTAGAATGCACACATGCATATGAGGGTTTGTATGTATGTATGTATGTATGTATGTATGTATGTATGTATGTGGGGAGGGGCGTGCACCATTGTGTGTGCAAGTCAGAGAGCAACCTTCAGGAGTTGCTTCTCTCCAACTCTGTGGGTTCTGGGACTTAAACTCTGGGCCTCATGCTTGGCAACAAACACCTTTACTTATGATCCATTTCAAAAGCCCTGGACACTGCTTTCTTGTCAGCTGTATAAGGCCAAGCTGGTCATTCCCAGAGCATATTGGTTTGAATCTGTATTCTACCTAAGACTCAGAGCTACCACTGTTTGAAGTCTTAGGGCACAAGGGGTCATCACTGGATAGTTGGCACAGGTAAGAAATTTGAAGTTCGGTTTCCATAGCTAAAGACTCGGAACAGGAGACCTGTGCCCTGCAATGTTGTATGGTGACCCCTTCATCACCGTTCACCCAGGCTGAGTTTGCCCAGACGCCCCCGTTCTGATTCAGTGTGTGTGGGGTGATGTTCAGTCGGTTGTTTGAAGTGAGTGTCTGAAGGACACACTGTGAGAAAGGCTCTGCTGTATTCATCCACTTAAACAGACCAGGAGTTGAAGTAAACTCAAGCATGCTAACTGAAAACACGAAGGACCTTCTTATGTGCCAGGCTCTGGGTGACACACAAGGACAACAGTTCTGCTCTCTCTCGGCATGGGCAAGCCTGGGTGCCGCTGCGGGGCACTGGGAAGGTGGTGCTCCCACTGGGTGGAGAGCAGGCAGGGACGGTGATTGCGAAAGACATGGAGCTGAGCATTGGAGGTGAGCCGAGACAGAGGACGGGTGTGGGGGGGTGAACAGGAACCTCAGGCAGACCCCAGTCATGGCCAGCATGCCATGGACACATTTCACAGGATGGTCAGTGGTGGGCACAAAATCACTGGCCTGCATTTTCCAGAAAGTCGAGTTTTAGAAGTTAAGTTATAGTTAGGCTATCTTTAAAATAAATTGAATGTTTGGCTTTTATTTTCGGAAGGAAGGAAGGAAGGAAGGAAGGAAGGAAGGAAGGAAGGAAGGAAGGAAGGAAGGAAGGAAGACCAATGCTGGCATTGAATACAATTAATTTCTCTGCTTATGTTGGAATTGTGTTTGCATTTTTGCCTCCTATGAATACACTTCTTCAGTGATTGCTACATTCCAATAAGCCAACACTAGTGTCTTCCTTGGGGAAAACCGACTGGTGAAAATACCATGAGTGTGGGGAGATGGCTCAGTGAAGTGTTTGCTGCACAAATGTGAGGACCTGAATCCAGCCCTCAGCACACACAGGAAAAACGTGGCATGGTGGCACTTGGCTGTAATTATGGGGGGCGGGGGCAGAAAAAGGCAGTCATGGGCGCACTGGTCTAGCCAGTCTGCCGAAAACAGTGAACTCCAGGTTGTGAAAGAGCCTGTCTCAAAAAATAGAGAAACAATTGAGGAAAACAGCCCAGTCTCTCCCCTTCTCTCCCTCCCTCCTCTTTCTCTGAAAACACACACACACACACACACACACACACACACACACACACACACACACACACCTACCTTAATCAGAAATGGGAAAGAGAATTTTTGAAGTGACATTCTCAGCCTCCTCAGTTTTGAAGGACTAAGTAGTAAGGCCTGGCTGTAAACAGGCTTTGACTCAAGCCTTGACCCCACTTTGATCAGACACTAGATCCAGAATGAGATACTTAGCTAGGCTGAGCCTGCTTCCCTGCGCACCAGATTGCTTGTAAGATCGAGCATGGAAACACCCTGTGTCAGAGCCATGTCCTGTTGACTTTTATGGCCACAGCTCAGGGACCTTATCTAATATTTCAAACCCTGCCCACCCTCACCACCCTGAGCAAGCTAAAAGATAAAGGGTCTTTAGCTGTTGTTTATTGCTGTTAAATTTTAACCTGGATTAAGATTCAGAGAACCATTTCTTCAGTTCCCAAGAAATGTGCTGATGTAAAGAATCCTGTTTTACAAACATACATACTATTAACTTGAAAACCATCTTATACCCCTCACCCCACCTCTTTGTGTGAAAGGTTTCTGCCCACAAGGCCACCAGCATATTCTATCTGGGACATCTGTCTTAGGCAGCTGCTCCAGCAATTCGCCCTTTTGCTAAGAACTCCTGCAAGGCCGGTTAGCCACCCTCCACTTTTAGACGGTCCCAGTATCCTCAGTTCAGTGTCCTGAGAGGATACGTGGACAGAGCTTTGCATGGTGTACTGCTGAACTAGGATAGGTGTCCACAGGCCGAGGCAGAAGACTCCAGAGTAGGCTGCCTGAGCAAAGTGGTGTTCTTTATGGGAGGCGGAGGGGTGTGAAACCCCAAGAAGTCTGGTGATTTGCTGAGAGTGCCTGAGGTAGTCACCCTGCTAAACACCTCCTTCACTCCTGCAGCACCACGCAGGAAGCATTTAGGCAGCTTGATTCCCATTCTGTCTTCATGAACAAACATAGGCAGGGGGCTGGCAGCCTTATCATCAGAACTCTCTTGTGGTTAAAGCAGAAGCCAGCTGCCTTTTGGAGAACATTTGGAGGGTCACAGCACAGCTGAAGACTTCTCAGGTTGGACTACCACACTTTGCTACTGACCACTGGTGTAGAATTTCAAGCCATGCCTGAGTCTCTGCACAAAGCTCCAGTCTGGGGTGTATGGGAATGCTGTTGAGCTCGGCTGTATAATTTTAGCTATTCCTGGTCATTCCTTCCCAGTGTGCCTTGGCATTGCAGAAAAGCAGAGCCCAGTAGCAGAATCACAAATATCTTCAGCATCCTGCAGTTTTATTCTTCATTTGGTTTCCCTGTTGGTGGATGGGGAAAGAGATTTTAATTTTTATGGAAAGAGATGTGGAGTTTGAAAAGTGGAGTCAACAGCAGTGAGGAAAGGAAGAATCTGACTCCGCCTTCTCAAAGGTCAGGAGGAGAGGGCATCCCAAGACTTAGGCCAGGGGCTGGAGAGATGGCTCAGTGGCTAAGAGCACATACTGCTCTTAGGTCCACGTTCAGTTCTCAGCATCCCCATTGGGCAGCTCACAACTGCCTGTAACTCCAGCTACAGAGGATCTGATGCCTCTGGCTTAGGCGGGCACTGGCGCTAACATACATGTACAGATATGTTCACAGATGCACACATAAACATACATATATTTAAAGTAAATCGTTAAAATTTGTTTCTAAAATAAAGACTTTGGAGAGAGATGGCTTCTTCCTTAGTTTAGAATCCAGGTCCCCTACACATGGCAGATTTCCCAGGCAGCATGTGCCTGCAATCCCAGTGCTGGGGAACTAGAGGGAGGAAGATTCTTACAGCTGGATGTCTAGCCAATCCAGCAAATCTGTGAGCAAGAGACCTTGTCTCAATAGGTAAAGTGAGAAAGCGGCTGAGGAAAACAGCTGGTGCTCAACCTCTGACCTCCACATGCATGTTAACATGAACCTACACGTGTACACAGAGAGAGAGAGACAGACAGACAGACACTTCAGGCAGTTGTCATCTGGGTGAAAAAGGCCCACTCATCCAGGTCCCTGTTTCAGAGGAGCATTGAGCTCAAGCAGGCCAGGGTGTTAGTTCCAGGGTTCTCTGAACAGATGCCCAGTCAGCTTGGAGAGAAATCTTAGTAAGACCATAGGCTCCACATCCAAGGATCCAGGGGTAAACCTCGGGACCGAAGCAGAAAGAACAGGTTTACTGACAGTGTTTAGGAAGCAGTTTGGAATCTGGCTTCTCAAAGGTGTCTTACAGAAAAAAAGTGTGTCTGGAAGTTCAAGGACTGCAGTTCCAAACCATGCATGCCTGCCCTCAAATGAAGTTAGGGATTCGAGAACTTGGAAGGTGCCATGTGCACCTGTACTGACCAGGTTGTGTGTGTCCCTAAATTCATGTTGATGCTCTGATGTCAAGTACCTTTTAGAGACAGGCCTTTAAGGGAAAAATTTAACTGAGACGAGAGCATTGTGGGGAACACTAATGTAATCTGTTAGCATCCTTACAAGACAGGGTTAGACTATGCAGAAAGAAATTCAGCAGTATTGAAGGCTATCAGAAGCCAAGGACAGGTCTCAGCAGAATCCAGCCTGCCACTACCTTCATCTCAAGACGTTTACCCTCCAGGACCACAGGAAAATGAATTTCTGTTATTCCAGTCACCACTGTTTGGTATTTGGTATTTTATTACAGCTACGTAGGAGCTACGTAGGAAAGTACAGATAGTGTCTACGAATCACAAAGCCACCATAGATGGGAACAGACCTTTAAAGTGCTTTTGTTTTTTTTTTCAGTGTTGAGAATGGAGCTGGACCCTCATGCATGCTAAGCTGTACTCATGGCTTTCTCTTTAACTGTGCACATTCATTCAGGAGACCACAGAGTTCAGAAAGGATCCCGTAAAGATGGAGTTATCCATGTGGGTGCTACGAACTGGAAGAGCAGTGTGCACTATTGACCTCTGGGCCATCTCTCTGCGTTTTTGAACAGTCTCACTAAGTTGCCCAGGCTGGCCTAGCACTCATTCTGTAGCCTAGACTAGCTTTGCACTCAACATCCTCCTGCCTCCACCTCTTGCCCAGCTAGCTCTTCCTTATTCTAAATAAGGCATTTCCTCACCAAGATGCTGATCTTTACTGTTTACTTGTGAATGTGATGGCATCTCAGTAAAGACTCAAGAACAAGGCATACAGGGTGGTAACTAACGCTATTTGGAAAGAGAAGGAAAACTAACAGGAGCTGGGACTGTCAGGCATTAATACTGTGGTGTGGGACAGGCAGTGATGGCACACACCCAGCGCTCAGGCAGAGGCAGAGGCAGGTGGAGCTCTGTGATTTCAAGGCCAGCCTGGCCTACAGAGTGAGTTCCAGAACAGCCAGGGATACACAGAGAAACCCTGTCTTTAAAAACCAAACATACACACACAATTAGCAAAATGTAATTTTAAAACAACAGCAATGACACATTAACATGGGCATAGATTAGAGCAGAATAGAATGTCTAAAAACAGACAGAATATGCACAGAACCTTAGGGAAAAGGTAGCAGCTTAGTCCCCAGGATAGAGATGGCCTCTTAATCAGTGACATTTAAGGTATCTGGCTAACCATTCAGAAAAGGTAAAATTAGATGCATTCCTTATGCCACAAATAAAACCAGTGGATCAGAAACCTAAATAAATTGGGAAATTCTTCATGCCCCAGAAGGGTGCAGGAATGAGTTCTCCCATTGAACAAGACAGACAGACAGACAGACAGACAGACAGACACACACACACACACACACACACACACACACACACACACACACACACACACCCCCTACACACCCCTGTGTGTGCATGCAAAGAGAAACCAGAAAGATGAACAGACAAGGGCCTGGCTAGGTACCCTGTGAGGGAAGGGAGCAGAAAAGATGGGAGATATATTGTTCTGACCTTCAGAACCATGTCAGTGTCTTCTGGATTTACAAAATCAGTGAGGACTGGCAATAAATTGTGCAGAGAAGTTTAACACTGAAGGTGAGAGTCACACCTAAACACACTTTGAGAAAATGGAAATGAATCCAAGTATTTTGCACATAAAAATAAATTAAAAAATAAATTCCTATGTATAGTTCATAAGATGGTATGAATATTTTAGTTTTGAGAAAAAAATGAGTATATTTAAGGGAATCCATAAGTGTATTGAAACTGGGACAGGCATGTTATATTGACTCATGCCTGTAATAATCTCTGTGTGCAAGAAGTGGAGGCAGGAGGATCAGGAGTTCAAAGTCATCCTCAGCTACAAGTTTGAGGCAGACCAGGTCTACATGAGACCCTGTCTCAAAATTTCCAAAAGTTTAATACAAATAAGAAGTTGGTGGAGCTGGGTTGGATTTAGGAAGAGCGTTGCAAACAAAGCCTTACTGCACACATCCCCTTGCACACAGACAGCTTAGAGTTAGTGTGACTTCAGGGTCTACGATGTCCCTTACCAGCAGGGACCAGGGCCCCAGGGATAGAGGGAGAAATGAGACAAGCCAGGAGCACTGTGTCTCAGAAATTAGAGAAATGCCTAAAGAGTAGCAGCATGTTTTAACAAGCATGAAGAGCAAACATTGGCCAGTTGTAGGACACGATGAACCACAAAATAGACAAGAATAGGAACATTTCAGCCCATTTGTCAAGAGTTCACAAATCCATGCCAGTGGGAGTTATAGATGAGTGGAAGGCTGGAGATGGGCAAGTCCCTCCTTAGGGCAGAATAAAGTCATGCTTCAACTATCTTAGCAGAGGTTGTTTCAAGCAAAATCTACATTCAGGGTTGGTGAAGTCTGATGAGCAATGGAGGGTGCCCTCGGTCTGGAGGATCTGTCAGCTGTAATTACAAAAAGACGAAGTAGCTGTGGATGGTAGGTGAACTGGACAGTAGTCTAACCAAGCCGTTGAAAGGAAACAGGCAGATGTGGTTGGCTTCTGGCTATGTACCCAGAGAAGGTTGTAATGTCACCTGCACAGTATGTACAGTATGTGTATGCACAGTATGTACAGTAGCTACTGTCAGAGGAACCAAGTTGAGAGGCAGTCTGTAAAATCACTCATGGTTACCATGTCAGTAACGGACTCGTGTGTGTGTGTGTGGAAGTTAGTACTACTGTCTAGCAGTTACTCTTGACTGTGGAGTTAGGGAGCATACAGCATATATTACTTGCTCTTACGGTATTCAGACAGCATATATTACTTGCTCTTATGGTATTCAGGGGTGGGGTGGGAAGTGTTTAGAGCATGAGAAGGGAAGAGAGTGAATGACTGAGTAAATGTGGCAAAGTGTTAAGAATGGGGGGTGGGGTCAAGCAGGTGAGCCAGCTCAGTGGGTAATGGTGCTTGTCACACAGACTTGGAGACCTAAGTTCAGTCCCCAGAACCCATGTAAGACAGAACAACTCCCTGAAGTCCCGTGTCCTCCAGAGTTGAAAAAGTGTTAGCTACTATGACAGTTTGTGTCAAAATAAGAAGTGACTGAAAAGAATGGTCACAGAGCATTATTACAATGATCCCATCCTGAAATATCCCAGGTCATCTGGAGGCAAAGCTGTATCATCAGGTAAATTGCAGATACATAGAATAACTTGCTACTCATAAAACTGGGTCGGGGTTAAAACATCCTGTTTATTTGAAGATTTGTACACCTTACTATAGATTTAGAGTAGCTTAGTTTACTAGAGGTACCTAGACCTACATCAGCAGTCATCTTAAAGTGTAGCTTAGTGGAGGTGTACATGCTTAGTATGTGCAGAGCACTGGTTCAAACCGTAGTCCTGTGAGAACGTAAAACCGTCAGGATGAGGAAAAGGTCACATTCACCATCCAGAGGGTCCTCACTGCACTTGATGGTTCATGTCCTAACAGCTGATGGAAGTCTCTGATCTCAGTACTGTGCCTTGATGCAGGCCACTACCAAACAAGGTGAGAGCAGGACTGCAGAGCTGGGGTACAGAAGCACAGTGTCCCCTGCTGTCACGAAGTTAATTTCACCCCATGGCCACTGCCGCCTGCTGGCCGTAGGAACGGTCCCATTCTGAAGCTGTTAGGCAAGGAGAGCCGTCAAAATAGGTGGCTTAGGAGGTGGAATCCGCTTAATGTAAGGATAAGCTGCTAATGTTGCATTTGTCCCAAGTAGTTAAGTAGAACTACAGCTGATTACCACGAAGCCAGGCATGCTGTTGGTACCGGAGGCCCAGCACCCCGAAGGCTGTTCTCAGCCGTTCAGCACGTTCAAGGGCAGCATGGGCTCCCTGGGGGAAGAAAAGTGTTAACTCACACTGCAGCAGCTAAAAGATAGGGAATATTGATGTATACATAAGTAACTCAGGATACTGAGCTGTATTTCATAGCACAGTGAGATAGGTTTCTGCTGGCAATAGGGATCCCGGCTTCTTACCAGAGTGACTTTGATTAGTCTTCCCCTCGATTGACTGTTGGAAGGAAAAAGTAGAAAATGATGTCTTGCTTTGGGCAGATTCCATCGCTATGCTAGAAATAAATTATATGTATTATACTCAAATAGCAAGGGAAATCTACAAGTGCTATCACTTTGTGATAATTGACAAATGAGTGAGGAATTTTACTACTTCCCCAAATCTGTTTTACCAGCAGTTCACAGCTAAGCGATAAGCACGTTGGCGTTGCATGAACATGCCTTCCAGTAGAAGAACTGGAAAGTCCCAAAGGGCACTCCATTTGTAATGTCACTGAACGTTTCTTAGGGAAGTGCACGGGGCTCTGGTCACCATTCTTAGTAGGCAACTTAACATCCCCTTCCTTCTCTTGAGCAGTTTTAAAGCACACTGCTTTTCTCTGCTGCTTTCATGGGGGCAGGAGGCTTCGGAAGGTCTTTGTCACTAAGGGGAGCCACCTGGTGACCCTGGAGGTCATCAGTGGTCTAGTGACACTCCCCATGGTGGAGGCTTTACAGGGATTTTCTGGAGTAGCAGTGCTGGTTTCCATCACCTCAGGCTCAGGCTCTGAGCTTTCACTTGAAGAGACAACTCTTTTTGTTGTCTAGGCATCCACCTCTTGGACCGCCTGTCTTGGGGTTTTCAGTTGGCAAATGTGACCGTAACTTCTGTGTCCTCCCTGGCCCTGTTGTGTGGTGTTAGAGGACCATGGAGAAGTGGGTACATTCAGGGAGGTCCTCAAAGAAAAGATGCTTCTAAGAATGGCTGGCAGGACATCCCGAAACCTCAGAGCCATGTCTCTAACCACCTTCCCATGCTCGCTGCTTGTTCACTGCTTTTTGCTTTAAAAGGAGTTAATGTGTTGATTAAAACACTTAATGGTAAATAATATTATTCAATATATGTTAACACATTTTAGCATACTATAATATGTAAACAGGGTGGCCCAGGCTGGATTCCAGCCTCAGATCCCTTTGCCTTAGCCTCCCTCCTGAGTACTGGGATTGTGGTGTATGCCACAGTGTTAGCTCTGTGTGTGTGTGTGTGTGTGTGTGTGTGTGTGAGAGAGAGAGAGAGAGAGAGAGAGAGAGAGAGAGAGAGAGAGAGAGAGAGAGAGAGAGAGAGAGAGAGAGAGAGAGAGAGATGCAATGCGTGTTTGGAGTGGTGAACATGTGGAAATCAGGGATCAAACATGGGTAAAAGGGTTTGCTGTGTGATAAACCCTTTTAGCCATGAAGCCCTCTGGCTAGCCAGTGATGTGTATTGCTAATTGTACATTAGCCTTTTTGTGAATAGGAAATTTTAAATGGAATAAAGCATCGATTTTTAACCTGAAACTGTGTCTGGAGGCTTCCCTGGGCCAACAGGCCAGTGACCCTGTGCTCAGGCTGGGGTCCTGTGATCAGGCTGGGGTCCTGTGATCTAGGTTATACTCTGTCATGGAAAGTCACTTTCCCTGTGACAGCAGGATGGCATTCAGGTTGTGTGTCCTCACGTACTGTGATGTAGTTAGCGATTTTCATCTTGCTCATTTGTCTGTTTTCTCTCTGTTCCCAGTGCTTCCTCCCGTGCTGGTTCCCAGGCACAGTGAGTATAATCCTCAGCACAGCCTTCTGGCGCAGTTCCGCAACCTGGGACAGAATGAGCCTCACATGCCACTGAACGCCACGTTTCCAGATTCCTTCCAGCAGCCCAGCAGCCACCCGTTTCCCCACTCGCCCAACAGCAGCTACCCCAACTCCCCAGGCAGCAGCAGCAGCACCTACCCTCACTCTCCCACCAGCTCAGACCCAGGCAGCCCTTTCCAGATGCCAGGTACGAGGGGCGCCCATTCGGGGACCCTGCCTTGGGGAGGCGAGTGGGCGTGGCTGTGGGGCGGGGCTCGTCGCACCCTGAGCATGTCCCTGTGAGCGTTTGAGAGTATCCGTGTAGGGAGGGGAGTCGTACATACAGCTGGAGGAGAGGATGGCTTGTTTGAGTCCTGTTATATTTTCCTCTTGTTTTCAAAAGTTTTGAAACAGCTGCATCCTTCTGGGAGTGGCACAATTGTTCCAGAAAGGGGAAAATGTCATGTTACACACAGTGCTGTTCTGAGAAGCGGCTTTGGCGAGCATTTCCGACATTGAAGAACCTTTGCTATCAGTGCAGTCGCAGAAGAACTATTTCCTGAGGGGAACCCTCCCTCCCTCTCCCCCCCCCCCGTTTAATTAGATTCATTTAGCCAGTGATGTAATCCCAAGAAACATGTGCTTTTAACAACAAGGAATTGCCCTCAAAGTGCTGGACACCATCTGCTTGTTTAACTTAGCAAAGACAAAACCAGTTATTTTCCTGTCTTAGTCAGAACGGATGGTGTAAGTTATCAAAATAAGTGATTAATTAGAAGATTACATTTTTCAAATTACAGGTTAGTAAACAAGCACCAAAAATATTAGTGTCAGAGCTCTTGCCAGTTGACATTAACAAGGACACGATAAATCAAAGATCATCATGAAATCTGTGGCTATTTTTGTGAGGGAAAATGATGGGGCAGAGGCATGTTTATAGAGCCCCTTAAGGTACTTTAAATTAAATTTTAATTTAGCATCCATGTTACATCTTCAGAAATTAAAACACGATCCATGCTTTATTGCTTCCTCTTCTTTTTAAACACTTATTTTTCAGCCTTTTTATTTTGAATTACGTTTTTCTGTTTGGGAGATAGATTATTTTAATAACAAAACTAATTTCCTATCCACCCATTCCCTGGCAAGCCCATTGGGCCTGGTGGACGGGTTAGTTGTGAAAAGGTCTGTTTCAGAGGACTTTTGAGCAGGGGCAACTCCAGGGGAGCCCCAGTAAAAGAATCAGAGGCTGTCACTAGACTTCCTTTCTTGTCCTTGACTGCCAGGGTTAGCACAGGCCCTGGAGAGGAAAGAGGAAGGGCAGTGTTCTGGTTGGGATGGCAGAACACTACCAGCCATGATTCCTGTTGGTGCCATGGGTCGCTGTGGTGTAAGCTCATTGGGTTCTGTGGAGAACAGGCTCTGCCATCACTCCTGGCTCAGGGAGAAGAGACTTACAGTGAACCTGCTGGCTCTCTGCTCTTTAGCAGCTGGGTTAAGATTCTGCCTGGGTCAGGGGTGGGAGGAGTCACCAGGGAACCCTGAAGAAGCAGAAGCTGAGTTTGTTATTTGGGTTCCACAATTGCCCCCAAGTATTTACCCAAGCATTCGTGGAGCCCTAAGGCAAAATTGTGTTCTTAAGGCTCTGCTGTACGTGCTGGGTGGCTCACAAGCCAGTGAGGAGCTTGGTTTTAGAGTCAGGAAAACTAATGCCCTGTGTGTGTTTCACAGTAAGAAAATGCCAGGCTTGCATTAGTGTGTGTGCGTGTGTGTGTGTGTGGGTGTGTGGTTTCAGTAATCATATTATTTGCTGGAAACTGCTCAGCAGTGTTCTATGTAAATTCTGAAACAGAAGGCAGCTGAGATAAGCTGATTTATTGCCTAGTGTTCTGTTATTGGGAATTTTAAAGCTAGCCATTGATTAAATGGTTGGGGTGAAGGTAGTCTAGGGAAATTGCTTAAAGTCATGGGAAACCAAGTCTTAGCAAGCCCAGAGCAAATTCCTGATCCTGTGTTTGCTCTCAGGCCTGGGAGAGCTTCCCCCTACCAATTCCATCAGGGAGTTTTACACCAGTAAGACCAAATCCCAGGGTGCTTGGGGTATACTGCACAAGAGCATATGAGCGCGCCCTTCTTGGTGGATTTAAAGTGATCTGACCCTAGACAGGCAGGGGACCCCTGGGCCTGACTTACATCTTTTTCTTCTCACTGAAATGTCACTGGAAACAAAGTCTGGGAATGTGATTGTTTTCAGAAACTACACCTCAAGTCCAGTGTCTTTAGTACCTAGTCTTTTGGGGGTCAGGGGAGGGGGCCTGATGTAGCCAAGGTTGGCCTTGACCCCTCTATCTTCGGGCCCCCCCTTCTAACTACTAGAAAAACTGGTGTGTGCCACTGTGTAGGCTGGTTCTTCGGTAAGGAGCTTGATTCTATTTGAGTGATTACTGATCTCCACACAGGGAGGCAGGGACAGGGACCCTGGGGGTCACTGGCCAAGCAGCCTAGACTGCTGTAGAGCCCCAGGCCACGAAAGACCTTGTTTCCCCACCCCCTAAGAAAGTGAGGGCTGGCCAGATGCCTCAGTGGGCAAAGGCACCTGCTGCCTCCACCCTGAGACCCACAGGGTGGAGAGGCCTAACTCCCCAAGTTATGCTCTGACCCCCACAGGGCCCTACCTGCAGTTACCTTCTGACCCATGTATACGTGTGCACATACATGCATCTGCACACACATGTGCGGGCCTACACACAATAACTCTCAGCACAGAAAAGATGTACCTGAAGCATGTCTTTTTTTTTTCTTTGTAGCTGACACACCCCCACCTGCCTACCTGCCTCCTGAAGACCCAATGGCCCAGGATGGCTCTCAGCCAATGGACACGAATATGATGGCACCCTCGCTGCCCTCAGAAATCAACAGAGGAGGTAAAATGAGTTGTTACTTACTCTCTTTCAGAGTTTATGCCCAATGTTACCTTTACTCATTTAGACCTTTAAAAGATAGCTGTTTGAGAAACATGGAAAATAGGTTTCTTACTATTGTTTTAAGCCTAATGGAAAGAATTCTCTAGAACCCATCATTTTACTTTTAAACTCTGTCACAATCCCATGTGAGGTCTCAGAATTGAATGTGGAGGTCTCAAATTTCCACTGGTCTCTGAAATGACCTTAAGTAGTATTCTGCCCTTTTATACTATATAGTTAGGTGAAGTGAGTCCCCAGCGTTGGTGGTTAGAAAACCAAACTGTCAGTCTCCCGAAGACAGTCAAAGATGCTATATGTTGACCAGTGTTGAATTATGAGCCAACATGATTTATTTATAGAAAAATAAACAGGCATATCTATGTTCTTAGCATGCCAATTGGCTTTCACCTTCAATAAATGATTAAGTGATATATTATCATATATGCATTTATATACATATGTGCATATATATCAAATAACTATTTAAAACATATTTGTCTATGATTTATTACCAGTAAATGCAGATTTGTATATCTGTTTCACATACCTTTATACACATGAGGTTATTAGAGATCTCTTGTGCACACAGAGATCGTGGGAGGAATAAATTGAGTCCTGTTTTACATAACAAGTGTCTTATGTATATGCTCATGTCTTCAGGCCTTCAGTAATTAATAACTTCAGATCCATGCTGCCAGACATGTCTTTAAGTGGGCCTTGAGGAACAGGCCGTCCACAGTAGTTCAAACCAGACTCACATGAATGATCGCACTAGAAATCCATACAGCTGGGTTCCCAACAGTTGTCTTTATGTCAGAATACACACACACTTATGCCACATCTGTTTTATGGCCTTACCTGTACTGAAGCAAGTAATGGCATTTGTTTCCTACTTTCTGTACCTGTGCCTAACTTTGTTAAAAACAAAACAAAACATTAAAAGACAAAATTTTACCTCTCTTCCCTCGAAGAGCTTACAAGCACATTTGAAGCTCATGTCCCCTCTCTGGGGAGGAGGGTCTGCTCTGCACCATCAGGCCTATTTCTGCTCGAGAGTGATATGGTGGATGGCCCCACCTGCTTCCCAGGGCCACGGTGGCAAGTTGAGTAGGTTTAAGAGAGCAGAGAATCAGATATTAGACACTGACACCCCACCAACACCAAGCACACACTTACCCTGCCATGTGGTGCCATGCTGCTCAGGCAAGTCAGAGCTCAGGGTCAGTAATTCCTGGAGGAGGCCTCCCCCAACCAAGTACTCAGCCTGGCTGTGAAACAAGTTGAAATTAAAAAGCAGCATGCTTGCTGATTTTGTCTGAGTTTGTTCATAACCCCATTTCCAGTGCATGAGAAGTAGCAGACACTGTCAGAGTCACTGATACTTGGTAAGGGTTTAGATGCTGTGCTGTCTGTATGTTAGTGTACTGCTGACAGCAGCATGCCCTGCTCATGTGTGACAGTAACACCAAGAGCAAGCTTTAGTGCTGACTCGGAGTTTGGGATGGTGATGCACCCACGTCAGCTCTTACTGAATGCACCACTCGACCCGAGTAGCCCCAACTGCTCCAAAAATAAACATTAAAACGGTGATAATAATCGCAAAGAAACTTAGTTCTGATTTTGTTTTGAAGTTTTCTTTATAGGCTCTTTATGTTTTATGGGTCTTAGTCATCTTTAGATCTTGGGAGTCGAGAAGTAAAGGAGTCTGATTGAGAGAATAGCCCCTATCCCATTTTTGGAACTTTTATTTGGGATGCAAGATACCCTGTGTGGACCCTGAAATAAATGGTAATGATGAGATTAGCTCCATGACTCCAAAATAGAGACTCACTGTTAAGTTCTTTTTCTTTTTAAATAGCTTTAAAAATGTTCCCAGTTAGAGCCAATTTAAAAATCACCTAGTATTTTCAAAAGAAAAAAAATTGGCATTTCTCCTGTTGTTACCTGTGGTGATTTTCCCAGAGCATGGGTCAGCAAGCTACAGCCTGCAGACAGATCAGCCCACTGTCTGTTTTTGTAAATAAAGCTTTATTAGAACACATTTGTGCCCATTTGTTACATATTATCTACAGCTGGGTTTTTTATTTGTTGTTGTTACAAAGGCAGAGTGGAATAGTTGTGATAAAGACCATATGTCTCACAAGATCTTCCTGGCCTTTTATAAGAAAAAAATGTGTCCACATGTAAGCCGGATGAATAGCATTTTTAACAATGCTGAAAGCTGATAAAAGGCTTGTGTGACTGATGGTGCAGCCTTCTCGGGTCTGGCGCTTGTGGATTACTAAAGCTTTGCTCCTTGAAGAGCAGTAGAGTGACAGGGAAGCATTGTCTGGAACACAAGGGAAATAGTATATTTTCACCTAACCTACTTGTATAAAGCAAGTAACTGGCCTATTATATTAAGAACATGGCAGCACTTGGAAGGCACAGGCAGGCAGATCTCTGTGAGTTTGAGGCCAAACTGGTCTACAAAGTTACAAAGAAACCCAGTCTTAAAAGACCACAAACAAACAAAAGAACGTGGAAGTCCTCCTTCTCCCACTCCTGGTGGGTTTTCTTTCCATTTCTTAAATCTGTACACTGAAGCCTCATGAAGCTCAGATCAGTAATAATTAAGTTGGCAATGGTGTGGTTTGTGTATGTGAGCTCTCAAAAGGCATGCATAGGAGGTTTTGATACAGAAAGGGCTCTTTTCCCAGCCTTTTGGTTGAAAGCGTTTAGAAGCATTTTCTGTTTGGAGATTCATCAGCCTTAAGAGATTGGGCCTAACAAGCTGCATCCTGTCGGTAAAGCTGGGTAGTTTCCATTGTTGGCCCATTCTGGGAAGGGAGAGACAAACACACCTGCTCGGCATGACTTGAAGCAAATAGAAGGAAGTTAGCATGGAGTCTGGATGAGAGAGATATGATTCATCCGAGGGGAATGGCCAGCTGGCACGGTTTCTTCCTGAGCTATAGCAAAGCTGGAGCTGCAGCTATCACTGGCTCTTGTGAGGCCAAGCGGCTTCTTCGTGATAGGAAGGAGTTAATTTTCAGGGCTCTGAAAGAGCAGAGGTCTGTGGGGCTTTGCCAAAGGCAGTTCCTTTCTTCAGCAGCCCTGCTGGCACATCTCTGGGCCCTTTTTGTTCCCGTGTTACTTGCTTTTTCGCTGGTCACTTATATTTCTTGTAGGTAGTGTGCCAGCAGGGGTGATTTCAATTATTTCTGTAAGCTAATGAGCAAGTAAGAGGTCATTAGTATTCAGCAAACACTGTTGCCCGGCTTGCTGAGCTGGTATTTCGGATTTCTGCCAGTCATTGGAGAAGACTGTTCCCCAATTAAAGGAGCTTGCCACCCTTACTAAGAGGTTCTTAGACTCGCATAGAAACGACCCATGTGAGCATCGTAGCTGACCCCCTCCCCCCCATTCTGTAGAGCTCAGCCAGTTTCACAATGCCGCTTCTGCGCTGGGGGTGCTCTGGGCATAACCGTGAGCAATAGAACCTTTTCTTTGCTTCTTGCAGATGTTCAAGCTGTTGCTTATGAGGAACCCAAACACTGGTGCTCTATTGTGTACTATGAGCTCAACAACCGCGTGGGCGAGGCGTTCCACGCCTCCTCCACAAGTGTGTTGGTGGACGGTTTCACCGACCCTTCCAACAATAAGAACCGCTTCTGCCTTGGGCTGCTCTCCAACGTTAACCGGAACTCCACAATTGAAAACACTAGACGACATATTGGAAAAGGTGAGCACCCCTTTGCCACGCTTGCACACGTTCATCTCTTGTTCCTCTAGGAGTGACTCCATCAGTCCTGTCAGACTCTAAATGCTGCTGTTAGAAGCATTTTTCAAATTCATGTCATCTGGAAATTGTCCCAATCTTTCCCACCTCTCATGACACTGCCTTGTTATTGTGGGGCTGTCCTACATTTTGTTGTAAGTGAAGTATTTTTTCAAGCAGTATTTACATTTATTTATTACATGTTTGTGTGTGCATGTGTGTACATGTGTGCATAAGTACCTTGGTCAGAGGACAGCTTGTGGAAGTCAGTTCTCTTCTTCTACCATGTGGAAAGTAGGAACCAAACTCAAGTCATCAGGCTTGGTGGCAAGCACCTCTACCCACTGAAGCATCTCAACACCCCAAATATCTTTCTTAGTGACTTAACTATTTATTAGTGCTGGATAAAAACAGTTCTGTAACATTTCATGTATTTATTATATGATTAAGTCAATGACTAAATGTGTTGGTAGTGCTCACAGCTTAGTTTTCCCTGTGGAGAAGGGGGTGTGGCATTCCTTGGAAGTGTCAGTATAAAGTCGTAATTTAAATACATGACATAGCATGTATTTATATGCTTTTGTGCATATGTCTGTATGTGAGCCTATCTATATAACCTCAGAATATGCATGTAGTGTCTACCCTGTCTACTGAGAAGGCAAAGATACAAAGCAACAATGAGCACGTCCGTGTCCAGATCTTTGCTGCTGATATCTATCCCCACTGAGGCAAACTGGGTGCCTCCAAATATTCAGTGAGCTGCGCCTGGTACATCTCATATGGCAGAAAGTTAAGAAAAGCTTCTGAAAATGGGAGTGCCTTTTGGGATCCAGCTGCCACCACACAGCTCTGGACAATGTAAATACCAAAATACAGCTGTCCATGGCAGGTTTGTTCTGGAGCCCTGAGAACTAAAATCCAAGGATGCTCTGTTCCCTTATATAAAACAGTGTAGTGTGTCGTGTAACATGTATGCTCAGTTCCCTTATATAAAACAGTGTCGTGTGTCGTGTAACATGTATGCTCAGTTCCCTTATATAAAACAGTGTAGCGTGTTGTCGTGTAACATGTATGCTCAGTTCCCTTATATAAAACAGTGTAGTGTGTTGTCGTGTAACATGTATGCTCAGTTCCCTTATATAAAACAGTGTCGTGTGTCGTGTAACATGTATGCTCAGTTCCCTTATATAAAACAGTGTAGCGTGTTGTCGTGTAACTCAGGCACCTCACCTTTCAGGTGTCCTTAGAGCCACACCTGCAGCGGAGTCCACATCATGTAAATAGTTGTACTGTTGAGTGACTCCTGAGGTGGCAAAGCCTGTGCATGTTAATGTGGTGCTATTAAAAAATCATTTTTGATCTGTGCATAATTGAGACTGGATTCCAGCTACAGAGATAATGAAAAGCAACTGTGATTCACTCCAATAGTGGATCTTAAGACACTGCTGGGTGTGCACGTAACTCCTGGAACAGAAAATCAAGAATCCAAAGCCAGGTTGGACTATACACATAGTGAGATTCTGTCCAATAAATAAATTCTAATTGATACTGCCATACTAATAGATAAATGAATTAGCTGGCAAGTATAGTAGCTAAATAGACAGTGAGTGCTAGAATGCAAACATCACCATTTTGTAACTATTGTAGTAAGAATAAGGCTGATCAGATGGCTCAGTGGGTAAAGGGGCTTATGTCAAGCCCAACAAACTTAGTTCAATTCCCCAGGACTGCATGGTAGAAGAATGCCAACTCTGACTGCCACACACATGATAGGTAGCACAAGCAAATGTAGTAAGAACAAAATATGAAGAGAGATTTTATGAGAATCGAGGGGTTTGCATGTTTTAAAGTGTTTCTCCACAAACTATTCTAGTTGCAAATAAAAGTTAATTGCAGAATAAAAATTAATTATACAGTGGATAAATCTGCATAGTCAGCAAATTGGGCGGTCACCCATCTTGACGTCACCAGTGAGAAGTGTGTGGGTGGGTAGCATATGCTGGGAAAGCAGAGGTGGGCAGATCTCCTGAATATCAGGCCAGCCAGGACTACATCGTGAGACCCTGTCTCTAAGTAAGTAAAGTAAAACGAGAATCAACCTCTATAGCAATGCGTCAGGTAAAATGGGTATTGTAATAGGTGCTTGAGAGGCATTTGGGAAGATTTTTAAGATTTATTCTTAGATTCAAAGAGGAAACCTAACAACTGTGAAACTCGGTGAACATTTCCTTAGTGCGAGCAAAGGAAGAGAAGATGGAAATGACAGCCTCTGGTGAAATGAGAGAACTTGAGTTCCCAGCACAGATGGGCATTCTCTTGTGCCCTGAGACCTCTGACGTTAACGCAATACATTTATGATGAAGGAGGATATATTTCAGGCAGTGAGAGGGAAGTAAGGATTCTGGGGATGCATTTAAAGTCCCTCCAGGTGTCTGACGAATAGACTCAGTGTAGAATCAGGGATGGTAAAGAAGACAAGGTTGCCTGTCATTAAGTGTAACATTCTTGGGGCGGATTCTCAGAGTGAAGCTAGCAGGCCAGGAATTCTTGGTTACATACACTTTTGAGAAGTTTGTAACCCCCCCCCCACTAGACATAGGCATGTTATTTCCCTTCACGCCTGTCCACGACATTCTGCTTACCCAGAAGATTGTGTGACCAGTTACGCTGACCTGTCACTGTGATAAAATACCATGAGCAAGGCAACTTAAAGGAGAAAGGGTTTATTTAGGTTCCGGCATGGCGGGGAAGCCTGGCACAGGAGGCCCCGTGGCAGGGGCAGAAGCAGAGCTCTGATCTTGAACCACAAGCCCAAAACAGAGAGTGAACTAGGAATGGCACAAGTCCGTAAACTGTCAGAGCTGCCTCTAGTGACACTTACACCAGGCTATGAGAGAGAGAGATGCATATACAGACAGCCTTAGTTCACTAAGGGGTGGGTTAATACTGTGAAAACATTTCAAGCTGGTAGTAATTCTATCTATATTATTCTGTGACTTAAAACAGGTTAGATTACAGTATGTTTGTGGAAGCTACACAGTGTGATGCCAATATTACTTGAAAGAGTAAATAAGAGTTAAATTTTTTAATGGATGAGTAAAGAAAAAAAAAAAAGCTGTGCCATTAGGACTAAAACAACTTTGCAAAACTACCAGTAAATGAGTGTGTAGACAAAACAGCGCAGTAAAATTAGACTGGTCCTGCACTGACATAGAGGGTAGGTTAAGTGATGGCAGCAGGTCAGTAGCCTCCCCTAGTGGTCCTGAGTGTATAGCACACGTGAAAGTGATTAGTGTGTTATCTATAAAAAGACAAACAATTAAAAAGCTTGATGAAAATATATTTGATCTGAAAAGTAGTTTTATATCTCAACAAATCATAAATTCAACGAAGGGGTTTTAAACTTCTCTAGGTTGAAACATATCTAAATCTATTATCTGTCTATGTGTCTATTCACAAGTGTGCATACATATAAAATTAAATGACAAAAGAGTAACAGGAAAATACAAAATAATTTCTATCTTGCTGTAAATGCACAACTCATAAAAAAGATGATTAAGCTCCTACAACCTCAGTGGGATAAATAGGTGAGATGACAAGGTAGTGAGCTCACAGGAGACACCCAAATGGCCACTAAGCCAAGGATATGCCCAGCGCCGTGTGCATCTGTGAACACTGCGCTCCGTGGCTGGCGTGGGTCAGCTGACCCTAGCACTCACAGTGCTGATGTGACACAGCATTCTGGAAAGTCATTTGGCAAAGCGATTCAAAGGCCTTCGATCCAGCCATTTAACTTCCAGGAATGTCTCTTACAGATATTAGTAAAAACATCCAGTGACATTTGTCATGACTGCAGTAGTAGACAATTAGTGTCAACACTGGTCTGCTGAGGGAGCCTGGTTAAACAGTTATAGCAGCACAGTCATACAGAAATGCGAAAGTTTGCAACACAGGCTTTAATGATTGCAAAACCGGACACAGTATTGCAGACTATTAATTAACAGACACTTCCCTCTGTCACTGAAGGAATGTCAATATTTTCCACATCTTTATGTTTTCATATATGTCTTAATTTTCTGAAATGAAAAGTCATTTTTGTTATCTCTTAAATATATCTCTCTATATCATTAAACAAAATGGATTCTGCCACAGTGGGTAGAGCTGATACTGGCGTCTTAGCCGTGTGTGTTTCCTCAGACAGTCACAGTAACATTTTCTACTTAGCCATTCC
The DNA here is from genome assembly GCA_030556225.1 of Cricetiscus sungorus. Taxonomy (NCBI): domain Eukaryota; kingdom Metazoa; phylum Chordata; class Mammalia; order Rodentia; family Cricetidae; genus Cricetiscus; species Cricetiscus sungorus. The sequence goes on from JANBXA010000103.1 coordinate 19,806,909, forward strand.
AGGGTCACACAGGGCTCAAAGCCACACCACCTGCCTGTTTGCTAGCCCCTTGTTACCTCCTCATGAGGCTTAGCCAGAGGGTCCTTCTTCCTTTTAGAGATGTGCTTTTGTTTATGTTGTGTGTGTGTGGCGGGCACACAGCAGTCAGAGGACAGCTTTGCAGAACTGGTTCTTTTTTCTTCCAGCTTTTCTAAGAGGGGAGCCCAGTCTCTGCCCCTCTCCCAGAGACGGCATGATATTGCCCGGTCTCCGAGCTTTCTAAGTTGTAAGAGTTTTCAATTATTGTTTTTAGTAGTTATTTCAGTGAGCTCTTATCTCACACACTACTTTTCTGTTTTTAACTAGACCTCATGTGCTACAGCTTCCAACAGTAATCCTTCACCCCGGGTTCCATCCCTCCATGTTGTGTTGATCATCCTTCTCTCTCTCAAGTTTTCTGAACAATTTAGCCCTGGCATAAATGCAGAAGACTTTAAACACACAGGATACCCCAGCAAACTACAGGTTTTATTGCGCTCTATTTTTAGAGTGCACATATACTTTCAACTCTGGCCAAGTGGGACGCTAAATACCAAAATGAAAGTGTTATGCTTTGTTGTCTTTGAGACTTTGTTAGTTCCCGAATACACTGGTAATCACAAGCATAACATAGTTAGCTATGTGTGGCCAGTCTTTCAGCCTGTGACTGACATGGTGTGTCCTCTCACAGGAGTCCACCTTTACTACGTTGGAGGAGAGGTGTATGCCGAATGCCTGAGTGACAGCAGCATCTTTGTGCAGAGTCGGAACTGCAACTACCATCATGGCTTTCATCCCACTACTGTCTGCAAGATACCCAGTGGGTGTAGCTTGAAAATTTTCAACAACCAAGAGTTTGCTCAGCTCCTGGCACAGTCTGTGAACCATGGTTTTGAGACCGTGTATGAACTCACCAAAATGTGCACTATTCGAATGAGTTTTGTGAAGGTGAGCAGAATCTGTCCATCTCATTCAGGCCTGACCCCCTCCCCCACCCTGCTTTCTCCATTATATATACCCTGTGCCCTCCTGGTATATATCCTTATCAGCACCTAGCAAGAGCACCAGTGTCCAAGAGGTTGTCATGGGAACATAGAATATAGTCCTCTCCTCCCACCATGTGGGTCCTGGCTTGGTGGTCAGGACTTTTATGCACCTCTATCCCCCCATGTAGCTTAAATTCATGACCATCTTATGAGATCTTCTGAATAAGTGTGTCTTTGTTCTTAATCTGCTTTTAGTCAGGATGCCAGCGCTTACTGGTTATAGACAGTATGATCTTGAGGGGCCTGTGGGGTGACTCAGGGAGAAAAGGTACTGTGACTGTTCGATTCCTGGGACCATGTGATAGACAGAACCAACTCCTGTTAGGATGGGAGAGGAATAAACGTAGTAAAATAGCAAGTGGACAGTTAGTCAAACTAGAAATTATTTTTAGTTCCTCAGATTTTTTTTTAAGTATTTCTAATAATCTTGTGCCTTGTGTACAATTCAAAAGTTAGCAGAGCTCGTGCCATTCACTCTGAGTGTTCTGCAGTATTGCAGAAAGGAGAACATCCAAGTTATTGCTTAGCTCAGTCCTCTTCTGCAGCTAAGAGATGAAAGTTTTCAAGATCCATTGAAAAATGATTTTTCAAATGTGTATCTGCCGACAGCACAGTCTAGTAACTGACTGCTCTCTAAAGTCTCCAGGATAAGTCTGTATCCCACTTTACCTGGAGGAACAGCGCTAATTACAAGCCTGGGTGTCTTCAAAAGCCTGGGTCTTGTTGGGCCTGTTCAGTAATGTGTTCATCACTGGGGTTGATTCCAGAGCATGCTTTGCTCATCGTCATCCAGATCAAAGGTGGCCCCTCTCTGAAGAAGTTGGCCTGCATGTTGTCTATAAATGTGACCACAGAGCCTCTCCTTGTTCAGTATGCACGAGCGCCATTTACGTTTTGACTTCACATTTGGCTCAGGCAGTTTTCAGAATGGGGCCAGCAGCTTGCCGAAGTGCTTGTTATTGGGAAGAAGAACCACTGCTGAGAGAGTGTGTGGAGGTCAGGGACTCCCTCAGACCTTCTGCTCTTGACTTGTAAAATGGGGCAGGGTGGCATTGGGACCTTGGTAATTACTCTCCAGATCCCTTGATGGCACTATAATTACTGAATTTTTAAAGAAGCTTTGGTTCCTGTGCACCAACAAGCTTTCTCCTTGCATTCAGTTCCTATTGATTATACAACTAACAGTTAATTGTTACTTTTGTATAGCTAAAAACATTTACTTTAATATAAGTTATTTAAAGATTTATTCTTTTACTCTTATGAGTGTGTGTGTCAGATTTCTTGTAGCAGGAGTTAGAAGCAGTGGGGTTCCTGGACCCAAGCCTAGGTCCTCTAGAACAGCAGCAAGTACTCTTCTGAGCTGAAAACCCATCTCTTCAACCCAAAGCTACATTCATAATTTATTAACGGTATTCTTCCAGCAAATACTTTACCACTATTCCAAAAAGACAATACAAAGAGGAAAAAAAAGCTTATAAAGTATTTAGCTTCGAGATGCATATAGCTCCCAGTGGGCTTAATAAATAATAATACCACAGCATAAAAAAATTAATATGCACTAGCATGGAAGGCTGTGCAAGGTGTGATGGAAATGGCTGGGGTTTAGGATAGACAAGTCCTACTGAAAGCCGAGGTGGTGGACTGGAGAGATGACTCAGCAGTTCAGCGCATTCGCTGCTCTTTCAGAGGACTGGCGTCCTGTTTCAAGCACCTCACCAGGAAGCTCATCATTGTACTCCATCCGCAAAACTCTGCCAGCTCCTTTTGTCCTCCATGCATGTCCTACTGCATACACATGCAGTCGGTGCTCACACATACACGTAATAAATAATAACGCTTTAGAGCTCGGTGACTGTAACATAACTATCACCACACAGCAAGGAATCATACGTTGGCCTCAAAAGCTTTGCATACTTTCTGTAGCTCTGCAGTGAGGGAGCCTCGATTTACCACTCCTCCTCAGTGTCCTGGAGCAATGATGCAGGGCATCTTCCTACCATTAATAGGCAGTCTCATGTTATTTTTTAGATGATTTTTGGTGTTAACATAAAATTATACTTTATTATTAAAAACCAAATCTTCCCTATCTGAAAAATCCAAATCAGTTTGGTCCAGAAAGTATCTGTGGAGCTTGTGCCACTTACTGGTGACCATCCTGGATGTTGGAGGTCAGTGGCAAGTCCCCATCTTCAAAGAACTCAGCCTCTAAAGAGACAGATCTGTATGGTAACTGTCACTGTTGAATATCCAAACCCAGGGACATGCATGCAAACCCAGGGATGTACATGGATGGAGTTCATGTGCCCCAACTTTGTCCTAAAAGTTTTCGTATTCAGCTGTATTTCTTAAAACTGATGGAGAAGGTATGTAGCAGAGGTCAAAAGACCCTAGTAACTATTATTCTTTGCAAGCAAGGATCAAGCAGAGCTTTATGCTTTTCTTATCACCCACACCAACACCATAATTTTTTTCAACTTAAGCCAGTCTCACTGTATAACTCAGGTTAGCCTCAAACTCAGTGCTGAGATTACAGGTGTAATTACCTGGCTTTCATAGTGCGTTCTGTAAAGCATTATTGTCCTAACTGCTCATTCTGAAGCCGTCTAGCAAGCCACCTTCTTGGCCAGATGAATGACAGAACCTATTGCTTCAGGGCAATGACTAGGTATCAGAAAGAACTTCGGGAATGTGTAACTGTTCTGCCTTCAGATTCACTTGAGACTGAAAACGAGAGAGCTGTGTTGTTGACAGGTAGAATGTCATCTGTTCAGAGTGGGAAAGAAACAGAATGTCATCTGTCTGACATCACCTTCACTGTATTTACTGAGGGTAAAGAGAGAATTTAATGATAGCTGTGACAGGGTTGGGGATGTCACTGGGGCATGTGAGAGGCCTTGGGTTTCATTCCTGATGTCAAAGAAATGGGTAGAAGGGAATCAAACATGTAAACCAGCACATGGGAGGTTGAGGCCTGAGGATTGTCATAGGTTTGCAGCTGGAGCAGGTAGTGAATTTCAGGTCAGCTGGGCTACAGAGTAAAACTGTCTAGAGGGAGAGGGAAAAATAAATAGGGCTGAGGAGATTGTTCAGTCTGTGAAATGCTTGCCATGCAGCTGTAAGACCTGGATTTAGATCTCCAGCACTCATTTCAAAGAAAAAAAAAGCCAAGGGAGCTGGTAAGATGGTCTTGTGGGTAAAGGCACAGCGTGGAGACCCAAGTTCGGTTCCCATGAGGCATGCTGTATGGCACTGTTCTTGAGGAGACATAAACAAATGTCTACTCACCCCAGATAGGAAACCAATGACAGACCAAAGTGTGGGTACCGCTGCAGTCCATCTTGCAGGACCACTGAGTTTTACATGGGTGGCAGCTCCCAAAAGCGGAGGATGTGGAGTCCACTACCTAATATGCACTTAGCTCAACAGGATGGAGTGTGTCTTATTCCAGAAGCAGGCAGCCCAGCTGATCCGAGTGTCTCAGCTAACCTTACTGCTCATATCAGCCCGGGGAGGGAGGGACCCAGCGAATCTGGTCAGTTTCAGGAACTTTCTAAAGCTTTTAAGATGTTTGCTTCCTCAGTGTTAAGGAGTTTGCCTAGAAGGGGGAATGTTTCGCCTCCCCTTAGAACATTTGGCAATTATGGACCTTCCCTTTATCTTTTTCACAACATGTGTAAAAGGCCAGAGGAGAAACCATGTCACATACACACTGCATTGCACATACAAACACATGCATGCAACAACAACCAAAAGCTGGGTCAGTGTTGTGTGTGATGGGAGACAGGTCTATGGGAGACAGGGCTATGGGAGACAGGTCTATGGGAGACAGGGCTATGGAGACAGACAGTGGCAAGAGCCCCAGGTGCAGCAAGAGGACTCGTCTCAGAAAACACAGTGGAGTATGATTGAAGAAGACAGCCAGTGTCGACCTCCATATTCTCCAGGCATGGACCCGCAGAGGTCCTGGGTTCAGTCCCAGCATCCAGCCTAAGTGGCTCACTATAGCCTGTAATTCCAGCTCCATCTGACATCTTCTGAACCTCACAGATACCACAGTCATAAACAAATCCATACTCAAACACATACTTATAAGCATTATTTTTAAATAAAATATTAAAAATAAATAAAGCCAGTTTGATGACACCTGCCTTTCATTCCAGGGCTCAGAAATTAGACAGGTAAGCTCTGAGTTTGAGGCCAGTCTGGTCTACACAGGGAGTTCAGGCCAGCCAGGGCTACCCAGTAAGAACATGACTTAAAAGTGTAAGTAGGTAAGTAAAGTTTTAATAACAATGATGCAGTGGAAATAAATATTTAAAATATCTTTATTCAAGCAACTATAGGGTATATTTAATTTTTTTAATTATCTAAGACTAGTAATTATCTATCTATCTATCTATCTATCTATCTATCTATCTATCTATCTATTTGAAGCAAGGTCTCATTCTGTTCCCCTGACTGGTCTAGAACTCACAGAGATCTGCCTGTTCCTGCTTCTCGAATGCTGGGATTAAAGGCATGTGCCACTATACCAGACAAAATGGGTGGTCTGTAGTCCTTAGACAGACTTTCGGTGGCCAGTGTCCATCCCCAAAAATTACCCATCAATTACTCATGCATTTGTGGTATGTTTGTTTTGTTGTGGGACATAGCCACGAGTCCAAACAGAATTACATGAACTGACCATATGATCTTTTTACTTGGGAGGGTGTATAACTGAGATAGGGAGTTAAATGACGCCAGTGTGCTTTCTTTTTCCTAGGGCTGGGGAGCCGAGTACCACAGGCAGGATGTTACTAGCACCCCCTGCTGGATTGAGATACATCTGCATGGCCCTCTCCAGTGGCTGGATAAAGTTCTTACCCAGATGGGTTCGCCCCACAATCCTATTTCCTCAGTGTCTTAAAGGGCCCCAGGCTTCTGTCTCTTGCAAAACTGTTGAGCCCTGCATGCACTTGAAGGATGGGTGTGTCAGATGGGTGAAGACCTGACAAAGGAGCCTTGATAATACTTGACCTCTGTGACCAACTGTCGGATTGAGAAATTAACAAACCTTGGTAACATGCTGTTGATATCAAGAATCTGTTTAGTTTACATTGTGACATTCTGTTGTATGAGCAACTAAAATGCTGACTTTTAGCAGGACTTTTGTGTATAGTTTAAAAAGAGATGGCCAAGCCAGGGACAAATTATCTATTAGAAGAGAAGAAGAAGAAGAAGAAGAAGAAGAAGAAGAAGGATCCTGAGCAGTCCTTTTGTTGGGAGTGTTGGGCAGAATGTCACGCTCATAGTCTTTGACGTGTGCTCTTCATCAGGTTCCGAGCCCACATCGGATCATCTTCTCATGGGCTTTCATAATGTTTTAAAACTATTTGTTTAGAAATGAATGGGGTTTTTTGTTTGTTTTTAAAGGTTAATCTTTATGACATATGTAGTACTCTTTCTAAAACCGTATGCTGACTGTAGTGCTGTCCCAATGATGTCAGGCTTATGCTCTTTGCTAAATATGTATATACAAAATATTTGGAGGTTATGAATAGTCTAAATGGCTAGTGGAGCTAGAAGGTATTTGTGGGTGGGTGGGGTGGGGAGGAAATGACAACCGCAAATGTAGACCATACCGTATACACTTCAGTTTGTTGCCTCAAATGGACAAGCTGGTGTCTGAATTTGCTGTGTTTCAGGTTTTTAGAGTTTTATCTGGCCTTTTCCTTTCTTCTATCTCATCCGCTCTACAAGGCAGTTAAGCAGCTGGTTAATTCCTGTAACTGTGAGAGCAAATGAATAATTCCTTTTATTTGCAAATCAACTGGCTTTGTGTTTCAGTGCCCAGTATAGGAAAGGCTTGAATTTAATGAGCAGTTTTTACGGAGTTTACAATACAGACATAGGCTTTAATTTCCAAATGAATTGTTTGCCAAACCTAGTAACTGTGTGCATTATTCACAGGTTTAAAGAAGATCCTATTGGAATCCATTTCAAACATTTTTTTTTTTTATACTGTTTGGTTTTGTTTTCTTCTGTTAATTTTTTCTATTCTCCTCTGCTCTTATACATTGAGTACCTTTATTCCAACACTAGTGGGTTTTCTCTACTGGAAAATTTTCAATAAATCTGTCATTATTGCTTCCTTTGATTAAAAATGTGTCATTTTCTTTCTTGGCATGTTAAAATTTGGGATTGGTAAGATGTCTGTTGAGTGCTCTCTGTCAGATGCTAAAAGGTCAGTTAGTATAGTGGGGACATGGAACCTGGCTTGCTAAAGGAGCAGAGTGACTAAAAATCAGAAGAAAGGATGCAGAAAGCTGGGAATAACTAAAAAACAGCGAGGGAGGGACATTGCTATGGTCCTCCAGCTTGGCAGCAAACCTATTACCCACTGAGCCTCTCAGCAGCTCACAAGTGTGAGCTTTTTATGTAAGGAGCTTCTGAAGTACACTTCCTGATGGATGCCCTGAGTAAACCGGAAGCAGAGATTCCAGAACCGAAGGACAACCATGTAGCCAGAGCAGGTTGAGGGCTGGATGCACAGGGGATGTTGTGTAGTTTTACTGGGGTGGGATGATCTCCCCTTTCCCACCAAGGGAATGTTTTTAAAATGCAGGGTCTCCAGCCACACAAAGGCAGTTTTACCTCACATTTTCTCCTGGACTGGTGCACAGCCCCAAAGTTTTAAGTGTCCACTGCCCCCCCCCATTGCAACTCATTTTAAAAGAAGAATGTCTCACTCCCCATCCACTGAAACTACAAAATATATCTTCATAAATAGTGACCCTAATGTCTGCTTCTTACTGTTGCTTCCAAAAACATCAGTGGCAAGCAGAGAAAGCTTGGGCCAGGAGACCCTCCCTGTGACAGTTTCCTGTCCATTCGTGCCAGGCCACTTGGCTTCTGTGGACCTCTCCGTGCTCATTGATTAGGTGGAGATGACATCATCACACATTTGGGCCCAGATCATTCAGCTAAAGTTATGAATACCCTAGAAATGTGTCACAAATTCAGGAGCCATCTTTCTTGAACCCTCTGTAGTCTGTGTTTTCACTTGGCCTAGATCATTCTGTGTGCCAGAGACCGGGATCTGTAAGATAGTTTTATTTATTTTTAACTACTAAAACTAGATTGGGAAGAATGTGTTAGAGTTTACAACCCACATAAGTGTGGTGGGTATGGCAGCCTGCCAGCAATTCCACCCTGAGAAGGTAGACAGGATTCCCCGGAGCATGTTGGCCATGGAGACTAGCCATATCCATGATCTCTGGTTTGATTAAGAGACCCTGCCTCAAAATGTAAGGTAGAAGAGCCATCAAAACTGATTCCTGACATCAACACCGGACCTCCACGGGCATGGAATGCACCCCCAGAAAACGGCAAATGGGGATAATGAAATTACCATGAAGAATAATGTATAACTGGAGATTGCCTAAAAATAAAGAACTCGGGTCAAGAGTTCCCCTTTCCTAGTGGAAAGCTGCTTTTGCCGTCCTTGAGTTCCTTTGTTGGGTGCTGAAGATGTGCTGAATAAAACACAGAGATCATCCCATCCATTGAGACCTGCTATGTGGAGACCCCGGGGAATGCAGTGTGACGTAGAAAAAGGCCTTTTGGGCTTAAGAGCAGGTATGTGGAATTTTAGTAAAATATTAATGGAAAAAAATGTCATCTGTGGCAGGAAGTTAATGAGCAAGTCTTTCGGGAATATTTTGTTAAAGGAATTAGAAAAATCAAAGCAACTATTTGTCTAACCAGAAATCGAATGAAGCTCAAGAAAACGACAAAGGTGATGTGGACAGTTTTTTTGAGACTTGGAAGCCAGGATGAGTAGAAATGGAGAACCCTGGTCCCACCACCTCTGGCGTTTGACAGAACTGAAGTCCAGCCCTTGGCATCACCAGCAATTTCCCTAAATTTCTTGCACACATTTCCTCATCTGTAAAATGGAGACCATAAAGCTAACCCGACTGGGTCATCGAGAGATTAACTGAACATATGCAAAGCACTTAGAACTCCTCCGTAAATGATTCAGTCTGATAACGTCTGCCTGGGAAGGGTGTTCAGCTGCAGTTGGAGAAGATGCTTGCCTTCAAAAGAATACGCCATCAGATTCTGCCCATGGGACTAAGAGGAGGACATTGGCAGGGTACAAACGCCCAGATCTCTCTGCCGTAGGCACCAAGCCAGGGTCTTCTCCACATAATTTCTCTTCCTCACAACAACATCGGAGATACTACCCCATCCCCGACTCGTTATCCTTTGCTGGAATAAACGATTAGCATGGCCAGTGTGTAAAGAGAAACAGTCTATTCTTAGCTCACAGTGTGGAGGTTGTGATCTGTGACTTGGCAGGGCTGACCCGTTGCTTTCAGACCTCTGTAAGGGGCAGAGAAGGCAGCATGACATTACAGGAGCATGAACTAACTGCTTACCATGTTCTGTACATAAGCACAATGGGCTTGCTGCATCACCAAACTTGGTGTGGCTAGAATCATTCTGCCTGCCATTGGTTCCGTAGCTGAGGTAAGGAGACATTCGTCCACACCTCCCCGGGAAAGGGTCATTCAACAGTGATGTTCGAGATAAAACTGCACATCATTTTTAATATAAATAAACCAGCCCAAAGTTGCCTAGTATAAACAAACTTACTGCCAAATAAGGAGAAAGCAACAAGAGAAGCCTTGTTGAATTTTGTTGAAGTGGGATGGGTAAAGGTTTTATAGAGGAAGTGGCATTCAAGTTTGAGGATAACTGAAGAAATGTCTAGGTAGAAGAGTTGGGTCAGAAGTACCTGTGACATGCCTGTTGTTTGGTTTGACCTCTGAAAATGCACTCCAGTCCTTGGAGATGATACCTCTGTGATGTCTGCATGCTAACTAGAGATTATACCGTCAAAAGAGGGGTGAAGGAAAGTGTATACAAGGTGACGATGGAAAAGTGCGAGTAGTAGATCTGGGTGCATTTGGGAGCACCAATAAGCACAGGGTAGTTAGACAGGAGTCACACAATTAATGTGTGATCAGAGTGAAGGATGGGAATCTTTTCCTCCTATGATTTTAACCTCTTGATGATGAGATTACTTGAGAACCAAACATGTACCCATGATGCAACTTCAGTGAAAGATACCAGAAAGGAATAGAGAAAAATCACAGGAAGCAAGGTTTCTCTAAGCAAGGTTTAATTTCTAGAAGGGCCAACACAAGACAAGGGCGAGGCCTGGGAATAGATAGGAATAACAAAGCCATTGCTGACTTGTGAGTTTAGGGGCTGTGTTTGCTCCTTTTTCCATCACTGTGATAAAATACACTGACAAAATAACTTAGGGGAGAAAGATCTTATTTTATCTCACAGTCAAGGCAGAAACTTGTAGCTGCTGGTCACATGGCATCCACGATCCTGAACAGAGGGCCGTGTATGCGATGCTGTAGGGCAGCTCCCTTTCCCCATTCATATAATCCAGATCTCATCAAGGGAATGAAGCCATCCACAGTGGGCAATGTCTTCCCACCTCAGTGAACATACCAACATAATCCTCTGAGGGCATGTTCATGCGCCCATCTCCCAGGTGACTTAAGGTTCTGTGTGGCTGACAATTAACTAACCATTGGCAACAGGGCAGCTGTGGTACCTAAAGCCAGCATGTGAAGGTTTGGAAGTTTGAGCTGAAAACAGTATATTTGAGTTCAGAAAAGTTTATTGGTGAGGAGGAGACAAAGATGGAGAACAGAGCACAGAAGATGAGTAAATAATAGGAAGAAAGGTTGTGCTAGGACAGGAGCTGTGAGATATTTGTCACATTTGATATGGTGAGTCATCCACAGAAAGCGGCGAAGGCTGCACTGAAGATGAGAAAGTCAGAGCAGCTGCTGTGAGAGGAAGGAGACCTCTAGTTAACAAACCAAACATCCTCGGGAAGCATGTGTGTCACTGAGGTGGGCAGCAGGCCTGCTACTGATCCATTTCCACAGCTGAAACTGAACATCAGAGAGCAAGAATGTGGTCAAGTTCCTGGAGCTGAGGTTGATAAATAAAGCAGTCCTGGGGAAATTCTAGCAATCAATGACGATGGTAGGGGTGGTGGCTGTGTGGCTGTATTGCTTATCTTCGCCATACTGTGACCATGCCTGTCTCAGTCGCTTGTCTCACTGCTGCCAAGAGCAGCTTAAGGAAAGAGGAGTTTGGGCTCACAGTCCACCAAGGTGGGGAAGCTTTCTCCTTTTTATTTAGTCAGGGATCCCAGCCCATAGAATGGTGCTGTCCACATTCAGAGTGGTCTTCCTACTTCCAATTAACCTAATAAGATAACCTTCACAGTCATGCCCAGAGATGTGTTTCCATGGTGATCCCAAGTCTCATTAAGTTGAAAGTGAAGATTAGATATTAACAACTCCCAAAATAATTTTAACAGGGAATTATGTATTGCAGAAGACTGGTTACAAACTCACTGTGCGGCTAAGGATGAGCTTGAACTTCTGATCCTCGCATCTCCACCTTTCAAATCTGGGATTACAGATTGTGCCACCATTCCCTGCTTATATGATTTGGGGGACGAAGCACTGGCCTCATAAATGCTAGGGAGAATTCCCTGATTGCCCCTGGGCTGTTGTCTTGAATAGACACTCTTTTACCCTTTACTCACAACTCCCACTGTCAGCTTCAGAGTCAGGCAACCACGCCTACAGAACTCACCCTCTCACCTCACTGAATCTGCAGTTTGTGTGTCACCTTCATTCCGCAAGCCATTCACTTCCCCTGTAGTTGTATGTCCCAAGTTCTCATGGCCCTTTGCAGGCAAGGGTTTATTTTGGTTGTGTAATCTGACCTCCTCTGATCAGGGCACGGAAGTCTTCTATCTTACTTCTGAAAGTGTATGGTCCGTAACTAGGTGATCTGGCAGCTGCTTTGCAATGGGTGGCTGCCTAAATACACAGCACATTCTACTGTCACCAGTCATCGTATATAAATAACCCACTTGTATCTGGTAAGATCCATTAACCTGTCCCTCCCAATGTTCTTATCCCATCCCAGACTTGGCTCTTCCCTAAATAGAGTTAAAAACTTAAGTCAGCATAGGTCCTGCTTTCTCAGAGGAAGGAGGCAATGTAAGTGGATTTAGCATTTATAGGCTGTGTAATTCTGCTTTAATGTAAGCACTAAGTGTGACATCACTCAGACATTTCTTTAAAGCTAAGCCATGTATGACAGTCAAGTGCTTTAAAGTTCAAACCAGCACAACTCCAGTATCAATGAATTGTGGCATTAATCTAGCTTCAAAGCGGCAGAAGGGTTCTATATTTATTCCGGACTCCAGCTTCAGAGGAGATGGAGCAGAATGTGTAAGGGGAGGAGACAAGACTCTGAATACTGAGACCTGCATCAGATCCTGGCTCCCAAACTTCTTCCTGAGTACTTTCTGGAAAGTTCTCCAGATCTATTGCAGCTGTGTTTTCTATATGAAAAGGAGTGAAGATTAGGAATAATTAAATGATGTTGTCCATACCAATTACTTGCTTAATAGCTATTAAACAGTAGCTATATTATTATATTTGGTTATGCTGGTATGGTAATAGATATCACTCCTTCTCCCCCCCACTCCCCTGTGTGTGTGTGTGTGTGTGTGTGTGTGTGTGTGTGTGTGTGTGTGTGTTTGAATTTACTATAATCACATTCAAGTTCAGATATTTAGGTTGTGTGTACAGTGTGGATGTTATGCTTAAATTTAAGTTTGTGAATTTTCTTTGACTTAAAAAATGGAATCCATAGAATTCTTTAGAAAATGTGAAAATGACTTTTAACCTGAGAAACAACAGTCCTGTGCTGTAAGTGACCAATAAATATTGATTGCTGAACCTCAACTGCTACTTTTCATGAGCCCAAGACCTCCCTTCTTTAGTCTGCCTTTAATGCAAACATTAATCACCACTTTTATAGCATACTATTATTATGACATACATATTCTGCATTGGGAAATAGTTTGAAATACATAAAGGAATACATCTTCATGCTTTGATAAATGAGTATAATTAATTACAAAATTTTTACCCATAAGCCAAAATTAGTGTCATCAATCATTAATTATTCCCATTAAAATTAATGTGTGCAATGCCAGTGCTCCTCTTAATGGAATAATTAATAGAGAAGTGCTTTGTTTAATATTATAGGGTCCCCAAGGCTCTGTCCTTACTACCTTTCTCTCCTCCATCCACCCACTCTCCCAGTGTGATCTGCAACCTTCAATCAGTCCCAGGGCTCAGAATGCCTCCTTTGTACTGCTGATCTTTGGATGAGTCTCTAGCTAGGCACCTTTCAGGAGTTTGAAGATCTCTCCTCACCTGTGCCATCCCAAACTTAACATGGGTACAACTGAACTCTTGAGTCCCATAGCACTCATCCACACTGATCTTATCTTTCTTGGTCGCTATTAATTGGTACCCTTTATCCAGTTGCTAAAGACTCATCCCACATCAGCACCATCTGAAGTCCTTCTGCCTCCACCCTTAACACATCCTCAGTGCATCCATTTCTTTCCAGATCTTCTCCCATCCTGGCTGAGGTGGGGTCATCTCTTGCCTCTGCCATGGCTTCTTAAATTGTGGGTTACAAAAATTGGCATCAGTAAAAAGTTTGTAAATGTACAATGATCAAAAGTTAATTCAAGGTCAAAATGAATCCAAGGCATTTCCGGCAGTGCTCACCCCTATTGCAGCATGTGACCTCACTGTAGTCTTGGTTCAGACCATAAAACATCTGCACTTTGCATAGTACACGCCACTGCGCTGCTACCAACAAACACTACCCGAACTCGACACTTGCTCTCAGATTCAGATGATTGCATGGTAGTATTAATTGCCTTGCTTTTACTCTACAGTTTTCTGTTCTAACAGAAACATAATGGTTTAATTACAGAAAACAAACACTAAATATTTTCCTCCTGGCATTCCAATGTAAGTATTGAACAAACATATCTTTGGGATGTATTGTATAAAATGTTTGATTTTAAAATTACTGTTTGAGATGCTCAACTATTCAATAAACTTTGGCTTGAAATTATGACAGGATATACAAATTCCAAAGTGTTCTAAATATATTCCTCCATCTTGTTCTGTGTATTTATACAAAGTGGTTTTCAGACTTGGCCTCTATAAAAGCAAAGTCTCAATCAACTTTGAGAACCTTTGAAGATGTGCCACATCCAACAATATGAAGTATTCTGCCAGATTTAATTCTTTATGTAAAAATAAATAAGCACATTTCTCATTAGCATACAAATTTGCTTGTCATTAATAAACTAAAAATTTCTTTTGTCAGTAAATTATTCAATTTGCAGGCCTTGTTTCACATACCAACTTACCTGGGAGACAAGGGACATTTCTCAGGTGCAAAGAAGGGTGTCAGCAGACTGGCCTGAACCTTCACTGGAATCTGGGCTGCTGCCCTGCACACTTCCCTCAGCTACACTTAAATCTTCACACACCTTTAATCTAGCACTCAGGAGGCAGAGGCAGGCAGATCTCTATGAGTTCCTAGACGCCCAAGGGCTACATAGTTAGATCCTGTCTCAAAACAATTAAACAAAGGAACTCTTCACACAATCTCTGGACAATGTGAAAAATGCTAATCAGGGCTTGGAGAAGGCTCAGCAGTTAAAGTGCTTACTGTGCCAGAGTGCACGTGGGAGTTCATGTTCTCCAGTCCCATGAGAGTACTGGGTGTGTGTGTCGCGCGCGCACACACACACACACACATGCACATACACGAAAATGAAGAAAAGGAAAGCTCATCGTTTCTTTTACTTTCCAGAATAAAAGGTTCCTGTGTCCTTCCAGGGAACTTAGAACAAAATTCTAAACTTTTTTCCCTAAGGTTCATAGAGCCTTCCCCTAGAGCTTCTCATTAGGGAGAGCATGAAATCTTAGGGGAGCATTTCCTAAGAGGATCATGGTTGGGATGGTATGGGTGGACTGGGGAGAGATGTAAGGTAGGATGTGATTGAGATGGAATGGGATGGAGTAGGGAGGAATGGGTGGGGTGGGTAGGGTGCGGTATGGATGGGATGGGGTAGGGTATGGATGGGTGGGGTGGGGTGGGCTGGGTTGGGCTGGAGGAGTGAGTGTGCTCCTAGCATTTAACAGGCAGAGTAAAGGATGCTGAATGTTGTTCCTCACTTGCAAGATGACCCTCCATTCTGCCTGCCTAACATACCATCTTCAGGGATGTAGAAATAGATATACTCAACTTTGTTCTAAACTTTATGTAGACATAGTTACTATTCAAAAAATCTCTTTCTCTCTCTCTCTCTCTCTCTCTCTCTCTCTCTCTCTCTCTCTCTCTCTCTCTCTCTCTCTCTCTTTCTCTCTCTCTCTCTCTCTCTTTCACACACACACACCACACACATTCACTCACTCACTCACTGGTTCTCCCTAAATGGCCAATCATTTGTTGGAGATGGAAAACTTGCTATCTGTTCAGTCCACGAGGCTGGATGGCTCAATCTGGTGATGAAATCTAGGAGGAGTCTTGGAGAACTTGGGTCTTTCATGCAGGTTGGAAGGCCAGAGAAACTGGGCTTCAATGTCAATGAAGGACACCAGCAGTAGTGACAGCATCAGAGTAGATGCACTCACCAGCAGGGAGAAAAGGTCTGCAAGCAAAATGCAGTATCTTTTCCCTTGGACCTCCTTATATCCATGCCTCCATTGGAAGGTGTCCCCTCTCTGGAGGAGAGTCTCCTCTCAGTTAACCCTTCCAGGCATACCCAGAGGTGCGTTTCTTAGTTGATCCAATCAAGTCACAATCAAAATTAATCATTACAGAACAGAACATTATCTCAGACAATAAATATTCCCAGTGTGATTTCCCTGTCCCAGACCCAGCTCTACTGGTCATAGCTTGAATAAAGGACTGAATCTCATTCCCCTCTCGGTTCCAGAGCTTGAAGCTGACAAGTCCTCTCAATAAATGCTATGGGAACAGACAAGTGAACCAGCAGGTGTTTGCAACACTTTCCACAGAGGGACCCGTTGTGGTGGTTAATCTTGGAGTCAGCTCAGCTGGATTTGAAATCACCTACAAAATGCAGCTCTGTGAGAGGGTGTCCAGAGAGGTTCATCTGAGAAATGAAGTCCCTCCCTGAATATGAATAGCACCAAATTATGGGCTAGGGACCTAGATAGCCGGTGTAACAAAACCAAAAAGCAAGAGTGGTTGAGCACCGGCATCCACCTCTCTTCTCGCTTCCTGTGAGCAGCAGTCTCGCTGTCCGCTTGCGGACTAGAACCATTCCTGTTGCCATGCTTTCCAGCCACCCACTTGCACCTTCAAACCCTGAGCCCAGATGACCCTTCCTTCCCTATGTTGCTCCTTGTCAGGAATTCCGTCACAGAGCTGACAAGAATATCTTTGACACATGCACATTCCTACTTCAAGTCTGGACTTTGATCTCTTAGAGTGGACACAGGGCTAGAGAGATGACTCTGTGGTTAAGGGCTTCACTGCTCTTCCAGAGGACCCAGGTTCAGTGCCCAGCACCAACGGATATAAGCACTTGCGTGCCCAGCTCCCAGGGGTCTGGTGCCTTCTGGCTTGTTTTCAAAGGTGAGCATTACTCCTTCCCCACAGAAAGGGCTCATGCAACTTGGTCCTCCCTTGGGCCATTGGTGCTCTACCTCTTCAGAGTGCTGTTTGATAAAACCATGGAGGTGTGAAGGCAGGTGGCTGCGCACATTAAACCAGCAAGGTTTTGTTGAAGATAACTGTGAACATACAATTGTAATGGAGTTTCCCCACCTGGTTCGCAGTTAAGCTGAGACAGCCCAGCTTTGGGCACAGGAAAGCTTGAGGGACCAGGCCCTTGATGCAGAGAGGGAGTCTAAGGCAGCAGGGTGTTTGCAGAGCCCCACAAAAGCTCTGCACTTCCGTGAACTGGTTACACCAGGGCTTCGTGCACATCGCCTGCTCTGTATTTAAGCTACTCCTGCTCCTGGCCTTGCCAACCACTTTTCTATCTTTTGCTGCCATTTTGGTGCTCTTCTTTCTGCTTAGAATCCATAGGTAAACCAGCCATGCCATGGCTTGCTTGTTATGCTGTCTGGACATTTACTCTGCTAAACAAAATAGTGTGTCCCTGTTGATTCAATCTCACTAGAATTCCCAGCACACTAGTAAGATGTGGCTGGGAGGTAACACAGTGGCTAGTTCAAGTTCATTCTGGAGTCTTATGAGTGGCCCGCCTACTGCCCGTATTCCCGTAGGCAGTCTGCTTTTTCACAGTCCCACTGTTAGGCTGTTCAGCTCCACTCGCAGCCTTCTAGAACTTCTTTAGGCAACACCTCTAACTGTTCCACATTCCTTCCATAAGTCAGTTCCAGAAGTCTGAGAACATGGTCAGTGTATCATAAAACAGCCATGCTTCTCAGAGCCAATAGTCTGCTATTTTCCCATCATTGCCAACAAGAACCTGACAGGAGGCTCTTGCAGCGAGAAGGATTGAGTTGGCTCATGCTTTGAGGGAAAGTGTGGTGGCTGCAGAAGCAGCGTGGGCCGCAGTGATGGGAACTTGGCTGCATTTATGTATCTCGACAGAGAGCAGGGCTGTGAATCTTAAGACCCCAACCCCAGAGACTGACTTCCTCCAGTTAGGTTCCCACCTCCCAATGATTCCACAGCTTCCGAAAACAGTGCCACTAGCTGGGGGCAAGACATTAGATATGTGAATCTTTGGGGGAACAGTTTACATTCAAAGCCTACCCGCTTCGTAAATGGTTGGCAGTGTTCTATGTATCCTAAATTAATATAATATTTAAAACAGGGGTGAACAATATGCTTATTACATTTGATGTCCATTTCACACCAGATAATGTAACTACACTATAATACTTTGATTTTCCTTCCCCCACAATGCTGTGGGTACTCTTTCTAATTCCGCTTACATTGTCAAAATGCAAAATGCATAATGAAATTACTGGGCTATGTTTGAGCTTTTAAAACTGTAGTTTCATAGGCTCTTAGTTTCTAAAATAAACATCACTTGCTTTATTCGTGGGCCAGCCAAGCTATTTAACTCTGAAAGGGTCTAGGCATTTTACTACTGGCTTGCTCTGTAGGACGTGACAGTCCAACATTCTTGGGAGATTCTTGATTTTAGTTCCTCCTGTTTGTTTTTGGGAACAGGAGCATCTTGTACTTTAGTCTGGTGCAGAAAGAGAGAAAGCTGTGTGTTTCTGTTGCTGGTGAATGTGGTCTCTTTAGTGCCATGTCTTGGTACACTTGCTGATGAACATGACTAATACAGCCCACCTTCCAGTTACCTGTGTGCATGGCATTTATTTATGTGTGTATGTGTGTGGAGGTAGAGGTTGACATTGCGTGCCTTTCTCGGTCTCGGGGGTGACCACACCCCACCCCGGCACGGTTTCTCACCTGACCTGGAGCTCATTGGTTAGTGATTTGACAGGACTACTTGGCCACCGAGTCCCAGAAAGCATTCTTCCTGGTCTCCCCAGGCTGGGATGGCTGTCAAGTGCTGTAGTTCCTATCTTCTTACATGGGTGTCTGGGATTTGAACTTGTCCTCAGGCTGTGCAGCAAGCACTTTCCTGACTGAACCAGCATCCAGCCCTATTATATTGGCGTTTGAATAATACTATAGGCTAACAGGAAGCTCTTCCCAGGTTATGCTCCTCTCTACAGAGAAGTTGAGTCCTGTTTTGAAAGCTGGAGAGGGAACAGACAGACAGTGGTTGAGATTAAGATCTCTGCCTAGTATTTTAGGCTCTTGCCAAAGAAAGAATTTAGAGACAGAGTAAGGAACTGGAAGGAAGTTTTATCACAGAGTGAAAGGGCAGTCAGGGATGCCAGGCAGCAGGGAAGAGCATGAGAAGGGCCATTTGCAGCCAGCTGCCTCCAGCACCATTTGGGACACGTGAGTATCTACGTCAGCTCCCTCTGGTACAAACAGCGTGACCATGGTTGATAACATCCTTCCTAATGTAGACAGCAGGTGCTGTCTACATATTGGAGCCCCTTGGGGACAATGGAATATCAACATCCTCTGGCTTGAATAGCCTAGTGGATGATCAGAAAACCCCTTTCCAAATGGCTTGGTTAGTGGCCCGAGAATACCCTTTTGATGTGGGCAGCAGGTGCTTCCCTTGGCCAGACCTTTGGTAAGAAACAAAATCCTGTTTTACAACCTATGACCAGCTTAAAGGCCGAATTTGGAAAGAAACATGATGCACCTGCAGACATGACAAGAAAACAGGATGTGTAACTCACCCCAAATGAGGGATGTGCTTGCAACCCCAGAAGCCCCTCCCTCGACGCAGCCTAATACAAATTGGCGGGGAAACCTCAAGTTCCGAGTTGCAGTTTAGAAAGCGGCTCTCCTCCTCCGTCTCCTCTTCCTCCTTGTCCTTGTTTTCGGCTCCTGACACTAGTCAGCATCCTGTGCCTGCTCGCCTGAGAGGCTTCCTGGCATGCTGGGCATTCCCACGCTCTCTGGAGCTCTCGCAGTGGTGCAATGGCGTGCACAGACTTGCAGTGGTGTAGACGCCAGCTTTAGTGACCTCCAGCTTGAAGAGCTCTTTTTCTTCTTTTGCCTTTGCTCATCCAGGCAGCCGCTGGGATCTCTAGCTTGTGATGCTGTGTTCTTCCCCACCCCCAAGGAAGTCCTTCAGTTCCTCTCACAGCGCATTCTTTAAGTCTTTCTTCTATGAAAAAGGGGACTGCAAAGGTCGTGTGTGTGTGTGTGTGTGTGTGTGTGTGTGTGTGTGTGTGTGTGTGTGTGTGTGCTGCTGGCAAAAGCTGGCATTCTCAGAGAAGTGGCCCCCACCAGGAAACAACCATCTGTCTCTGGGGGAATCTTAGTGACAGGAGGGTTATTCATGAGCTAAGGAGCGGACAGGTTGAGGAATTCTGGGAGGACTCAAGTTTGTCCAGAACGGAGTTCATTTCCTCCTTCTGTCCTTGTGTGGGATTTGTGGACAGTCATGGCCTGGATTTGTGATGGAAATGGCCAGTTCTGTGAGTCTGCCAATATAGAGATTGTCTGTGACTATGAAGCAAAACATTTCACTGTGGATCATCTTGGTGGGCATGTTGGCCCCAACTGGTTGAGGTAGTCTTGATTTTCAGTGTTTGAGTGAGTGGTCATGTTGTGATTCTGGCCAGCCTGCCTCAGTTCTCCTCACAGCTGGCTTTATTGCTGAGTACTTTCTGGGACTGGGCAAAGAGAGGGAGAAAAAGTGTCCAACTTCTGAAGAATCTGTTGTTATGAAAAAGCCAGGGCGAGGGGAGGAGCCATTCATTCCCCTTCTCCAAGAATTCTTTATACAAAAGATTATGAAGAAACAAAAGCCAGAAGAGAAATGGCTCTGAACATTATGCAAACGTAATAAAATAAAACAGCATTATACATATATGAGACAAATGCATGCAGATTGCAAATGCAGAAGAGAGGACTTGGCCAGGTGTGGCCAGGCAAAACCCCAATCCAGAAGAAACGGGGGAGGAAGAAGATGGGGTAGGAGTGAGGATATGGGAAGCCTGGGAGGACGGGGGGTGGGGGGGGAGAGCCCACTTCTCGTTATCACTTGGATGTATAAGTGTTTCTCTGGCGCACCCCTACAGAGACCCTCTGCCAATAGGAAAGGGTTCGTTTAACATTGGAGCAGAGCTGCCAGGAAATTACAGGGGGAAGTAAACCCTGGAAGCAGTCCAGCGCGAGTCCTGGTCTCCTGCAGTGTGTGGTCATATTCCTGCAGAACCAGGCTCCCTGGTAAAATGATCCCTTTCACTCAGGGCTCCTCAAACATCTGCCACTCTGTAGGGTAAGTGGCGAAAGGCACAGATGGGCTCTGACTGGGGTCAACTGCTTTTTTATTATCTCTTGATCCTGGAATAGCTAGCCAGCATCCTTTCCGGGGTCCAGACCTGCTGTGCTATGCCCGACTGACCTGCTCCACTGGCCTCCAAACACAACCCTTGGGAGTTTCACTGCAGACTTAGTGAGGTGGTGGAAACTGAACGACCACCATTCAGTTAATCAGAGATCATTCCATGCATCCTCACGCCTCATTTCATCTTTACACGTCACATATGGCTCTGGTTTTCTTTAGTACCTTTTAGTGTTTAAAATACATTTGTCTAAACATTTTATTGCAGTGACCTTCATTTGTCTAATTAGTAACTAAATATTACAGAAAGGCATCATTCTGTACAATCCTGGGCTCCATTGTCCCCTCTTTAAATTTTGCTTCCCGGGGAGCCGTTGCCAGCATTTGTTACTCTTTTCCGTTGGGTTGCTAGCCCCTCAGCTCTAAGTAATATGCTTCTCCATCTATTTTTGGTTTATTAACTCCAGACCTTACTTACTGATTTCCGCCTGTGACAGTCTACTTAGCTTACTTCCCTGACTCCCACATCCCCTTCCTGCCTACTCCTAGCTTAACAATGTCATGATTCTCACTTCCTTCCTGGCCCTCCTGTCTTCCAACTATATTGCACTTTCTCCTACCACCCACTGGCCCCACTGTGAGATGAAGATACAAAGTTCATATCTGGCCCGGGTACTAGAACTACGTATGTGGCACCAAGGTTGGTGGCAATCTCTCCACATTTCTTTAATTAAGCCCAGTCTCAATTATTTGTCCATCTATGTAATCCTACCTATGGCAAGTGCCCATCTGGGGCCAAGCAGTGAGCCCTATGTAACTCTTCCTTCTCCTCTTTGGCTCCCAGGTCCACCAGCCAACCCCTTTAATGGAAAATGTCTCCAAAGCCAAGTTCAAGTACTTCTTCATGTATTGTTATTTCAGTTTAGTTTCTATTCAGACCACAGTGCCTGTGGACAGGCACACACCTATGATCCCAGCACTTCAGAAGTGGAGGCAAGAGGGCCAGGAGTTCAAAGTCTGTTGTTGGTTTTTTTGTTTTGTTTTGTTTTCCTTTTTGGCTCTTTGTTCTTTGGGGGAGCCCACCCAGCTACTAAATAAATACACACTTGGTAGCTTATTCTTACTTATGAATGCCCAGCCTTAATTTGGCTTCTTTCTAGCCAGCTTTTCTTAACTTAGCCTGTAAACTTTTTGCTTCTGGGCTTTTATATTTATCCTGTATTCCTTTCCTTATTTCTTACTCCATGGCTTGCTGTGTAGCTGGGTGGCTGCCCCTAAGTCCTCCTCCTTCTCTAACTCCTAGATCTCCTATTTATTCTCCCAGATTTCTCTTCTTGTTTATTCTCTTTGCTGCCAGCCCTACCTATCCGTTCTCCTGCCTTGCTATTGGCCATTCAGCTCTTCATTAGACCAATCGGGTGTTTTAGGCAGGCAAAGTAACACAGCTTCACAGAGTTAACAAATGCATAAAAGAATGCAGCACATCTTTGCATCATCGAACAAATGTTCCACAGCATAAACAAATGCTTAAAACAAAATTCTACAACAAAGGTCAGTTTGGGCTATATGGTGAGTTGGAAGATGTCCTGAGCTACATTAAGACCCTGCCTCAAACACAACCTGATGGAAAGATGGCTCGGTAAGGTAAGGGTGCTTGCCACCAAGCCTGACGACTTGATTTTAATTTCTAAAGACACACAAAGTAGAAAGAGGGACTGACTCCTTCAAGTCATCCCTGACCTTCACATGTGTACTGTAACACGCACGTGTGCACACATGTAAATGCTTGCACACACAGACACAAATGAATGCAAAGAATTATAAGTTATTGATGATTGGATTTCCCCATGCATTTCTAGATTCACTTTTTAACTCTTTCCTTTGTTTGCTTCAGACAGTCTTACTAGGTAATTCAGGCTGAGCTCAAACTCACCATCCTCCTGTTCTGTTCCCATAGTGCTGGAATTATAAAGGAACATCAGTACACACAGTTTCTGATTCCCTCTTCTCCCTCCCCCCTCTCTTCTTCCCCCCTCTTCTTCCCTCCCTCCCTCCCTCCCTCTCCCTCCCTCCCTCTCTCTCTCTCTCTCTCTCTCTCTTCTTCCCCCTCTCTCTTCTTCCCTCTCTCTCTCTCTCTCTCTCTTCTCCCCCTCTCTTCTTCCCTCCCTCCCTCTCTCTCTCTCTCTCTCTCTCTCTCTTCTTCCCCCTCTCTTCTTCCCTCCCTCGCTCCTTCCCTCTCCCTCCCTCTCTCTCTCTCTCCCTCTCTCTCTCTTCTTCTCCCCTCTCTTCTTCCCTCCCTCCCCCTCTCTCTTCTCTTCTTCCCCCCTCCTCTTCTTCCCTCCTCCTCCTCTCTCTCTCTTCTTCCCCCTCCTCCCTCCCTCCCCTCTCTCTCTCTCTTCTTCCCCCCTCTCTCTTCTTCCCTCTCTCTCTCTTCTCCCCCCTCTCTTCCTCTCTCTCTCTCTCTCTCTCTCTCTCTCTTCTCTCTCTCTCTCTCTCCCTCTCTTTTCTTCCCCCTCTTCTTCTCCCTCCCTCCCTCTCCCTCCCTCTCTCTCTCTCTCTCTCTCTCCCTCTCTCTCTCTTCTTCCCCCCTCTCTTCTTCTTCCCTCCCTCCCTCTCTCTCTCTCTCTTCTTCCCCCTCTCTTCTTCCCTCCCTCGCTCTCTCTCTTCTTCCCTCCTCCCTCCCTCCCTCCCTCTCTCTCTCTCTTCTCCCCCTCTCTCTTCTTCCCTCTCTCTCTCTCTCTCTCTCTCTCTCTCTCTCTCTCTCTCTCTCTTCTTCCCTTCCCCCTCTTCTTTTCTTCCTCCCCCCCCACATGATGGCTCTTTTGATTCATCCACTTGGCTAATGTGGAGTCCTCAGTTATTCAGAAGGGTATAAAGTCTCTAGTAAACTAATTCTAAATAAGGAAATTGACTTGATCCTTTTCTCAAAGGGAGAACCCTTTTCTAAGAGACAAGAGGGCGTTGCGCCTGTGAACAGTGGCTCTGGCTTGTGCCATCATCTCTCACTGACAGCCAGCCTCAGGGTGGTAGAGCTGTACTGCTGGCCACCATCACATCAGCTGCTTCCTTGCTTTAAGCCTGTCTGTCTGTCTACCACCTCTCAACCACTGGTCTTCTATCTAAGCCTTGTGTGTCTATCATCGTTCTGTCTGACTGCCATCTCTCTACCTATCTTCTGGATTTCTGTCTGCCATCTCAGTCTTCCACTGTCTCCTGTTGTTTCCTCTCTTTCTCTGTGAACCTTAACTGATGTGTTCTGTTTGCAGCCCCATAGAGCACCTTTGGTTTTCCCAGCCTCCTGATGGACTTCTAGACTTACATTATTTTCTAAAGCAAATAGACAACAACAACAAACATGAAGGTAAGATTTTAAACAACGTTTTATTAAAATTTTCCCTCTCCTTGATTGACAGCTGCAGATAATTCTGGAAATAATCTCCCCCTGAGGATTTCAAAGGCATCGACAGAACTGTTTCCTTGTCATCCAGGATTGCTGAGAGATACCAATTCTAGTCTTGTAACAAGTTCTTCTATATGATCTATTCTTCCTTCCTTCCTTCCTTCTTTTTTTTTTTTTTTTTTTTTCCCAAGGCAGCCATGGCTGACATGGAACTCCCTATGTAGACCAGGCTGACCTAGAGCTGCTTCTGACTCCCAAGTGCTGGGATTAAAGGTGTGTGACACCAAACTCAGTATATGATCTATTTTTAAAGAGTCATTTATTTGTGGGGGCAGAGGGTTTGTGGGTGTGAGTATGGACGCCACAGAGGCCAGAGACATCAGCTATCCTGGAGCTGGAGAATGACAGTTGTGAGCCATCTGCTATGAGTTCTGGGACCTGAACTCCAGTCCTTGAAAGAGCAATATGCATGCTCTTAAGCGCTGAGCCATCCTTCCAGCCCCAGCTGGCATAGTTTTATACATGGAAAGCCTATAGCTCCTTCTGTTACGTTTCACATGCTGAAATTATGATTGTGGTGGTTCTGGGAATCTCCAGCTCGCCAGTACTCTAATCCTAGGCTCTTTACTGGCAGAAAGAGACCTGCACAAGTGACTCAGCTGCAGATGTTAAGATGGAGAGTGCATCCAGATGTGTTCCATGCAGACTCAAGGTCTTCAAAGGGAACAGAAGAAAACAGTTTGTGTCAGAATAGGACATGTGATAACAGAACCAGAGATGAGAGAGAAAAGCAAGATAGGAAGGAGCTAGGCTGTTGGCTTTGAAACTGAGGATGGAGCAACAAGCCAAGAGATGCATGTGTCCCCCAGAAGTGTAAGGAAGGCAAAAGCATGGGCAGTGGCCCAGATGAGGCTCTCTGCTTCGCTTCTCTTGCCTTTGGGGTGGCAGCAGGTTGCCAGTCATATGCCCACTCCTGTGGCCCTTACCTCTAAGGTTCTAGGTGCTGCTCCCTGCCAGCTGCTGTGTGGTCAGCATTTGTCATCCTGCTTATGTATTCCAGAAACTTATGACATCTTTACTGTTTTTCTATAGAGATTATTCATGTCCCTTGGTCTACTATCTGTGGAAAAGCTCCCATGAACTGCAGTGCTCCAGACAACACTGATGATGTGGGTATCAGGAAATCCACAAAGCCCAGCATGACTGGGCCTTGAAGGACAGGACTGCTCTCACAGGCAAAGCGTGAAGCCCTTATCACCAGATACAGAATAATCGTTAGTTCTGTTTAGGTGGTTCAGTGAGTAGAACATGATCCCAGCAATTTTGCTTCAAACCAAAGAGAGAAACATCCACACAGAGGGCATTTGAAGTCTCTATTCAGCTATTTGGAAGCACCCCAGTGCTAGGGTGTACCCTACAGATAGCACAAGACAAGTTACCCACATTTCCAAAACTATGGGAAAAGGACATTGATGAAGCATTAATTTTTGCAATTGTTCATAATGAAGATTATAATTCATTCAATAAATATTTGTTCTGCACCAACTACTGCCTGGGGTGAAGGCGCAGCGGTGAGCGAAAGTGAGACAGATTCCTGCACCCCCTTCTGCAATCACACAAACCTCTGGGAAATAGCATCACTGGCCAGTGCTTTGCAGGAGCCTGGGGCGAGGGAGTGCTGGCCCAGACTCAAGGGGAGAAGAATGCACCTGTGTGACTGGACTTAGGAAGAGCACAGTATCAGCTAATGCTATTGTACATGTGTGTGTGTGTGTGTGTGTGTGTGTGTGCCATTATTGCACAGATATACCTGTCAGGAGTACTCAGTTTCTTGGGGCCAGGGCATTGTGTTTTATTTTTTCTGTGAAATAAAGAAGCTGGGCAAATGAATGATCTGTTAGGTAATTTCTATATTTTAAGCTACCTCTTGAAATATGTATGTGCGCATTAAAAATCAAATTTGCTTATATATGTTCATGTATACACACATACATGTACTTTCTGTTCTAAAATAGTTTCTTTGACAAACATTTTGACCATTATTTAATCATATGTATGAACATTTCCTTATATACACATGGGAAGACAGAGAAGAGTTAAGCATGTACATATAATGTAAAAATAATTTCCCTTTTCACTTAAAATGACTTGACATGAGCAAACACATAATTCATTCTTTCTGGGAGTCATGTTGACTAAAGAAAGTCATTTTGATTAGTTTTAGGCATGAAGTATTCCCAGAGGACTGTGGCTCCTGGGTTTATTTTAAACTTGAAATCTATAACATGTTAAGATGACAGTGTTAACCCTTGCTGTGGAAGTATCATCTATGCGAGCAGATGGCTGAGTCTGTTTGTGCATGCTGCTTATGGCAACAAACAACTCTTCCGGAATTAGGAGATGATTTTATGTTCAGTCTTCAGAAATGTCCAGATGATCTGACAAATTTAAAGATGAAACTTGCATTAAGGGCTAGGGAAGAACACTCACCTAGCATGCGCCAGACCCTGGGCTCAAACCCTAGGGCTACAGAATCAACATTTAAAATCCACTTTTAGAATTGGGCTAACTGTATGATTTTAACCCTTTGTTCTTTGGTGGCTTGTTGTTATTATTATTGGATATTATTTTAAGATGTGTCCATTTGTTTATGCAGTGGAACATTTGTTTAACAATGCAAGCATGTGTTGTATTCCTTTATGTTGCATTTGTTTAACTCTGTGAAGCTGTGTAACTTTGCCTGTCTAAAGCACCTGATGGTCTAATAAAGAGCTGAATGGCCAGGATAGAGATGGGTGGGGCTGGCAGGAAGAAATAATAAACAGAAGGAGGAATCTGGGAGGAGAGGATCAAGGAGCAGTAAGGACAAGGAGAGGAGGACACTAGGGGCCACATCCAGCCACACTGCCAGGCATGGAGTAAGAGTGAAATAAGATATACGAAAGAAAGAAAGAAAGAAAGAAAGAAAGAAAGAAAGAAAGAAAGAAAGAAAGAAAGAAAGCCCAGAGGCAAAAGTAGATGTGATATATTAAGTTAAGGAAAGCTGGCTAGAAATAAGCCAAGCTAAGACCAGGCATTTATAAGAAAGAATAAACTCCCAAAGAGTAAAGAGTGAACAAAACAAAACAAAACAAAATAAAACAAAACAAAAAAACAACAACAAAAACCCAGTTTCCCCACCCTTCATTAATAATAGCCAGAGTTTGGAGACAGCTCTGCATGAGTTAACTGTCCATGTATTTTAAAGTGAAGATACATACTTTTGTCTTCTAAGCTATTCTCAAGCTATCTTTATATATCCATGCTTTTGGTTTCTTTTTAATATTTTGAGGTACTGGGATCAAACCCAGTCCATTTTGCATGCTGGGTCAGCACCCTACCACAACTAGGTACTCCTAGCCCCTCATAATTTTAGTACCTTACTGGGACTAAGCCCTCTGTCTCTAGGAGTTTCAAGTTGGTGACACACTTGATCGTGAATTTTAATCAAGTCCATTTATTTCATGGCAGGGTTCCACTGACCTATTTCACTGGTGCCAAGGCTGACTGACCTGTCATACCCAGCTGTGCTTTAGCTAAAGTTACAAAAGACAGGACTCCGCTGGTCCCTTTGAGCAGAAAGCAAAGATGAAAGGCCACTGAGGGGTGGCAGGGACAAGCCATGGACAAAGACAGACAAAGGCCGGGTGCTCTGCCTGAGGAGCAACATCCCGTCCTGTCTGGGAGCAATGGCTCCTCCAGAAAAGGGAGGTCCTCTCTCTCTCTCTCTCTCTCTCTCTCTCTCTCTCTCTCTCTCTCTCTCTCTCTCTCTCTCTCTCTCTCTCTCTCTCTCTCTCTCTCTCTCTCCCTCTCTTTCTCTCTCTCTCTGTCTCTCTCTCTGTCTCTCCCTCCCTCTCTCTCCCTCCCTCTCTCTCTCTCTCTGTCTCTCTCTCTCTCTCTCTCTCTCCCTCCCTCCCTCCTTCTCTCTCTCTCCCTCTCCCTCTCCCTCCCTCCGTCCCTCCCTCTCCCTCTCTCTCTCCCTCTCCCTCTCCCTCCCTCCGTCCCTCCCTCTCTTCTCTGTCCCTCCCTCCCTCCCTCCCTCCCTCTCTCTCTCTCCACCTCTCCCCCCTCCCTCTCCCCCTCTCTCTGGATTTCCCTAAGTCTTTTGACACGTGAACAGAATTGCAAATGGAGTTTGAAGTGTACATGAAGTATTTAGACAGTATGGTCCTTAGAAAATGGCTCTCTCCACAGTCCCAATTCCGAGAAGAAAATGGCTCTCTCCGCAGTCCCAATTCCGAGACCCAGTTCCTTGATGCATTAGTTACTTGTCTGTTGCTGCGATGAAACACCATGGCCAAGGCAATTACAGAAGGAAAGGTTTATTTGTGCTTATGGTTCTAGATGGATGAGGCCATATGGCAGGGAAGCAAGGCAGCAGGTAGCAAGGTGGTGGCAGGAGCAGGAAGCTGAGAGCCCACACCCTCAACCACAAGCCCACTGTGCAGAGAGCAAACCGGAAGTGCCTCCAGGCTCTTAATCTCAACGTCCATTCTCAGTGATGTACTTCACGTCTGAGTCTGTGGGGCAGTGTCATTCCAACCATCATCATGTGTGCCTTTCCAATTTCTTGTCTTGAACTTTGCATGTCAACAGATGTGGTGGTTTGAATGTAGTCGGCCACTATAAGCTCATAGGGAGTGGCACAATTAGGAGGTGTGGCTTGTTGGGGTGGGTATGGCCTTGTTGGAGGAATGTGTCCCTGTGGAGTTGGGCTTTGAGGTCTCCTGTGCTCTGGATACCAGCCAGTGTCACCTGAAAGAGGTAGAACTCTCAGCTACTACTCCAGCACTATGTCTGTCTGAACCCCACCATGCTCTCCATCATGATGATAATGGACTGAATCTCTGAAAGTGTGAGTCACCCCAAGGGAATGTTTTTCTTTGTAAGAGTTGCGGTGGTCATGATGTCTCTTCATAGCAGTAGAACACTAAGACAGTTGCTGATTACCATTTACAACTCAGTGTGCAACCAGACAGCAATCTACTTCATAAAGTCAGGTAACTTCTAGGAGGTGCCTCACAAATGAGTCTTTTTCAAGTATTTCTCAAAGAGTTATTTTATAAAGCCAAGGTGTGTGGCTGGAAAGTTGGCTCAGTGGTTAAGAGCACTGGCTGCTCTTATAGAGGACTTGGTTTCAATTCCCAGGGCCCATATGGTGACTCACAACCACATGCAATCCCAGTTCCAAGGGATCTGATGCCCTACTTTGGCCTTTGAGGTTATTGCATACAAGGGGTGCACAGTCATACATGCAGGCAAAATTCCCATACACATAAAATAAAAATAAATATATCTTACAAAAACAAACAAACAAACAAAAAACAACAAGCCAATGTGTTATCATTACACACAGCATCCATCAACTGTGGCCACATCTAATCAGCAAAGATAAAGCAGTGAAGGAATGGGAAGGGCTGATGAGATCCTCTCATGGAACATGCATGTAGGAGCAACATGGACCAGGGAAAAATTTGTGCATTTCCTGAACCTGTGAATCTGAACAGATAATCAGACCTGAACACTAAAATGAATTTAGTTTGCTTATAAAGACACAAATTTTAACCTTAAAAATACTACGGCCAGGCATGGTGTCATAGCCTGTAAACCTAGCATTTGGGAGGTAGAGGTAACAGGATTGCTGCAAGTTCAAAGCTATCCTGGTCTTCACAGCAAGTTCAGGACCACAGCCAGGGCTAAATAGCAAGACTACGTCTTAAAGGAAACAAACAAGTTACCCTGTTAATATAGGGAGAAGGTTATGGGGGAGGTAATTTAAAATCAGGCTGAAGTAATGCATACTGAACAATGGCACTGGTGTGTACAGCTGTTTTAGCAAAAGGAGAGGTGAATTGGTAGCCATTGTGGCTAACAGTGTCTGCTCTAGGTAGGAATGAGCCATGGGCACATTGCCTATGTTCTTCAAGGTTTCTTTGCTTTCAGAATAATAAAATGTATCAGTCTCACTGTGCTAGATCACCTGACCTTAGCAAAGCCGCTAGCATTTGCAGAGACCACAGAAAAGCTAGATAATGAGACACTAATGCGTAACAATATAAATAGTATTTCTTACAAGTCAACCTTCCCAAACCATGCTCCCCCAGACACATGCCCACAGTGAGAACTAAACAGCTCACACTTAGGGGATGGGATTGGGAAGTGGCTTGTGTGGAGACCATACTGTCATACACAAGGCGCTGATTTTGATCCCTGGCATCCTCCCCAAGGAACATCAACAGAAAGGCTTCTAACCCCCCCCCCCTTGACGGTCTAAAATGCATTCTGGAACGTCCCACAGTGGAAAATTGTGTTCCAGCATTTACTTAACCACAGGAAATGTGATCTTCAGGTAAGGTCCATGGAGACCCTCATTCAGTTGCAAAGGTGCCTTGTTTTGACTCCCTTACCTAAACAAGGAACTCTGCAACCAGGCTGTCACATCAAGGCACTCACTGAGGTAAAGTGCAACATAAATCAATGCCCCAAAGAACAACAAATGTGTTTCTCTCTATAACCCAGCCAAGGCTGTCACAGGACTCTCCTCAGTGAGGACAGAATGAGAATCCTTGTTTGGCGTTGTCACTGGCTTTGCAGACAGGAGGGAAGGCCACTGTACAGAGCAGGTGTCTCCCAAGTGTCCATAGGAGGAGCTTCCATATTTACTTCAGTGTCAGGAGGCCTTCCTCCTTTCCCATCTGTGCTCACTCCCTCCCATCTGCAGGAACAACACTCTCTACCGAGAATGTCCAGAGCTGGCTTCCAGCCTCCCAGACCAGGCCCTGGGGGTTGGGCTCTCCCAAGAGTAACAGTTTAGGGCATATGTAAATGCAGTCGTGTTATAATTTTAAGATACTAATAAGACAATCTTACTGTGCTATAATATACATAATGAAGTTTATTGTTTTAACCGCCTTTAGGAATATGCTTTGGTGGTATGTAGGTTCATACTGTCATCGCCAGCATAACTGTGTTGACATTATTCCAAAAGATACAGTGGACCCACTAACTCTAGCAGCTCCTATTTCACTTTCTTTCTCCATAAATTTACTATTTAAGCACCTCACATAAAATCAGGCAGGCAGTATGTTTTTGTCCTTTTGTTCCTGATGTAATTCACTTATGCTTTCCCCAGTGTTCATTTAAAAATGTAACATTTAATTCACAATAATTGTGATGAACATAATCAGTCATAAGCTATAATAATTTCTTATAGAAGAAGCATCATCCTATGTGCAACCTTTCACCGAGTTTTTGTGACAATGTCAAATTGGAGTGGTTGAGGCACACCTCTCACATGGGTCCTTTCTTTTCTAACACTGTAGCCTCTAAAATAGAAAGTCACAATCACAGTTATTAGCATCAACATTAGCAGGATTGTCCCAAACCTTTGCCATCTCTAGATGCATGGTCCCAACATGACCTCGTTGTTTCCCCTTTTTTTCTTGTAGTGTCATGGACTATTGGGAAAGATGGCTCAGGGGTGAAGAGCACTTGTTGCACTGTCATGGAAACCCTGTCTGGATTCTGGATACGCTTATATCCGAGGTTCAAGGGCCTGGAAGTTTGCGGGGGGGGGGGGGGCTTGCTCGCTTCCAGCCTAACCAAGAGCACAAGAGCCTTGGGTTGGTTGAGAAACCCCAGCTCAAAGGAGTAAAGACAAAGAGGGATTCAGAGGGACAACTGATGTTCTCTTCTGGCCTCCATGCTCAGTGTGCATACGCCCCACACAAACAAACAAATGAAATGAACATAATGGGAGATGGTGATCAATAGAGCCCTACTCCACTCGTCTCCGTCTGGCTTTGCAAAGTGTTTCTCCAGTGTGAGAGTATCCTCTGGATTTCCTTCTACCGGTGTGCTCTTTTAAAATGTGAATACACCCGCATCTCACCTCATCATTGATTTCTCTGGTAAATGAAAAAAACAAAACAAAACAAAAACTGTGGCAATCAAACTTGTTAAGACAGTTATACCATGCTTTTATTTTCATAAGAAATTCCAATAACTACAATCAGAAAAATAAAAAAGCTTATACTCTGACCAAGGCAAGAGAGAGGGAGGTAGGGAGGTAGAGCGGGAGGGAGGAAGAAAGGAAGAGAAGAGAAGGGAAGGGAGGAAGGGAGGGAGGGAGGGAGGAAGGAAGGAAGGAAGGAAGGAAGGAAGGAAGGAAGGAAGGAAGGAAGGAAGGAAGGAAGGAAGGAAGGAAGGAAGGAAGGGAGCTGTTCTCCAGGGATAAAATCTTGGATGAAGGAGCCGAGGGCTCTGTTGAACAGAAAGCAGCTGCTTGCTGCGTTGCCGGTTAATGCTGTGGTCGGCGCCTTGCCTTCACGTGAGCCCCATTATGCCTCACAAAACAATTGCTATCTGCAAGGAGAAGCTCACGGGCCGGAAGTCCCGAACACCTCCTTTTCATACATTTCTTCTCCTTTTGTGGGGCGTGTGTATGTGAAATTTTCAGTTTATCTAAGGATGAGACCTTTGACGAGAAATGTCACCAGGAGAGGGGAACTTACTCCCCTGGGCCTGCCTTCTCTTTCATGGACCTTGGATGCGAAGCGCGAAGGGAGAGGAGACGGGGGGGGGGGGGGGGGATGGGGGGATGAGGGGGGGTGTTTGCATTGGCTGACTTTCACGAGGTTTTTGCCTTTCTGCACAGGCTTCATGGAGAACACACTCTGTCTTTCCCAGTGCAGCAGGCGCGGTCTTGCACATTGCTCCGTGCTGTCAATGCTGCCTCAAGTATACAGCAGTCCATCTGGATCAAGGGAGTGAGTACAGGATCTAATTAGCACCTCTCGTGAGCATCATCAGCCGCGCTGGGACTCCTGTGTCTGTTTGG
This sequence comes from Cricetiscus sungorus, assembly GCA_030556225.1. Lineage (NCBI taxonomy): Eukaryota > Metazoa > Chordata > Mammalia > Rodentia > Cricetidae > Cricetiscus > Cricetiscus sungorus. The sequence continues at coordinate 19,840,133 of JANBXA010000103.1, forward strand.
GGCGCCCATTTTGAGTCCCTTGCTTCTGTTTCTGTGCCCTCCTCTTCTTAAATGACACAACGTATGAACTTCCTATGTGACAGCATTATTTTGTTATTTTCAGGAAGCAAGGCCTGGGTACTCTGGGAACAAGAGGGTCTGTGGGTGCTTGTCACACTTTAACGAAGTTTCACCAGTGAAATACATACTAGGCACTTTGATGGCTATTCTGGTACAATTCAGTTTTCATGTATTCATTCCAGTGAATCCAGCTGGATATTCCAAATTTGAATCAGATTTCTGTTCTCTGCTCACATTCACATTGTTTTCTTATTTATATTGTAATTTCTATCGTGGCTTGCAAATTTTTAAGTCATAGATTTATTGCTGTGAATTGGCTGTCATAACAAACAATGCAAAATGTAAGGTTAGATAGCATTTAAATACATACAATTTAATAGTTAAGGCAAAGCACACCATTAGCTCTTGGCTGAGCTGAACATCTTTGGGAACATGGTAATTATTAAGTGGGTGACAGCATTCTTACAAAACAGAAGTTGGTCTTAAATTCCAATTACAGAGCAGAGGTGCAGGGAACCTCAACCGTCCCCTTTCACCTGGCTCTGGCCTGGAGTAACAGTGATGTCGGAGTGGCTGCCTATCCTCTGAAGCACTCCATCATCCACAGACCCCAAGTCAATGTTTGCTAAGATGAAGGTCACAGTGCGCCAGTGCTATTGAGACAGTGTGTACAAACCAGATATGGTTCCGGCCTCAGGGGAATATGACGAACTTCAGAAACACCAGTAAATCACCCACCATTAACACCAATTCTGTAAGCACTAAGAAAAAGAAGTGCCATAAGTAATAGAGGATGTGTGCTTAAACTGAGAGGTCAAAGGCTAGCAGGGAGCAGTTCCAGGTCTTCCCTGGAACTACTGGGGACAACTCTGTAAGTATTTACCGCATACTCTTTCCTAATAACATGCAGGCAGAATCCCAACACCTGGGCATAACTCGTTCTCCTCCTCCTCTTCTGGTTTGTGTGTGTGTGTGTGTGAAAATTTTGTCTACATTTTATTCCCACTCAGTTACAGGTAAAGCTCTAGGCCCCGGGTGTACAGTGGAGAGTCAGGCAGACAGGACTTTTATTCCCATATTGCTTTTATTCTAGAACATGAAAGAGCAAAATATAACTAGACCCTGAACCATTAAAAATTACTTTTAAAGAACATCATAGGTGGGCTGGGGAGATGACTCAGCAGGCTCTGCAAACATAAGGCCCAGTTCAAATCCCCAGCAGAGAGGAGAAGCTGGGGGAAGGGCAGGAAGATCCCAAGAGACTACTGGCCATTCAGCCTAGCCGAAAGCACAATTTTCCATTCAGTGAGAGACTCTGCCTCAAAGCAGTAACATAGATGGTAGCAGAGAAAGACACCTGGTCCTCTATGTGCATGCTCACTTGTGTGTATACCAAAGGCACCACACACACACACACACACACACACACACACACACACACACACACACACTAACATGAATCTTTAGAAAAACAGATATACCTTTACCCAATTTACCTGTTTAATGACATGCTTTAAGGGTTATAGTCCTGTAAACTCTCATTGGCGATGTAGAATGGGCTGGTAAGCAGGTGTTACAGACGGACCACTCATGCCACTCATATCTCCTCTTCTGGGGTTTGGTCTTAGTGGTAATGTGTCTGTAAAATGACTGACATGGCTGTGTGTGGATGTTCTGATCACTCTCACTAGTCTCTGTGATTGGGCCTGGTAGGAGTCTTTACTGGAGGTTGTATATCCTGAGCTGTGCGTCTGTGATCAGGAACCAAGTCTGCACTGACGTGGTGCATTTCTCTGAATCCCTTGGTGGGGGCCAGCCAGCATTCCCTAGGAGTCAGCTGGCCTCTTCCCCATCAGCTATTTGAGTTAAAAAGGAGATATTTTAGAGTTGTCTCACCAATTCTCCCTAGGGAGAAAATAATGATTTACAGTACCAGGTAGGAACTGGATATTGCAAGGCTCACAATAAACCATTTTTTGAGAAATTGACTCACACTCTGAATAGCTGTCAAGATGGACTAGAGAAATCTGGGACAATGGGACATGCAGTGTTTGATCTCTTTATAAATGCTCTTGCTTGGGCATCAGAAGGAGAACAGGCGAGCACAGCCAATGGGGTTCTTTTAATTAAACCAACAGGCATTTCTCATGTATTCCATAAGCTGAAACAGTGCCTGAGATCAATCAAGAAACAGCCAGCACTCCAGTTCTGTCCCCCTTTCTTGTGAAACTGAAAAGAAACTAAACAAGACAAAGGGGGCAAGGGATATTTATCACCAGCGGTTGAATGATGTTACCCGACCCTTCTGAGTTCAGCAAAGATGCACAAAGAATTGGATAAATATTGAATTATTCTTCAGGGTAACAGCTCAGACTATTACTATGATCTTTAAAAACATATTGCCTTCTTTGAAATTAAAGTCCATCACTAGATATGCTTTTTAAAATATATCACTCTTTGCCTAGCTTAGGGAAGAGATTTTGTGTGGTTTTGTGTCTGAACTTGGAGGAGCTTTCCACCTGAAAACAGCCTGAACATTTTCAAAGAAACAGTTTCGAAACCACAGACTGCCTACAGCATGTTGTGATCACATGTCCTGCATGCTGCCTTGCCGACTGTCAGCTTAGGACAGCATAGTGAAGACTGGGTTAGACTGTGGCAATTATTTTGCTCACCAGTGTCTGAGGGAGGCAGAGGCAGGTGATGGGTGCCTTCTTGGGTCATTTTCCATCCTATTTTTGAGAACCAGAGATGATATTCTGGCTAGGCTGGCCATCAGCAAGTCCCCAGGATCCACCTGTCTGTCTCCAGTGCGGGCATGTGCAGCCACACCCAGCCTTCCTTGGGTTCTAAGGATCTGAACTCAGGTCCTTATGCTTTCAGTGAGCTCTGAGCCATCTCCATGGGGTGATACTTGAGCTGGATCCCTGAGACCTCCTCCCCTCACTTCCGGTAAAAGGAGGGAAACCGTTTTCAGGAGCTGTCCTCTAACCTCCCAATACTAGTACAAAAATGCTTATAAATGTAACAATTTTAAATAAATACTGATACCCACTGCTACTTCTTACATCCTATCTCCTTGTTCAAGATTATAAACCACATCCTAAAATAACTGTGGAGATGTAATCCCCAGAGTTCTAAAAATTTCAAATGCATTTCCGTTTGGATTACATCACCAACAAATACAAGATGCTTAGTTATGTTTGATGTCAGATAAAAAAACAAATATACCTTTAGTAGTAACATGTCCCAAATGTTGCACAGACGCCCTGTGTATTTGTATTATCTGAAACTCCTAATTTAGGTTTGCTTGTCATTTTATCACTGCTTCTAAACATAGGCTGTTATGACCGAAGGAAGGAAGGTGTTAAGAGTATCCTGGGATCTGAAATCAGTGCTCTCACAATTCACACCTTTAGCATTTGTCTTCCTCCGATCTTGCCTCTTAACCATGCTTCACAGATGTTTTCAGAGGGGCCGGCAACAAACAAGGCTGTACAGACTATGTATTTGTATTAATTTTAATTACCGTTGCATTTACTTATTTGCATATGGAGATCAGAGTGCAAATTCTAAGAGTTCCCTCCTTCTACCATTCAGGTTCCAGCATTGCAATTCCATCACCAGGCTGGGGACAAGTGCCTCTACTTATTGAGTCATTCCATACTCGCCCTGGTGTTGCTCTTAAATGCTAATTTTCACTTGTATTTGTTAAATACATTTCTTCATGTCTGTAACTGCATATCCTTCCACAAAAAGTGTATTTAAAGCTTTTCTTCCACTTGTCACTCCAAAGCCCACTAGACAGGTAAGGAGAAGTCCAAACGAACACTTGTAACTTTCCCACTTTATACATAGATAGATTAATATGGTTGTGTGTGTGATTACATACACCCCATAAGTATATTCTTGGTGTGTAGATCTATGTCGATTTTGTCAACCAATGCTATTACTATGAAAGAGACTGTAGGGGGTCTTAGCTTTGCTTGGTGACTCTTGTCCTAATGAGGAATGTCCTCCACAGGCTGCTATGTTTTTATACATGGTCCCCACCTGGGGTGCTGTTTCTAAATGCTGTTGAACTCGTAGGAAGTGGAGCTTGCTGGAAGAAGATGGCCACATGGGGAAGGGTTTGAGAGTTACCACCCGTTTCACTTTCTGTTCACTCTGGTTTCCACACTCTCGCCACCTACCATAGACATCTGCCATTATGTCTCTCCCTCCATGAGGAGCTGTGAATGAAAGTAAACCATTTTTCTCTTGAGTTGCTTCTTGTCAGTATTTGGTCACAGCAACAAGAAAACGAATGTAGTGATTTTAGAAACTCTCCTCACACTTGCAGAGTTGTCCATCCAAACAAAGTCCCAATGTGAACTTCCTGTTCATAAAAATGAGAGTGTTTCTATTTTACTAAAATAGGACACTGGGAGATAGTTCCAGCTAACGTTGTCTGCTGTTTGCTTGTTTGTTTGAGATAGGGTTTCTCTGTGTGGCCTTGGCTGTCCTAGAATTCACTTTGTAGACCAGGCTGGCCTCTAACTCAGAGATCCTCCTGCCTCTGGCTGTGGAGTGCTGGGATTAAAGGTTGTTTTTACCAAGGCTCTCCAAAGGGAGGCACAGAGACAATGGCCCAGCTTCAAAGGTGCCTGGACCATTGCTTCCCCACCTAAGGAAGCAAAATCTTGCTGGGCTGCTAATTAAGCAATGCTCGCATCCCCATGGCATGAGGTACCACCATTCCTACGTGACTTTTTGTTGGTCTGTGAACCAGGTGTACCTTATTGTGATATCTAACTGATTTTGATGTTCTAAAGGAATATTACTGATGTTCATGAATTTGCTTTGTGTTTGAGCCCCTGAATGAAAACTCTATTTAAGGTTTGCCAGTGGCTTAGACACATAGCTGTGGTGGAGTACTTGCTTAGCATGTGTGAGGCTTGGGTTCAATCTCTGGTAACACGCACACACACACATAGATATACATGCAGACACACGCACTCACATACACAATCACACACACTCACACAGACACACACAGAAAGACACAGGCACATACACACACATATACTCACACGCACACACAGAGACACAGGCACACACACACACACACACACACACACACACACACACACACACACACACCCTGCTAAGACTTAAAATCTGCTACTAGTTCTTTGTCTGGGTCCTACTTAAGCACTGGAATCTGGTCACTGAGAGATGCACACTTTAGAACACCATGAGACCACTCAAGTAATTGTGGGTGATAATGATACATTCACCTCACTGGAATTTTTCATGGGATAAATGGTCTAGGAAGGGACACATGAATCTTTGTTTGACTTAAGAATTTAAGCCCCTTGAGCCACACAAGTGGCCAGGCCCCTCCCCTAAGGACACATAATGCCAGGATCTACCCTCAGAACTGTCTAACTGCCCTAACTGCTGGACCCTGTCGCTGCCCTATAGAGTAAAAAGCCCAGTTTCTAGACTTGAAATCCCACCAGTCCCCACTCTGGAAAGCTCCACTCTCAAAGTTCCTCCCCTCTCCAAGAAGCTCCATATGAGCCCTGCATCCTGCTCAATTTCCTGCTGTTTCTCGCCCAAGCAGAAGCATCCACCGCCCTGGTTTTTTCCTCCCAATAAATGTCCTGGGTGAGGTTTGTTGTGTGGTGTGACTTTGTGGTGTTCCTTGGCTCTCGACTGCCAGGACACCTTTCCACCCGAGCAGCAATGCTTACAAAGAACAACATCACTATTCATTAACATCATCACCAGAGGGGGGTCCTGGGGGTCTGGAGACTTCTCATACTCATTCTAATAGTTCCAAAAGAAAATCTCTTGCTAAACATTAATAACATCAAGAAACAAAAACAGAGTCAGTAAGATGGCTCAGGTGTAGGTGTTGCTGTGCAAGCCCGGTGACCTGACCCTAGAACACACGTAAAGGGTAAAGAGGTGCTGGGTACTGTTACCCTTTGACCTCTGCATGTCTGCAGTGCCCGCACATGTGAGCATCATACACACTAAAAACTTTTATTAAAAAGACATCAGATGTTTGATTCTCCTATTCAACATTTATGCATTCGCTACATTAAATTAACTTACAAATATAGTATATTAAGTCATAGCACTGAAAAAAAAAAGCCATCTGACTATTTGATTATCTGAAAAGTGATGTGTCTGAAGCAGGAGATTCAGCTCAATCTAGAATGTTTTTCTATATATGTTTGTGGGGGATAAAAGGAAAGATGTTAGATACAGTGTACTACTTAAGAAAATATTTATTTATAGACAGTCTTACTGTGATGCACAGGATGGCCTCTGAGTTTTGCATTCAGGTAATCCTCCTGTCTCAGCCTCCCAGATAGCTTGGGCCGCAGAAGCACAGCACCATGCCTAGCTATCCCCCAGTCTTGCTCTAAATAAAACTTTGTGAGCATGGAATACAACATCACCCTAACATCATCAAAATTATACTTCTTTAGCTAAGTCAGCATCAAAATATCATTGCATCTCTAGGATAAGCTGTAAGTTTTGTGTTGGCATTTAATGTTATTTACTAGTGTGAATGTATTATTCTTTTTTAACTGAACTGTTCATTCTTAGAAACCCTCAACTGGTCTTGAATAACCATATTTTTATGCATTTATATACTTTTATAGATTTTTAAACACATTTGATGTGTTCTTATTTAGTTAGGGTTTATGCACAAAACCTCTTATTATTCTCTGGGTATGTTCATGCAAAATAATTTTTCCCCTTTTTCAGTGGAGTTATTGTTGAAAAATCTCATCTGGAATAAAATATTTTCTCATGGGAATATCTATGGCTTCTAATCAGTTTCTTAAGTGGTTTTGATTAGTCGAGTTTCGTTTCATTAGTTGTGTGTCTTGTCTGGGCCTTCATCAATTTCATGTAAAAATCCCAACAAACATACCCTTGTAATATTTTTCATCCTTTATATTCTAGTTTTTATTTGTTTGTTTTGCGGAGAGTGAACCCAGTGTTTGGTGCATGCTATTGTGCACTCTACCACATCCTAGTATATTCTAATTCTTCACATTGGTAACTTGTGCCTGATTCTACTTACCAGAGATGTGTGAACTGATAAGTCATTTCAAAGACCCAAGTTTTGGCTTGATCGTTCCTCTTCACTGTTTCTCTGTGTAGCTCTGGCTGTCTTGGAGCTCACTCTGTAGATCAGGTTGGTCTCAAACTCACAGAGAGATCTGCTTGCCTCTGCCTCCGATTGCTGGGAGTAAAAGTGTGTCCTTATTTCTTACATTCCACTTTGTGTGGTTTAATATTGGTAAAACAGGTCCAGAAGCCGTTATGCAGACTGGTAAACCATTATTCCTAGTCTATAGGAGTGCCATGTCTGTCCCCTTCTTCAGCAGTATACAATGTGTATGCTGTACTTCTCAGTGAGGTAACAACTCCTTCCGAGAGCCCTGTCCACTTTGTCCCCACATTTCTGTACATCTGTACATTTGTCTTCGTTCCTTTGCCTCTGCAATAAGTGTCCCGCCCTCTAACGTCTCCTTTTCCGCAGGTACAGGATGCATCTGCTTGCATGCTTTTCACTAATTTTGGAAAATGCTGTCAGCCCATTATCTCTGTCTCATACCCATCTCTCTCCTTTTTGACTGGAGCTGTGAGTAGCTGTAAGGACAATGTAAAGTTGCCCTTCTTATGCTAAGTTCCATGTTACCTAAACTCCTGTTTGTACTTACCAGTTCATGTCTCCGTGTTCTGAATAATGCCTTCTTGTCTTTTCAGGAGTTTCATGCATGTCAGTAAATCTGAGGCTTGCATTTTCATCGTTGTTTTGCATCTGAAGTTTTGTTTAGTTCTTGCAGTTATGCTAGTTTGCTTTCTACAGTTTCCTAGTTCAAGCAGTTTGCTTTTTATTGTTATGGTATTCTTATATCTTGGGTTTTGTTTGTTTTTGTTTTTTGTTTTAAGACTTGATTCTGCTGTTTGCTTTCCTCCTGGTTCTTGTTCTCCAGGACTTGTTCCCCGGTGGCACGCTTACTTCTATTAGCGGCTTTTGTGTTTTCCTTGGCAAATTAGTTCTGGGACTCCCTAAGGGCCAAGCTTCTTCTGCTGCTTGGTGCAAAGACACTCTGTCAATTGAAAAACACCTTAAACTCAGGCTTACAGTAAGGGTTAGGGTGTCTCAGACCTCCTTAGTGTTGCACCCACTTGTTCCTGGAATATTCATAAGGAAACAGTTTCTCCAAGTCAGGTTTTTGTTTTGTTTTGTTTTAATCTCCCAGGGCTGCTTTATCTGGAACTGAGACAATTACCCACGGATGCAAGACGGCCACTCTCAGCTCAATTGTACCGGAGCAAATTGCCCTCGTGAAGTTGGCTTTGTGGGAGAAGAGTTGCCTTTTGGATCTTTACCTTGGATTAGCCCTGGGCTGTAATTTCTATTGCTGACCCTCCACAAGGACTAAAGCCAGGGCTCAGCAAATTCCCAGAACAACAGCAATGTATCTTTGGCATCCCTTCTCCATTCAGGCTTTGTTGGAACTCCTTACTGTCTCGCTGGGTCCTATTGCTTTCAAGAATTTGTTTGATGTGCCACCTATCCATCATTTTTAAGTTGTGTTCCCCACCCCACCCCATTTGGGAATGGCTGGTCTGAATAACCTAGCCTGCCTGCTATATTGTTAGAATGGTAATCTGTATAATTAAAAAAAAATCATACAATTTCTGCTTCCTTTCTCGCTCTTCAAATATCTAGAAGAATTTGAAGGTATTTAAAATATCTTGGTGTTAGTATTAGGGTTTGCATGCTTTCTCCGGGGTGCTTTTGTATTCTCTTTCCTGCAAAGACACAACTCTTAAGTCTACTTTTTAACCAATGGCTTTTATTTCATGTTTCCTATGTTTTTGTTGCTCTCCTTCTGAAACAGTCTGTTACATAATCACACCCATGGACTAGGTCCCCCTGCTCTGAACCTCTCATGGAGTGCTAGGATGTGTTACCAGGCCTGGACTTAATTCATGAACTTCTGTATTCACTTTTCTCATAACTTGGCAGCAGCGAGAGAATATTTCTTTTCTGGTAATTTTTTTTTAAGGAAGAAGTTATTTTTCTAAATTTTGAGTTGAATATTTCATTCAATTTCTTTTTTTATACAATAGAAATACTTAAGTAATGATTTGGGTTTTAGTTCCTCTGTGCACATTCCATTAGGTTTATTATTTCATATCCTTTCATACCCCCCCAAGATTCTACAATTATACTTTTGATTTTTTTTGTTGCTGTTGCCTTAAGACATGGAGTAATACACACACACACACACACACACACACACACACACACACCACATTTCCAAATGATTGGTTCATCACCAACCCCTCTTGTTTAATTATTTTGTATTAATTTTGATCTTGTTTTATTAGAGAATAGAAATGTGGTCTGTTTGGAACATTTTAAAACTAGTTGCTAAGCTTTTAAATTTAGTATGTATTGTAGGTATGTGCAACTGCACATGTGTTTGTGCCATAGCATGTAGTATGTTTTCTCATCGGGACTGCCAGCCTGCAGATAACAACATGGAGACTTCTTATTAATTATGAAAGCTTGACCTTACCTTAGACGTTTTTTTAGTTCTTATAGTCTAACTAGCCCACGATTTTAATGCATGTGGCTCAGTTACCTCTCCTCAGTATGGCACATACAACCTGCTCCAAGTCTGCTGGCGTCTCCTCTCCTCCTTTCCTCTTCCCAGAGTTAACTGTGTCCCCAGAAGTTCCACCCAATCTCTTCCTGCCTAGCTATTGGTCATTTAGCTCCTTATTAAGCCAATCACGTGACACATCTTGACACAATGTAAAGAAACATTGGGCAATGATTACATACATGTGGACCATACATGTGGACGTCAGAGGACAACTTGTAGGAAGGAGTCAGCTCTTTTCTTCTACCATGTTGGTTCCAGGCATTGAGCTTGGGTCTGTAAACTCGAAGTCAAGCACTTTCACCTGCTGACCTAGCTTGCTGGCCCCAATTCCCTGAGTTTTTAGTGCCCTGATGTATTATCAGCTCTACAGAACCTTGTCAAAAAGATATACTCTTACCATTCAAAGTATAAGTGTAGATAGGCTGGCAGGAAGGTAGGCATTAAACTTTAAAACTCTAATCTGACCTGGCACTGGTGGTGCATGCCTTTAATCTCAGCATTCAGGAGACAGAGGCAGGGGGATCTCTGTGAGTTCGAGGCAAGCCTGGTCTACAAAGTGAGTTCTAGGACAGCCGGGGCTACACAGAGAAATCCTGTCTTGGAAAAAAAATATAGAAAACAAAACCAAAACTCTATTCTGTTAGTTTTTTTTTTTTTTTTTTTTTTGCCTCATTTATTAGCTGGGTTATCAATCCAAATAACAAAAGTGTAAAATAAGAACCCTTCTGGGAAGGGGCAGCAAGGTGTCTCAACACATAGAGGCACTTACCACCACACCTGACAGCCCAGGCTTGACTTCCAGTACCCACCTGGTGAAAGGAGAGAACCAACTCCCACAAGTTGTCATCTGATTTTCACATCAAAACACTCACTTGTGTGGATGCGTGTGCGCTCGCACACACACACACACACACACACACACACACACACACACACCCACAAATAAACAAACGTAACTTAAAAAATAATCCTTCCTAGGAGTAAGATATTTAAGCATATCTAAATTTAAAGACTGATTTAACTTTAGCATAATATTTTAGTAACTAATTTACTTGAAAGAGGAAATTGTAGTGTTGCAGTAAGATTTTTTTTTAATCACTATTTTTTATTCCCTTTATTCTTTCAATGCTGAGCAAACATTAAGTGGTTTTCTGTTCTGTATCCACGCAGGAAGAATCGAGATGGCCGTTGTAATGCTTTTGGCCTGTCACTTGTATTATTATTTTTCCTAGCAACCACACATTTTAAAGGGTGGGTGTGTGTGGGGAGAAGTTTTTTTTTTTCCCCCTCCCATTTACAAAGAAATCATACACTGAGTTGAAATAAAAGACTTTTTTTTTTTTTTTTTTTTTTTTTAATGTGGGCAAAGGACAGATGTACAAACCAGGAGACAGGTGCAAACAAATATTCCATCCAGGGGAAGGAAGTGTGGCGTTTAAAGGGGAAAGGAGACAATGGAGGTGAAATAACTTGTTTAGAATTGTTTCCACAATTTATACCAGTTTGGACCATTTTGCTTGATGCTGGGAGGTTGCAATAGCATTCATCTATGATGCAGAGTTGGTTTCTGGGGACTGCATGGGGTGTGTAGCGAAGCAATGAGTCTCTAGTGGATACACTGCGGCGGCCTCTGGACTGGACACTGAGGCAATTGTATTCTGAAGGCATATTCTTCTCAAGCAGTGGTCTCCATCTGCAAGTCACTGACTGAGGAGCCTGTCTCTGTCTGTGAGGCAAACGGCAGTCTATCAACTGTGATTTCGCTTTCTTTTTTGGTCAAACGGGCCATTTAAATTTCTCTCTTATCCCCACTCTACTTCGTTTCCTCCTTGTGTTGATAGGATCTTTCTTTTTTTAAATAATAAAGCAAAATAAATTCTTTGTTTTTTCATTTTGTTTTTCGAGACAGGGTTTCTCTGTGTAGCTTTGTAGACCAGGCTGGCCTCAAATTCACCAAGATCCGCCTGGCTTTTATTCCCAAGTGCTGGGAATAAAAACATGAGCCACCACCACCCGACTGCAAAAAAATTCTTATAGGAAACTGGAAACATCTCTAAGATAAACAAGAAGGAATCTTCATACAATCTTATGGGCCCAAGGGCCGCTGTAAATAATTTTGTTTTCCTCTATCACTTTTTTCTATAAACACTTCAAGAAGTGAACACAATCTTTTTTCCTGTGTGCATATGCATGTGTGATGTATGCGCAATGTGTGAAGGTGCACACTCTGAAAGTCAGAGGCTGACATCAGGAGTCTTCTGCTGCACTCCACTTTGTTTTTTGAGACAGGGTCTCTTCACTGAACTAAGCTTGTCTATTCAGCTCCACTATTCAGCTCCACTGGCTGGCCAGAGAACTCCAGAGATCCACCTGTCTCCATCCTCTCAGCACTGGAGTTACAACAGATGCATGTGTCATATGCGCGCGCCACGCACACACACACACACACACACACACACACACACACACACACGCCTGCCCATGAGTCTACCTAGTGCCCACAGAGGTCAGAATTGGACATCAGACCCCATGAAACTGGAGTTATGACTGCGAACCACAATGTGGGTGTTGGGAATCAAACCCAGGTCATTTGCAACAAGTGCTCTTAACTACTGAGCCATCTCTCCAGCCCTGTGCCTGGCTTTTCTGTGAGTGTTGGGGCACCAAACTCAGGACCAGATGGCACAGTAAGGACTTTACTCGCAGGTCATCCCCCAGCTTGAAGAGTAGTTTTATGTTCAGACTTCCCACTGCCATGTCACAGACATTACCTACTGTCAAAAGGGTTCAGGGAATCGTGTTTAAATGCTTGGATGACATTCTATCATTCCTTCGTTACTGCTTTAATGTCCAACTGCAATTTTTCAATGATTTTTTTTGTCACTAAAACTTCAGTGAATTTTCTGTTTTCTTAATATTCAGTGAATCTTGAGCTTTAGGGTGAAAATACTCAAAATGTGACCCTGAGTTTCTGATTCAGTGAGTCTGAGGTAGAACTAAGGGATATGCACATCTGCAACCTGAGATGTTGATTCTGCTGATCCAAAATGCTAATTAAGTTATATTGCCAAACCATAACAACACAATGTGCAAAGATTTGTTCCCATGGTCTGTCCCTAAAAGGCACTGTCCATTTCTTCCACAGCAGAACCTAGCTTGATTTTGCAGGAAAAAACAATGAAAAGGAAACAGCAGTGTCTGTCACAGGGTTCTCCAGAGTCCAGCCATCAGCTTGCCCGCTTGGCTCACTGTGGAATCTTACTGGCTCTGCATCCATCACTATCCAGCTGGCCTCACTGCTGTCATTTAATTCACTTCCTTCTGTTTTCCTTCCTGTGGAAAAGTCTTTGACCTCTGTCCCACATACCTTCTGAATACAAAGGTTCATCTCTTACCGTTTTATTTTTAACTTCTATGAGTCAGTCACTCTAAGCCCTTATGTCGTCGTATTCTTTTCACTCCATTCCTTACATTTAACAACTATACCTTAGCCTATAATCTTTTGTGGGTCTTCTTTTTTAAATTACATTTTTAAAAAAACCTTTGATTACTCTCTATTGACATATTTAGACCTGATCCTAGTATCAGTAACTAAATGTGGATGATTTCACTGGCACAGTCATTGAGAACTTTGAGCAACATTGGAAAATTTGTAAATTGAGTACCATTGTAGTCAATGATACCTCAGATTGAAATTTCACGATTAGGGGATCAAAATAGCTTCATTAGACTTTAGTAAACCCACATCTAAATAGGATGTCATAATAATGGAGTCAACATAAGCCTGGGCTTGATAACCATCACACACTTTGGGTTCAATGCTTAACCTCTATGGAGAGCAGCTCTCTCATGTAAAATGTGGACTCTAGTAGTGTCTACTTCACCAGTATACGGGGAGGAGCAGTTGATAGTAGGATACAGTGAGTATGGTGGCCATCCCATAACTCAGTCCTCATTTGGGAAGCTGTAAGCAAGCAGTCACACTTAGTTTCCTCTCCAAGGTCAGACTCACAATAGGAGGCATCAGAAAAGGCGGCATTCCCAGAGATTGCAGAAAATTGTATCAAAAGAGTAGAATTATTTTCAGAATGGTTAGAAGTTAGCATAAGTTAGAACAGTGCAAAAAGCAGAAACAACAACTCAAAAACGCTTTTTTTTTTTTTTTTTTTTTTTTTTTTTTAGAAGGGAAGGAAATATGGGGAGATCTTCAGAACACTATTCCAAGTAAAACTTAGGACTGGAGAGATGGCCCGATGGTTAAAAGCACTGACTGTTCTGCCAGAGGACCTATTTCAATACCCAGTTCACAACTGCCTGCAAGTCCAGTTCCATGGGATCTGATGTCCTCTTCTTCTGAAGTTTCCAGGTGCATGTGTGAATGCACACACATATTTTTAAAGGTGAAATTTGAAAAGTAATCTTGCTAAGTTAAGCATGATTGACAGTCAAAACAATAAGTACAGAGAGGAATAACATAAAACTTATCACGAGTCAGAAAATAGTTTTTTTAACATTAAGAATTACTTATAGTCCCAAATCTTCTTACAGATCTATTAACCCAAATCATAGATCATAAATCCTTAGAAGAGATTCAATAAGCACAAAGCTGGATGTTGCAATTTTTCCTTAAGAATGAATTTCAAGTATTTTGTTGGAATAATGGGATGAGAGAAATTTAGTCAGCAGAGGAAATCCTAGGGGCTTCCTCCTTGAAATCTTGCCTCTCTATAAATATAATCAGCAACCAGAATTGTAGTTTGCAAATGGTTGTTTCCCCACAGTCAGCACTGTTCAATGAATTTTTGTTATGCCATCAGGCAAATGTCGTCTACATTCTGTCTACTTACTAAATTCATTAAAAGAAACAGATTTTCTGTTTTGTCAACTACAGTCATCAGTGGGAAGGAATGCAAAAAGGACAACTTTGTGAATCTCACATATGCTATCATTCCACTTCTGGACACCATGGGAGGTAAAATATTCAGTCAGCTCCAGGTGTTTCCAAACTATTCCAGGCTCAGGGCAGAACCAGGCTGCGGGGAAACGGGTTGGAAACGGGTACACTTGTTTCCCATGTGCATCTACTGGCAGAGAAGGACATGCCCTCTGCGTCAGTCTGAACTTCTGAGGCCAACAATTTGGAATGTGGGCATCACTTCATTTATTTAAATGTTTTCATTTCAGCAGCTTGGTAGTTTCAGAATATAGATCCTATCTTTCATTAAAAACATGTAGAAGTATTTACGCTGTTTTAAAATGCCATGTTCCAACTGCTGCTTGCTAGCATGTAGAAATACTTTTACATATAGTTTCTGCCCTATGACCCAGCACTAATTCCAGCAGAATTAAGAGATGTTCTGTACAGCCTACAGGGACAAGTAGCTCAGCCTTGTCTACACTGGGCTGTGAGTAGTTTAACTCCCTTCATTTCTAATCTTCTGTCTTTGGAAGACTTGGCAGAACCTAGAAAAGAGCTCAATAGAAGTTGTATGAGCAGACAACCTCATTTTATTACCAGTCCTAGGACAGACTATTGGTGGATAAGCATGCTGGTGGCCCCTGGTCATTCATGGATGTCACTATGCAATAAAGTTCCTTTTTTGTTCTAGTTCTACAGTTGTTTTCATCATGAGTTAGAAATACAGACATTGGGTTCATTGTTGCCGAAATGTCTGTCTTTCTGTCTCTCTCTCCCTAAGTACCTGGTTAGACTTCAGTGAGCCATGAATTTGTGATTGTGCCTTAGCCTCCTGAGAAGCTGGGATTACAGGCCTGTGTCATCAGACCTTTGATTTATTTATGCTGGGTGAAAGTTACATTCTGAAATAAATTCCATTTACCTGTTGAATTTTTTTTCTATTTTGATGTGATGATCTGCTGGTATTTTGTATAAGAATTCTGAGTCTGTTTCTGTGTAGTACTTGTTGGTAATGTTTTTCTAACATCTCAGATTTTATAAGATTATGCTGTCATTATTCCCTACTACTTTCTAAATTCATTTAAGACTGACATCATATGTTCTTTAAATGTTTACAGATTTTACCAGTGAAACCATCTGGGCTAAGAGTTGTTTTGTAAATTAAAAGTTAATTCAAAATTTCTATTTCCTTTTCAGCCAGTTTTGGTTTGTGAATGAATTTATTTATTGTTATATGATTTTATTGATCTAAGTTAATTCATAGTATTCTTTTACAGTTTTAGCTAAGAATTTTCAAGCATAGAATCACTAATATTTGAGGCCAGCAAAGTTGAGGGGACAGGTGTGTGCATGGCAGGAGGCTTAGCTTCTTCTCTGGCCTCACCCACTGTATTAAAAGCATGCTCTGATTGTGACAGCCCAATATTGCCCCGGTCACTACAAGCATGCTCTGACATGTAATTGACTGGAGGCTCATGTCTTATGCCTGTAGAGAAGTGTTCAGTTCCTCCAGATATGACTAATTTGTCTCTTCATCCTCATTCCTCTATTAAGTTTTACTAGAATTTTGTTGTACAAAAACAGGCTGTGCATTCACTTGTCTGTTGCCCCAATCTGCTTTCCCTGTCTTGGATGCTTTAATTTTTTCTCTGTTTTTTTAATAAAGGTTTTAGAAAACAATATATTTGTCTATGAGAATACTTCAACTATACTACATAAATGTTGAGATAATGTTGATGGATATTAGTTGATTAATGGTTATGGACAGTGTGTTCATCTAAGCATGTGAATATCAGTGTTGTGATAGCATGTGAATATCAGTGTTGTTCCAACAGGGTGGCTTGAATAGGATAATACATATCAATTTCATATAAGCCCAGACAAGCACAATGACAGCATTGGTCTCAGAAAAACTGACAAATATTAGAAAGAGTCATAGGTCAATATCACTCATAAATACAGATGCAAAAGTCTCACACAAAATGCCATAATAAAGTTTAGGGAAAAAGAATGAAATGAAAAAGAACATTAACATAACTACACAATAAAATTCAGTTATATAAGCTGGTAGGAGGCTGATACCAACTCCCAGGTGGGAAGTATGCATGTTCTGTTTGCCCTTCTCAGTAAGAATGGTCAGCCAACCACAGCCAACACCTTAACCAGGATGGGGAAAACCAGGGTGAAGTTACCATACCTACAGAGTACTCATCTGCTGCCACCTGCTGGGAGGCAGAAATGGGCTCCAAGCATCCTTAAAAGCACACAAGGATGACCTTGGATGGAAAGTTTTGCCTATTTCATAAACCTGAACATTAAAAAAAAAAAATGCCTTTGGGACTGAAATAAATGAATAATTTTAGGATAAATTAACTACAATTAATATGAGGCCTAAATATAAAATGGAGACTACATTCTTTTTCCATGCATAGAAATTAGATAGCATATTTGTACTTCTCACAAATGGCTACAATGCAGTTCCTTAAAATGCTAAACTTCAGAAGTACTGACCAAGTGTTTAACTTAAAAATAAATAATGGCAACTAATCATTTGACTTGGGCTAGTGGAGAAATGAGTGATTAAGGGCCACCAGATAGGTAAGCATGAGGAAAAGAGTCAGTCTAAATGATATAGTAGCAATCGCCACTTTCTCCAGGGCTTATAGCCCTGTTCAGTTTCCTTGTGTTCTTTAAACATGCTGAACATAGCCGTAGGCTACATACAAATACAATGCCATCCCAAAAAAGGGAATGAGCATGCTCTGATTTTGCGTCAAGTTATAGGACCCTGTATAGTATCTGAAACATGGCAGATATAAGTCTTTTTACAGCACACCACACACAGCACTTAGTCATGACCACCAGACCATATACATTACTAAGGTTGGTGAACTCCCAGGCCTTGTGTATGGAGTTAAATATGGACCTGTAATAAAGAGGTCATTTCTAAGCCCTTCCCACAGTTCTTGGACATGGTGCAGCATTTCTTAAGGTAAGAAAGCTACATGATGAATTTTCTTTCTTTTATGTGAATGTTCAAGTAAATAATTGCTAGATAGGGTATTTCCCCAAATTTTAACTTTCAAAATATTTATTTTTATGTTGTCTGTAAGTATGTGCTATACATGTGTGCCTGGTGTCCACAGAGGCTAGAAGAGGGTGATGACTTTTTTTGGGACTGGAGTTACAGAGAGTTAGGAATTGCCTTGTGGATACTGGGAACCCAATCTGACTTCTCTACAACAGCAGCAGAAATGTCAATGGTTGAGCCATTGCTCCAACAACTTTGTTTTTAAAAATTTGGACCTTATGTGAAAGGGTTAAAAATACCTACAGCTGCAACTTATATTACCTGCTTTTAACAAGATGCCACACTTTTTCTGTCTCCACAAACTCTCATTCTGGATTACCTTGCATTTGTAGATCTCATGACCTTGCCCTCAGACCTACTTGAATACACATGAAGTGTCAACAAATTCAAGTCAATCTGTCTTTATGTTTAAAACTTTTACTGCTACCCACGATTGTTGCTGCCTTAAATACAATCATTTTTTCGGTTACTTTTTACAACACTGACATATTTGAAGTCCAAATAAAAGCAGTTTTGAACTTCCTGCCAGCCTTTTAACAATAGGACTCAGGTTAAACCATTTCAGAAGGATGCTGAATATAGGTGGAAATCTCACAGCCTCGAAGGCAGTTTCCAGTGTTCCCCAGTGTACTGCTGACAGGAGCACTTATGCTTCATGAAGCATCTATTAATATGTTCCAAAGGAGTGATATTCCTGAACAGATGGGGGAATACTTGATTTTTGAAAAGCAACAGACACAAAAGTATTTTAGAGTTTGTAGAATAAAAATCAAGTACAGGCTAGAGATCCGTTTTTAAGTTAGCAAACTCTTCACAGACTTATTCTTCATCAAAAAAGAAAACTGTTGTGTATGATGTTACCTTGATTACAATGTCAGAGAAAATTTCCCCGGAAAGTTCTGGACGAGTACACAAAGGCTTCACTACCTGTTACATCGTGTAGTATGTTTTTACGTTTTTAAATTTGTTACAGCACCGAGCCCTAGGGCACACCTTTGACCTCAGCATTTGGGAGGCAGAGCAGGTGGAGCTCTGTGAGTTGGAGGCCAGCCTGGTTTACATAGCGAGTTCAAGGACAGCCAGAAGTCTTGTCTCTAATGATAATGATGATGATGGTGAAGATGATTTCCACTCCACCGCAAGCGAGGGGCAGCCTGCGGGTGGCACTGCTGAGGCAGTGAGCAAAGGCCCCTCCACGTGGGGCATGTATGAATTATTAGTACGAATGACTATTTTGAAGAGAAAAACTTCAGCCTTTGTTCACTCAACTTCGCTCAAACCACGCCCCTGCTGAGACGTGCACTTCGGCGGGGGGTGGAGGATTGATTATTCAACAGGTGGCAACGTGCTCTGCAAACGTCGTCCCTGGAGACCCGCGCTAAGCTTCCGGGCGGGGGGTGGGGGGGACTGCGTGGTCACACGGCCGCCGAGGTCGCGCTCGGGAGCGGAAAGCCGAGGCCGCAGCGCCCGTGCGCCTCCGGCCCCGCTCGCTCCCCGCCCCGCGGACCACCCACCCCGCGCAGGCCGCGGCGGCCACGACACAGACACCGTCAGCGACGTGCCTGCGCCTGCGCCTGCGCGGGGCGTCCCGCCCGCCTGCGTGCGGCGTGCGGCGGAAGGGGCGGGCAGAACGCGCGGAGTGGGCGGAAGGGGCGGGGCGGCGCGGCGCGGCCTCGGGAGGGTGAGTGTGGGACCCCGTGCGCGCGGAGGCCGGGAGTCGGGGCCGCTGCGTCCTCCGCCCGGGGTCAGCCCCGCCGTTGGGGGCGCCCCCTGGAGGCTTGGGGGCCGCAGAGGAGGCCGCGGCGGAGCGGGCGGGGGTGGAGGAAGGCGCGGGCGCGGCGGGCTCTTCTCCTCCTCCGCTGGCCTCCGGGCTCGCTCAGGCCTCAGGGAGGGAGCTGGGCCGGCGGCTGCTCCGTGTCAGCCCGCCGCGCCTGTGGAAGGGGGCAGCAGACAGCCAGGAGTGCACGGACACTCACGTAGAGTTGATTGGAACCGGGATGCCAAGCAGGGTTCAAAGCACTGTCTGGGTGGTCAAATGCCGCCTGGACAGCGCCTGTACATCCGCCTTGCACAGAGACATGCCAGCTTCAGATACGCGTTTCATATTTGCAGAGTGAAAGACAGCCTATGCCGTAATAAGGTGAATTCCGTACTGTCTGCAGCCTTTCTTAAGAGGTGTGACCCATGAGAACAAAGGGACCAAAAAACGTCTACGCTGGTAGAGAACCAGTTTCCAGGAGAAACGAAAAGTCCACAATGTCCTTTGACAAAATAAACACATCCAGGGAAATAGTACCTTTAAAAAGAGGATTCTTGGAGCGGTGGTGGCGCACGACTTTTGTCCCAGCACTAGGGAGGCAGAGGCAGGCGGATCTCTGTGAGTTCGAGACCAGCCTGGTATATATGCTAGTTCCAGGACAGTCTCCAAAGCCACAGAGAAACCCTGTCTCGACACCCCCCCAATAAATAAATAAATAAATAAATAAATAAATAAATAAATAAATAAACGATTGGTTTCCAATTAGGAGAAAATATAGACATGTTGTTACATAACCATGAGTAGTATAAATCGGTGCTTTCAAAATTTTAAGGTGTCACAATTTATTTGAAATGGATAGAGCTAGTGAATTACTGAAAATTGCCCCAGCTGATTGGTGTCGTGTGGAAAAAGCAAACACTTGATCTTCTGTATGCAAGAAAGGTGTTATAAACATTGCTTTAAAATCCTCGTTGTCATGAGATCCTGTGTTGTAATGTGATCCCCTTGGTTTTAGTGTGATTGGCTTTCGCCTGAGTTAGCATGAGCCCGCTGTGTGCCAGGTATGTGTACACGGGTACCCTGTGCACTGGTGCAGCAGCTGTCAAACAACAGGCTTTGGATCCCATGTTGTGGGCCCCGCCCTCACAGTTTCTGATTTACAAAGCCTGGAGTGGGGGGCCTGAGAGTTTCCTTCTCATCAGGCCCTCCTGGTCTGGTCTGGCCTGGGGAATTGCTGTCCTAAGACTTGGGGGGATTTGAAGAGAGTGGAAAGCCCACATTCACTTTCTAAGATGAGTCTTCCTGTGCAGTCCAGCTGGAGAAGGAGATGGAGAGAAGAGTAGAGTTTCTTAGGGTTAATCAGCACTTGGTACCAGGCCCTAAGGCAGAACTGTGTATGGACAGCCTTTGGCGCTTGCTATTCCTTTTGCCTGTGGGCCTATGTACATTTTGCACTGGAAAAATCGAGACTGTAAGAGTGCTCAGTTACTAGAGGTAACCCTTAACACTGCACATCTGAACAGGGCCAGAGCAGAAGAATGAATCAAGGCATTTAATGGCGAGACGCTCCCAACACAAACTGACCTCAGAATAGAAATCCGGACATGTCAGTCTTTCTGGAAACAGTGAAAGGTAAAGTGGACAGGGAACTTCAGAGAAACCATGGTAGTTACTGAAATTAAGAATATTCACGTGATCATTCCCAAGGCAAGTATCTCCTCTGATCCTGATTTTGAGCAAACTCCTAATGAAAACAAAAAAGGTATATGCCAGACTTTAAACAGAAAAATGCATATTTACAAGTATCCTGTTTTTAAAATATCAATTAGCAGTCAGAGTAATGCAGTCATGGACTCAAGCAAAATTATTGCATGTATTTGATTTTGTGAACAGTAAGCTATGGATACAAAGCAAACCATGGTGATAGAAGACTGCATAGGAATGTCCTCCATAGGCTCATGTATGTGAGAGCTTGGCCTGTGGAGAGTGGCACGATCAGGAAGTGTGTCCTTGTTGGAGGAAGTGTGTCACTGTGTGGGCAGGCTTTGAGGTCACAGGTGCTCAAGCTGTGCCCAGTGTGACACACAGTTTCCTTCTGCTGCCTGTGGACCAAAATGTAGACCTCTCAGCTCCTTCTCCAGCACTAAGTCTGCCTGCACACAAACATGTTCCACCTTGACAATAAGAGACTGAACCTCTGAGATCATGGTGTGTCTTCACAGCAATAGAAACCCTAAGACAACTGTCATCTTAAAAGTGACCGCAGTGCATTGTGATGAGGGTTGTCAGAGAGGAATGTGCTCAGCATGCATGGCAGGAGGTGGGAGGAGCAAACTAAAAGCATCAGGAAAGCAATTGGTTGGAGCTCTGAAGAGGACATGCTTGAGCTGAGTCTTGGAAACTGAAGAGGATTTTGAGAGATGACGAGGAAGAGGACATCTGACATAGAATATGTGGATCATAGCCACCCTGTATAAAAGAGTGTAGCCTTCTGTGGGATCTTTGTGCAGATCAGAGTGATTATAGCAGGCAACTAAAAGTTGAGGAGAGAATGGAGTAAGTTGGAGGATGATAGAAGGATTCAGGGGGGCATATAACATGTAGTGACTATCAGTAGTAATGCCTGACCCATGTGTCAGTGCATGCCAAGATCTAGCACAGTGCCCTGTAGCGTCTCCATAAGTATTGAATGAATGGCATGTTTGTAGGGAGAAAGCCATTTTTGCCGTTTCTTCAGGTAAGGCAGGGGGGGGCTCCAGAATGCTTGAAGAGAGCTTGAGATGACAGCATGGAGATTCGTGGAGGCAGGAATAAGAGAGAAAGGGGTGGGATTCATGTAGCCATTGAAGGGACCTCCATGGCACAGCTTCCTTGTGGTCCCTTCCCCAAAGCTCTGCTGCCCCTAGCAGCACTAAGGACTTAGGACCACGCCTCTTACACATAGACTTTTAGTACTTTAACCATCCAAGCCACAGCAGTAAGTGATGACTTAACCTACTTCAGGGTTTGTGCCTACTTAGTATTTTCCATTGTATATTAAAACACTGACATCCTGGCTTGTTAGCTATGACAATGCTTTGAAGTAAGCTACTGAATATTGTAAATGCTGCAGAATTCTGTGTTTTGGTAGTGGCCTGCTGTCAGAAATCATGACAATTAGTTGTACAGTTCAATATGATTATTGGTCACATTCTTTGATTTCTGTCCTTCAGAAAGGCCAAGATAAACATGTGAGAAGCCCATCTCTACTTGTGTTGTTTTGCCAGTGTAGTAGATAGAGGTTGCTAGAATGTCAATAGCCACAAACTTATTTCTCAGTTCTGCCTGTGACATGTATATTAAAGGTAGAAACTTGTTCGTTCAGCCAAATTATGTTTGCCTTTAAGAAATGTATTGGACCCCTTAAAATCAGTTTAATTAAATAATGGTTTATATAAGTTATGGATTTATTGGGTGTGACTTTTCTATAAAATTAAAGAATGTCTTAAAATGTTTAAAATTTAGCCTGTTCTGTACCTAACATGTTATTGGGAATTCATGCTGACTTTCTAATTTTGACAAAAGTTAAAAACAATTTAAACAATGAATAGCCAGATGTAACCATGTCACATTCAAATGCAAAGGCATTTATACTTTCTTTTGAGGTCCTTCCCATCACACAGATCTGTGTTTATGAAATGCCAGCGCCAGTTGTGAGTCTTGGTCATCCACCTCACGGCGCTGAGCCTGCTGACCCACACAGACAGCAGGCTCTCCTTTGCTGTAGGGTTATTGCATGGCTTAGCTAGGAAAGTACACACAAAGCCTCATACGTACATGCTACACATGAAGTGAAGCTATTGGTGTCGGCCACATAGAATTGGGGGCGTGTGAAACGGTGCCATTCTGAGTTCTTGTGTTTCACATAAAGGACTTTTCAGGTCTGTGTAGGTGTTGAAGAACTGCCTGCACAGCAAAGCAACACACTGTAAGCTTGTCAGATAGTTAGGTGGGGTTCTGAGAACGATTGCATTAAACTGTTGGAGGACATTGCATACATGGCATACTCAGTTAATAAGAATATTATCTT
Source organism: Cricetiscus sungorus (assembly GCA_030556225.1). Taxonomy (NCBI): domain Eukaryota; kingdom Metazoa; phylum Chordata; class Mammalia; order Rodentia; family Cricetidae; genus Cricetiscus; species Cricetiscus sungorus. Next base: position 19,863,728 of record JANBXA010000103.1, read on the forward strand.
AAAATTGTTTTAGGAAACTACTTTTTTATATGTTAAAGGAAGCTATATGACTTTATTAGTTTTTAATCATATATTTCCATTTGGTCAGATTCTTGTTGGTTTCATCCCTTCCATATTTAATTTCTTCTTTAGAGGTTTGTTAGATGTCAAGGATGTCTTGATTGAAAGCAGGGTGCTTTGAAGAGCAGAGTGTGTTTTGTATAGATTCTCTGAGATTTTATTGTTGGTCAAATTCTTCCCATAACACATTCAGTCAGTGGAGAACAGGTTGAGTTCCATTGATGAGTCTAAAAATAACAGTTTTGAAAGTGCCATGTGCCAGGCACTACCCTAGAGCCTAAGGAAGTAAAGGCTAGATACTGCCTTTCTGTGGGAGGATCACCCGCTGACAGGAGTGAGGAGAGGTGGTTAATAGATTTGAAATTCAAGAGAAAGCAACAAATATTGTTATTATGGATGTGAACAAAAAATTGCCAAAAATTGACTAGCAGGGCTGACTATCTGGGAAGGTTGGGGGAAATGTGTCTCAGAGAGGGTACCATTTCAACTCAATAGACATTTATCAGTCAAATTTTTTTTTTTTTTTTTTTTTTTTTGCAGAATAGACATAGTAGTGGCCTGTGGGCAACATGTTTGAGAGTGTGGTTGTACTTCTAGTCTCTTCTAGTCTCTGTATGAGTCTGACAAAACTGTGTAGAAGCATAGCTACAACACTAACTGCCCTTTTCACCTTGCATGTAATTCTTTTAGCGAGTTTCTTTTTTAGAAGATATGCTAATTTTATGTCTAATTTGGAAGTTGACATGCACATATATTGAATGTAACACTGAAGGTTACAATAAATAGTAAAAGACTCATCAAGTTGATTCCCGGGTTAGGAAAAGATCTAAATGAGGAATGGAGAGGTCACAGGTTATGGCAAAGATAATTAAATCATGAGTGGTTATTAGACATATCTCATTTAGAAATCTAAATTCTAATCTTTAAAAAAGATTTTGTGGTTGCTATAGCAACTGTATTACTTTTCTGTTGGTGTTACTGTAGCAATTATCACACTCTTAGTGCCTTAAAGAAAACACAGATTTTATTTTCTTAATAATTAATTTGTGGGGGAGGGTGCACATGCCTAGTCCAGTATGTGGAAGTCAGAGAGCAACTGAGTGGAGTTGGTTCTCTCCAGCCACCTTACTTGGTTCTGGGGCTCATACTCAGGTGACCAGGCTTGCATGGAAAGTGCCTTTGCCTGCTGAACTCTTTTGCTGGCCCCACAAATTTGTTGTCTTAAGAGTTAGGTTGCTCAAAGTTAAGGTGCTGTTGATACTTTATTCCATCCTCATCCTCATCACAGTGAAATCTGCCTCTTTGACTTTTTTTTCAGCCTCTTCACTCAGTCTTCATTGGTTGGGTTGGCTTTTGGTCCTCTTACTCTGTTTTTAAACAGCAAGTGTACCCTGAGCACTCATGCCATCTGGCTGTTCTTTTCAGCCCCCCCCCATCTTAAAAGGCTTTGGTGACCCACTGAGTCAACTTGGATTCAGTAGACTAGTCCTTTTTATCTTAAACTTAGCTGCCTAGCACCCTGACTTCATTAGTGTATTCCAGTTCCCCTCTGAAAGTATTATAGTCACAGAGTTGAGGAAGTCAGGGACAGGGACACTGTCAGAGATGCCAGCATTATACACTATAACAAAATGTGGTCTGCCAAACAACATAGAAGCAATCCAGGCGTTGGTGGTGCATGCTTTTAGTCCCAGCACTTGGGAGGCAGAAGCAGGTCGATCTCTGTGAATTTGAGGCCAACCTGGTCTACAAAGTGAGTTCTAGGACAGGCTCCAAAGCTACAGAGAAAACCTGTCTCGAAAAACCAAAATAAAATAAAAATAAAAAACGAATTCATTTTTGTGGCTATATCGCCCCTCATCTCCTGGTCAAACCTCACCTCCCAGTCTTTGTTTCTCATCCCGTGTCTTGTAAAAAAAACAACTTCAGAATTCCTATGGAACTTGACTCAGCATTACCTCCATTTGGTCCAAGCCATCGTCTCCCATCAGTACAATTACAATAATTTCCTCACTCATTTTCTCATCTCTGTTCTTATATCTCAGTCCCACTACCTACTTTGGAATTTTACATGAAATAGCCAGAGATCCTTTTAAAAATTATGTGATAATTCTTTGTGCTGGCTCCACATCTTATGCAAAGTTATTTACTCATCTGTTTGTAAAGCCTTTTAATCAACTTGTCTTTAACTGTCTCTCCTGAACTTTTCTTGGCTCATTTGGATCTAGCCACAGTGACTGACAGACAGACAGGTTGATTTTCTCCTAAGAACATAACAGCAGCTACCTTTTTTGCTGTAAATAGTTCAAATTTGGTTTTAGACCGAATATGACATCTTGCCATAGGATGGTGTGTCTAGATTTGATAGTAAGAATGTTCTGTGATATGATTTATTTATTTATTTATTTATTTATTTATTTAGTTTGTTCTCTGGCCTCTCTTCATTGGAACTAAAATTCTTACTCACTTTGAAAGATTGGTAGTTACAAAAGCCTGTTTCCCTTTTAGCCACAGGACATCTCTTTTGTACTAACATACTTCATTAAGAAAAAAAAAATATCAGAAAGTGTCAAAAGTCTTAGATTTTAGTCCTGGCTGTATGACTATAGATATGTAACTCCTGCTTGACTTCCCCTTCTGTTAATTGAGACCAACTATCATCACACTGTCTTCATGGAATTAGAGAATAGGACAAAGTGTTTGAGGGTGGTTTATAAACTCTGAAGTACCAGGCACATGGTAAAACAGTACATGTGTCAGCTTTGAGGGTCCTAACAGGGACAGGAAGCTCCAAATTGGTGTGTTTTCTATCCCGCAGTGCCCCACCCAAGTCTGTTATCTTCTTGTTTCCTTGCTAGGGAGCCTTGCTCAGGTTTCTTTCACTGGGCTCTGTGTTACCAGAGTCTCATCACTGCTTCTAGGTGAATATACTACTACTACTAATAATAATAATGTTGTCTGTGGTGCCTCTGTAGTCTGTCATTTTTCTATGACAACAGACAAAGGTGGTTTTTCAGACTCAGTTTTTGTCCTGGCTCAAACCTCGCCTCCCATCACTGGTCTATATACCCAGGCCTTCTGCCTTCACTGACTTTCCCTGTCTTCTCTAATGAGGCAAGGGGAAGACCAAGTATCCACTCTGAATTTACACATTTAAGGCCTCAGCCAGGAAAACCTGCCTCATTCTTTAGCCCTCCCTCCCTCCCTCCCTCCCTCCCCTCCCTCCCTCCCTCCTTCCTTCCCTCCCTCCTGACTTAGTTCTGACAGTGACTACTAGAAGACTTGAGCTCCTCAGGGAGAGTTGGCTCCTGTAATTGTGATGACTATTCACTTTGTGGGTTGGGCTGTTTGCTGTTTTGTTTGCATGTGGTGTGTCTTATTCTGTGGTTTTTGAAGTGCTAGGGCTATGACATTGAAGATAATGAAGCATCCTTCCTGGGAAGGTACAGTAGGTTAAATAGGAACCTCTGTAGGGTATGTCCACATCCTAATCTCCAAACCCAGAAAAGTGACCCTACTTGGAAAAAGTTTTTTTTTTTTTTTTGAATTATGCATTTAATTCCATTATAGTATCTTGTTAGAACTGCTGTGAGGAACTAAATAGAAGGTTAAGACTGATAATTGAATTCTTATTACTGACCTAAATACCTGAAAGAAATGACATAAGGGAGGAAAGCCTTATTTTGGCTCATGTTCTTGGAGGATTTCAGGCCTTTATAGTGAGGACAACATAGAACAGACGGTGGGGCTCCTCATAATCACCCAGGCATACAGAAAGCCCAGAGATTGGACCACTGTGTCAGCCAGCTCCTACCTCTTAGTGGTTCTACAGCTTCTTTAAATAAACTCTCAGCAGTTGGGGGCCAATGGGAGCCTATGGGGACAGGTCAGATTTAGGCTGGAGCACCTAACACTATGTCTGTCACCAGCCATACTTCACCATTGTCCTGATAGCCTGTCCTGGGCCTGGAATCAGTATGTGCTCAGCAATGGTTGGATGAAAACACAGCTCTTGCCCATGGCTTGGCAGTCTGGTATGAGCTGCACTTGGAAGTATGCTGACAAAGGCCTGCCAAGATAGTCTCTCTTAGCTTTACAAAAAAAGATTATTTTATTAGTGTGGTTGTTTAGCTGGCATTATGTCTATGCCACTTGCTTGCAGTGTTCCTGGCGGCCAGAAGAGAATATTAGATATCTGGCATAGGACTTATAGACACTTGAACTGCCTTGTGGGTTCTGGGGATTGAACCCAAATCCTCTGGATGATCAATTGGTTCTCTCCAGCCCCTAAAATATTTATGTATGTATGTATGTATGTATGTATGTATGTATGTATGTATTTATTTATTTATTTATTTAAAACCCTGTTTTCTTTTAAAAGTTTTATTTTATGGGGATGGGTGTTTGCCTGCATGTATGTCTGTATGAGGGGAGTTGTGTCCCCTGGAAATGGAGTTTATAGGCAGTTGTGAGCTAACCATGTAGGTGCTGGGAATTGAATCCAGGTCCTCTAGAAGAACAGTCAGTGCTGCTCTTAACCATTGAGCCACCTCTCCAGCCCCAAAATGTTTGTTTTTAAATTACTTGCTGTGTGGGTATGTGCCAGTGAGTGCAGGTGTACACCAAGGCCAGCAGAGGGCATCAGAGCCCCTGTAGCTGATTCAGATGTTAGGAAGCAAACTTGGGTCCTTTGTATGAGCAGTATGTGATCTTAACCACTGAGTCCTCTTTCTAGCCCCTACATTTTTTGTGTATTTTTAAGTATGTGAAGGGTAGTGATGGATGTTTAATATTTTTTACACATAAAAATGTATCTTTTTATCAGGGGATTTACTGTGAGGCGGTGTCTCTTAGAAAAGTCAGAAGTCCCAGAATGTGAGTGCCTACACATGAGCTGAGCAACAACAATAGGCATGCTGAAGAGGACAGGGGAAGGCCACATGGCCTTGAACTACAGGCAACTAAGACATGCTGGGAGTGGGAGTAATAGGCTTCCCCGGGGAGAGCACAGCAGTGGTTATCAATGCCAAATGGTCAGCCCTGAGAACATACATAAAGTAACAATATATAAACGGAGCAGATTATACTTAGGAATGAACACACACACACACACACACACACACACACACACACACACACACACACGCCATGTATTTGAAAAAGAGCAAGGAGGGGAAATGGGAAGGGTTTGGAGTGAGGAAAGGAAAAGGAAAATGATGCAATTATAATCTCAACAATAAATTGTCCTCTTAGAATAAGACTAATTTTACTTACACAAGTTAGAATACCTTTGTGTTAGTCATGATTCTATATAGTAATAGAACTTACAGAACAAATAGGGTGAATATGTATTATGATCTATTAGAATGGCTTACAGCTAATCCAACAATAGCTCCCTATGAACAGAAGGTCCATGAGGCTGGTCTTCAGTATATACTGAAGAAGTAGGCTCTAATGCTAATGAAGGAACAGACTTGCTAGGGAGGTGAGAGCCAGCCAGCAAAGAAGGAGAGAGCACCCTTCTTCCATGTCCTTTATACAGGCTGCCAGCAGAAGGTGTGGCCCAGACTAGAGCCGGGTCTTCCCACCTCAAAAGATCTGGGTTAAATGCTAATCTTCCCACTTCAAATGGTTTAATTAAGAAAAATCCCTCATAGGTGTGCTCGGTCATTGGCATTTTAGTCAATTCCAGATGTAGTCAATTGACAACCAAGAACAGCCATCACAGCCTTCCTCCAAATAGAGAAAAATACTGCCTTGATAAATTAGAGCAACTCTAACTCTGCCAGTTAAAAACCTTAACCCACTTCTTCCTTGTGCTTAGTAGAAATTTTATTATTAACTGAAATGAATTTTTATGTTATTGATCTTAAAGTTTCATTTAGAAAACATATCTTGGAGCAGTAAAGTAACACTGTGCCGCAAGGTATAGGGAAGCCAACATTTACAAACAACTCAAACTCAAAACTGGGCAGGTTATGTCTGTGTGCAACTCCTAGCTTAGGGGAGGTGGGTGTGTGACCTAGTACCACATACGGTGTTAGAACCTGATAGTGACCACAGAGACTGCTGCTGACCTGCTGCAGGCTTTTCACAGGGGCGGAGCCATTAACCCTACAGCCACCTGCTCTCACCTATTCTTTACTCAGAGGAAATTGAAGCACAGAATGGTTAACTGACTTGTTCAAAGTCGTGACAGCAAAAGTGAGCGGCCGTGGCTCATAACTCCTGTCCCATTCTGACTGAACACACACCAGCTTTCTTTGATATAGTGGGAAGTTGTGTTGAAATTCTCAGTATATCTAGAAAGGATCTTTGCCTAGTTCTGTGGAGGTTCACCTCCAAGGCTGCGGCGGGCTGGGAAGAGGCACCAGGTGCTTGTGACCATCTTCCAGATACACTGGTCTGGTCACTACACGGCCTACGCGGTTTACTTCCCATTAAGGCTTATTGTTGTTGATTGTGCACTTAAGCCAGGTTATTCAGGGGGTTTCTTTGAGTACATGCACACCTAGACTGGTACCTCAAGTGCTGCACTCCTAATCACTCTCCTTATGTGGAGAATGAATAGGAGCGCAGCAGGAGAGGGAATCTTCTGCAGGAATCTTTTGTGCATGCCTCAGAATCGGGTATGTTGACCTGAAGAAATCATTAAGATGAATGCAAGGGAAAAAAATGGCAGAAAATATCTACTCTAATGAGAATTTGTAAATTGTTTTTTACATTTGTTATTATTATTACTAGTGTATTATTGTTGTGAGTGCATACACACTCATGTACATGCCATAGCATATATGTAGAGGTAGAAACTTTTGGAAGTCAGTTCTAAATTCTGTTGTGGGTCCCAGGGATGGAACACAGGGTGATAGGTTTATGTAACAAGCCAATTTAACATAATCTTGTGTTAGTCTTGTTTACAGGGCAATTTTAATGTAAATTCTATCTTACAATAAATTAGTTTCAGGTTTTGGATTATTCTGAATTATTTTGTGTTATTCTAACTATGGCCAAAGAAGGAGGCCTCTCCTAAATTTTAGCGTCCTAGTTAGGTTTCTGCGGTGATAAAACAACCATGACCAAAAAAGCAACTTAGGGAGGAAAATGTTTATCAAGGGAAGCCAGGGTAGAACCTAAGCCAATAGCCTGGAGTGGAGCAGAAACTGTGGAGAAAACGAGGAAGTTTTCCCTGTCCTGCAGCCTGGACGTCCGTCCCAGCCTGGAGCTGGAGTCGTGGGGGATTCCTGGAGAGCTGCTGATGTGCAGTCTGTTTAAACCCGGAAGAAGTTGGTTCGAATACCAGTAAAAGTATAGCTCTGCAGCAGGTTAAGTGAACTTGCCAGTGAGAGTGAGGGCAAACAGGCAAAAGCAAAGTTTTCTTCTCCCACGTCTATGTGGGCTGCCACCAGGGAGTGTGGTCCAGGTTTAGGGTGGGTCTTCTGGCTTCCAATAAACTGATTAAGAAAGTGTCTCACGGGCATGCCCTGCAGCCTGGATTTTAGTTGATTGCAATGGTTAAGCTGACATCCAAAATTAGTTACCACATAAATTATCGAGAACCCCGATTATTTTTGTCTTAGAAAGAAGGAGAAACCGTTTCGCTACTTCGGTGTTTTAATTGTCTGTTGGATCAAAATGTATTTTTCCCTTCTAGGGAGTTCATAAACCAGTGCCACAAAGTGTCCCGTTGCAAACAAAATGAGTGTCCCTGCACTGCTGCTGCAGCCTCGCCAGCACCTGGTAAACAGCCTCCGGGTGCCTTCCCCGCGGCTTCACTGCATGCAGACCTCAGGGCAGCAGCCTGCACTCCGAACCCCCAGTGCTGCGCTGTGGAGCCCCTCTGGACACCTTTGTACTAGGTGGATGCTACCGTCTGGCGGCCCGAGGAGAGCGCTGTGTATCCCGGCCACCTTGAAAGACCACCCGGAAGGACTTTCTGATAAAGAACAAAGATTTGTGGATAAACTCTATATGGGTTTAGTCAGCGGGCAAAGAGCTTGCTTGGCGGAGGCCATAACTCTGGTGGAATCCACTCACTCTCGGAAGAAAGAGCTGGCTCAGGTACTTCTGCAGAGAGTCCTAGCACACCACCGAGAGCAGGAGCGGCTCAACCAAGGGAAGCCCCTCACGTTTCGAGTAGGTCGGTTTTCTTTTTCTGTTGTTTAGTGAAGCCAGGTGGAAATTTCTTGAACATTTGGATACCTGCTCCTACTTTCCACATTCCTTCCTCTCCCCTCAAGGAGGGACTCATTTTGAGAGTACTGCACTGGGTCTTGATAGTCTATGTGTTGTAGGCAGAATAGCACACCCCAAGGAGAAACCCTTGAAGAGAGAAAATCCCAGTGTCTACTTAGCAGGCCACACACACCTTCTCAGGCCTTCTGGGCATTTTACTCTGAGTGTAGTCCTCAAGCCTTCCATTGTTTTATCATCATAAATAAAAGCAAAGTGCGTTTATTCAGATCTGTAAAGGCTCTTGAGTTGGAAACCTACCATGAGCTGTAGTAAGGACCTAAGCCTGCCATACACTGTGTGCACTCTTGAAGGTTGTTGATGCCCATGACTAATGTTCTGCATTGGGCAGGTATGTGACACACATACTGTTATCTCATCTAACCCTTAACACAAGCTGCAAACCCGTGCTGTTGCAGCAGCTCCGTCCTGAGGAGGGTGTGGCACTAGCAGGGCTGAGCTTCACCCTGAAGACCACAGAACAGATTAGAAGCAGCACTGGGGTGAGCCCACCGACTTTGCCTGTTACCTGCCATGCTTGACTCCTCTAAATAGGGGCTTTCCTGCCTTTCTGAACACCACGATTTTTTTTTTCAGATTTCCTTTTATTGGATATTTCCTTTAAGTTCTGAGTGAAACAAAGGAAAGATGTTTGTAGAGAAAGTTATTTTCTCAATTACTAGCAGCTTCTGGAGTAATGGATTATTTTTCCAGTGGTCAGAGGTAGAAGTGGCGATGAGAAGAGGGCAGGTATACAAGTCATTCACACTGAAACACAAGCAAAGAAGTGTGTCCCCAGAGACCGGCATTGTGGGGGAAGGGAACTTGGATAAACATGGAACTTGGAAGTGTTTCCCTTTCTGATAAAGAGATGGATTTTCCACTGACTGCTTTAAGGCATTTTAAAATATGTCAATGATGATTTTCATAAATTAGAGGAAACTGAAGGTAAGTTAATGTTTCATTCATCAATTTACTCATGGTGCTAACTTCATTATCTCACTATAGGATTGTCCGGGCCGCCTGGTGCAGGAAAGTCAACCTTTATAGAGTATTTTGGGAAAATGCTGACCGACAGAGGGCACAGATTATCTGTGCTAGCTGTGGACCCATCTTCTTGCACCAGTGGTGGTGAGTATGGCTGACATTTTTAACCGTGGAGTTAGTGGGGCCTGTTAGAGGTTAGTGGGAATTGGCAGTTAGGTGACTGCTAACTGCCAGCTGAATTTGACCCCATGAAAGGAACCCTTCCTGTTCTGCTGGTACTGTTGACAATTCAAGCCAATCGGGAGGTGGGGATGCCTTTTTCATTAGGGCTGTTAGAGTAGCCTGGGAGTGGAGACCTCCAGCTGCTCTACTCCCAGACTATGGTTGCCAGGCCTGACCCCTCCCCAACCTGAGGAGCTCCAATAGCTAGATCCCCCCACACCAGACTTCTCTACCAGCCCTCATGCCTGTAATGGCTGTTTCTCACCCCTACTCCCCATTCGTCACCCCCCATGGCCAGGCCCCACCCTACAGAAAAAAAAATACCACCAACCCCTGATCTTGCCCCAAGATCAGGCCATAATCCCTCCAATAACAGGGAACCAGGAAAGCTCCCCTGCCTCCCAAACGCTACATGAACCCCATCTTATGCTGCTTCTTCCTGGAGCAGAGGTAGCAACCTCCTGGGTTTTCCCTCCTAATAAAATCTCTGTGTGAGGGTTGTTGTGTGCTGTAACTGTGATATTCTTGGCTTTCCACTGCCAGGATGCCTTTCCCATCTGACTATGACACAGGGAGTTAGTTTAGAAATGCTGAATTCCACAGAGGAGGGCAGCTTGTGGGTAGCTCAGAGGATACTCAAGTGGGGTCAGAGGACTAATCAAATGGCACACACATCTCAGCCCCTTGGTGAGCTTGCCCAGGATCACTTACTTGTCATAATCTGTTTCTCCAATGGGCCTATTTCTCAATTTTATCTTCATAGTGTTGTTAAGCTTGAGAAAAATCATATAATTGTAGCTTTGTCACCTGTCATTGGCCCAGTGAGACAGAAAACTCTTAAAGGGCCACGCACCATATTGCTATCCTCCTGTAGCACTCTGCAGAGCACACTGTACCCACAGTGTTCACAGCACTGCAGAGCGCACTGCACTCAGTGTATTCACAGCACCACAGAGCACACTGTACCCACAGTGTTCACAGCACTGCAGAGCACACTGCACTCAGTGTTCACAGCACTGCAGAGCACACTGCACTCACAGTGTTCACAGCACTGCAGAGCACACTGCACTCAGTGTTCACAGCACTGCAGAGCACACTGCACTCAGTGTTCACAGCACTGCAGAGCACACTGCACTCACAGTGTTCACAGCACTGCAGAGCACACTGCACTCAGTGTTCACAGCACTGCAGAGCACACTGCACTCAGTGTTCACAGCACTGCAGAGCACACTGCACTCAGTGTTCACAGCACTGCAGAGCACACTGCACTCACAGTGTTCACAGCACTGCAGAGCACACTGCACTCAGTGTTCACAGCACTGCAGAGCACACTGCACTCAGTGTTCACAGCACTGCAGAGCACACTGCACTCACAGGGTTCACAGCACTGCAGAGCACACTGCACTCACAGTGTTCACAGCACTGCAGAGCACACTGCACTCACAGTGTTCACAGCACTGCAGAGCACACTGCACTCAGTGTTCACAGCACTGCAGAGCACACTGCACTCAGTGTTCACAGCACTGCAGAGCACACTGCACTCAGTGTTCACAGCACTGCAGAGCACACTGCACTCACAGGGTTCACAGCACTGCAGAGCACACTGCACTCACAGTGTTCACAGCACTGCAGAGCACACTGCACTCACAGTGTTCACAGCACTGCAGAGCACACTGCACTCAGTGTTCACAGCACTGCAGAGCACACTGCACTCAGTGTTCACAGCACTGCAGAGCACACTGCACTCAGTGTTCACAGCACTGCAGAGCACACTGCACTCAGTGTTCACAGCACTGCAGAGCACACTGCACTCACAGGGTTCACAGCACTGCAGAGCACACTGCACTCACAGTGTTCACAGCACTGCAGAGCACACTGCACTCAGTATTCACAGCACTGCAGAGCACACTGCACTCACTGTATTCACAGCACTGCAGAGCACACTGCACTCACTGTATTCACAGCACTGCAGAGCACACTGCACTCAGTGTTCACAGCACTGCAGAGCACACTGCACTCAGTGTTCACAGCACTGCAGAGCACACTGCACTCACAGTGTATTCACAGCACTGCAGAGCACACTGCACTCACAGTGTTCACAGCACTGCAGAGCACACTGCACTCACAGTGTTCACAGCACTGCAGAGCGCACTGCACTCACAGTGTTCACAGCACTGCAGAGCACACTGCACTCAGTGTTCACAGCACTGCAGAGCACACTGCACTCAGTGTTCACAGCACTGCAGAGCACACTGCACTCACAGGGTTCACAGCACTGCAGAGCACACTGCACTCACAGTGTTCACAGCACTGCAGAGCACACTGCACTCACAGTGTTCACAGCACTGCAGAGCACACTGCACTCACAGTGTTCACAGCACTGCAGAGCACACTGCACTCACAGTGTTCACAGCACTGCAGAGCACACTGCACTCACAGTGTTCACAGCACTGCAGAGCACACTGCACTCACAGTGTTCACAGCACTGCAGAGCACACTGCACTCACAGGGTTTGGCATTTACTTGTTGATATGAAGTCAGTAATCACTCAGCATTTAATTTGCAGCTCATCAGAGATAAAATGAATCTAAACTTGGCTCCCTAAGGACCATTTAAAGAAAACATATAAAGCCTTTGCTATAAATATTCAGTAAACATTCCCCCTTCTTCTATTTGTGGGTTAAGCTGCTCAGACTACAGTTATTCACTGCATGGGTATGGACACACCTTCTGGAGGAGGTGCACGGGCACAGCAGGGACCATGCTTCAGGGTGGGTGATGTCTTAGGAGTGAGATGTCAACACAAGCAGTCACACTGTGGCGTGGACTCCGAGCGGTAAATACTAGGTGCTTAGTGAAAGCACTTGGTCTGTACACTCTGGTATTCTGCTGGAAGTAATAGTTGAAAGACCTTAGGTCAGTAGAGAAGAAGATAACAATTCTTGATACCTTTTACTGAGAAATATGGCTGGCTCAGAGCATTTAAAGGATTTTGTTCACTGTAATAGAAAGTTTAGCTATAAATGAAATTATACTCAAGTTCCAAGATTAAATTCATGTCAATTTGTTTAAGAACTTTGCTCAATGAAAGTTTATGAAGTGTGTTAATGAAGAGCTTTCATAAATAATCCTAATTTTCATTCAAGTGAGAAGGCCATTTCCTCTCCACTTTCTTGGTCTAGATTATTTGCCACAGAAAAAGCAAACAATAGCTTGAAATAGTAATTAATAGCAGAACTGATGTTATATCCTGTGGTGAAACCTTTATTATTTTCTATGTATATGTGTGTAGCTATGTGTGTGAAAGTCAAAGACGGCCTCAGTGTCATTCCTTGGGTGCTTCCCATTGTGTTTTTTGAGACAGAATCTCTCATTCTCTCAGAACCCACCAAGTAGGCATTGTCGTCTGGTCAGTAGGCTCCAGTAATCTACCTGTCCCTGCCTTTCCAACTCCAAGATAATAAACATGTACCATCAGGCCCAGTTTTCTTACATATTTCTTAGAGTCAGACTCATTTCTACAAGCTGTGGTTCTTAACCACACTCAAACTGAAAGTGAGGAGTCCTATTCTTAGGGTTTTTAAAAAGTGTGTGTAATTCCAAAGAAAAAAATACATGTAGGTAAATAGAATATTATAAATATAATTCCTGGTCTATGTAAATACAAATATAATTGGAAAACAGCACTAAATTAAAGTTTAAACAGCATCAGTTCCTGTGTCTGCCCTTGTGCTAGAGATTTACAGCCCCTCCTGTGATGGCCTTGAGATCACCCTGGGGTCTGCGGCTAACAGAGTGGTTCACCCACAAGAACTCTGTGGAAGAGTAATGTTATATGCTGTGCTCAGTGTGCTGGCTCCATAGGCTAATAATGTAGCTATGACGGCTGCCTCCCACATGGATGGTTTCAGGCAGACGAAGGTAGGAAAGAGTTTGGTGTGAAGTGAATGGGGTAGTTGAGGTACATGGGAGGCATGTGCTCTAGAAGCAGAACAAGAAAGGACTGGGGGATTCGTCTAAGAACCTCTCAGTCTTTACTGTTTCCTATGCTGGAGTGCAAACATACAGGTAAGAATATCCTCACTCCATAGGTAATTATATGGCAAAAAGAAATGGACGAACCAGAGGCGATGGCCCAGTGGTTAAGCGCACTGAGTGTTCTTGTAGAGGACGTGAGTTCTGCTCCCAGCACCCACACGGGGTAGCTCAAAACTACCTGTAACCCTAGTTCCAGGGGGATGTGATGGCGGGACCTCCAGCCTCCAAGGGGACTTGCACTCATGCACACATACTCACGCATGGATATGCACACACACATAATTAAAAATAATAAAAATAAGTATATTTTTAATTTTAAAAATGTAGGAAAAGGTAACAATGGTTCCAGGGCCTTAATTCTTTCAGAATTTTCAAGTGTTGATGTTTGCTCAAATACTACAATTAATTAAAAAATATAATCATTCCATTCCCTGGGTATTAGTTGATTACCTACTTTGTGTAGCATTCAGACTACAGCTGCTTTAGCATAAGGTCCATAGGCAAGGAACTTACACTATAGCTATCGTGTGTTTTCACAACCTTATCACTGGTAACATTTGGTGACACTGGTGGCAGTTGTTTGTTGGTGGTGGCAGTTCAATGTATGTAGTGACTGTCCTATAAATTGAGGTTTGCTTAGCAGAGTTCCTGCCTTTACCCAGGTGCTGCCTACTGCATCCTGCCCCCATTTGTGGCAAGTGAGGATGCCTCTGGAGACTGCAGATTTCCTGTAGGGGTGGGAATTGACCCTGGTTAGAAAACAGTCGACATGAAAGAGATAAGAGAAATAGCTGTGAACTCCAAGATGTGTGCGAGGGCTACTCTGCTCTCTTCTCTCTGCGCTCACTTCCCCTCTGAAGACTCCAGACTTTCTAACTTCAGGTGAAGCATTTAGAAAGAGCAGACTGGGACTAAAGGTGGTTTCAAGGTGTATTTTCATAGTATCTGCATACGGCTGATGAAATGACCCTTGTGCAAGTAAGATAACAGGGTCTGGAGGCTCTACTTGGTGACAAGAGAGAGGAGGGGTCGCGGAGGCTTTCTTATGTCCTCCAGGGTGCCGGCAGATTGCAGAGCAGCTACTGTGACCTGTAGACATTTACAGCAAAGGACACACCATGAAAAAGTTCCTGAAAGGCTAGCTGAAGGAAACAGATCTTTGGTGTGTATAAGGTAGACAGGGTCTGTTTTGTTTACAGGTTCTGACGCACGTGTTACATTCCTGCATAATCTGAATCTCGCCATGTCTTACTTATTTATGAGGAGAGGAGTAGTTCAGGGAAATAAAAATAATACCCCAAAACGAAGTGGCCAGGGACAATAGATCTAGGAGCGGATTTGACCACTTGTTAATTAGTGACAAGAGGACATACTCGATGCTCTGATAAGACCGCAGCAAAGGGGCAATCACCAATGTGGGGATGGCTCAAACGACCATACTGCTGGGCCAGAGGTTGGCTTGGTCCTGAGACGCTGACGTTGCTCAAGGAAGGGAAAGAAGGATTGGTGTTTGGGAGCTCGGGGACTTATATATGAACCTCCAGTCGGTTTGGGGGCCTTGTCGATTTTCAGGAGCTTGGAATGACCCAATGGTTACTCCACTGTGGAGCTAGACAGTGAGTTGGAGGAGAACTCAGTAATGCTGAAATATCGGTAGGAACTGTCATAAGTCAGGTCCCCTTGCAGTTTGCTGATTGGTAATTACTCCTTACAACTCTTTCATGATTGTAAAATGTAACTATGTGTTTTAGGATCCCTCTTAGGTGACAAAACCCGGATGACTGAGCTATCAAGAGATATGAATGCATACATCAGGCCATCTCCTACCAGTGGGACTTTAGGAGGGGTGACAAGGACCACAAATGAAGCTATTCTGTTGTGTGAAGGAGGGGGATATGACATCATTCTTATTGAAACTGTAGGTGAGTAAGATAGTCTATTTCATAAAAATAGTATACCATTATAATGAATGCTATTTAAAGATGAGACTGACGTGCTGCCTACTGCACCAAGGAGGCACGTGCTATTTAAAGATGAACAATAACTGATTTCACTTAGTTTGTTCAGTGGGTATGAAGTGGAATTAAATACACGCTATTGCCTCACGGGCAATGTGAGTACATGGGCTGTGCTCCCCGCCCGCAAGAGCCTTCCATATAAAAGGTGACAGTCTACATAGCTGACACATAAATTGACATGGTCTGTGTGCAAAGGATAGTAAGTACTAGAATGACCTTTGGAAGCAAATCACTGCACTACTTAAGCACACTTCATGTCCAGAGTATTCACTAAGAAAGTTTGGGCAGCTGGGAACTTGGGATTCTAAGGCTGTCTGTTTCAACCTTAGCACATTATTCTATGCAGTGAAAACACTGAATGGAAAACTCCAGTTTACATTCCTGCAGAGGAACGATCTTTCGGTTTACTCTGGTGAATGTGTATGATACAACCCAAACTAGTGCTTGGGGGGTCAGTGAGGAGGGAGGGAGAGTGGGTATAAAGTGTGGGGAAGGGCAGACACAGAAAGCATGGCCCATTCAGAGAAGAGCAGCTTGCTCAGCTCTTACCACACTGAGGGCAGAGAGCGGAACTCAGAGCAGTGGCCAGGGTCTGGCTTTCCTCGTGTGCTCTGCCAAAGAGTGTCCTTTTCTCTGAAGGGAGTGGCAAGTCAGAACAAGGCAAGCCACATGTGGGCTTGGAGGGAACCCTGCAGCCGACTGAGAAATGGGTAGAAGGGTTACAGTGGGAGTGTGAAGCAGTTAGACCGTGCAGTCAATCAAAGGAAGGAAACACAGGCTCTACCTCAAGTAAGCAGGGCTAGAGAAGCTAGAGGAGGTGGATAAGAGCATCGGCAGTAAATTGGCAGGACTTTATTGTTGATTAAATGTAAGAGATTGAGGAAGGAGGACTGGAGCAACAGAGAACACTGTAGAAGAGTAATTAGAAGGCAGAAGAATATGAGGCCAAGAGTCAGTATAGTGGGACACGCTTACCAGGTGTAGTTTTAGGAAGACTGGTCAGTACATACAGCTAACAACATGGCTTGTAGTTTTGTACTAAGCTATAGAGTTGGTTTTGGTTAATTGAAGGAAAATAGGGGATAAAATGGAAACTAGCCATGTTGGTTTGCTAGGATTATTGTCATGAATATGTTCTAGGCGACTTAGACCATAGACCTCACCGCCTTACAGTTGTGGGAGCTGGAACTGCAGGTTCCAGGTTCGAGGTTTTCTGTTTGCAGGTGGCTGCCTTCTTGCTGTGCTCTCACATGAGGCGTTTATTTCTCAGGCATGTGCACCCTGGTGTCCTCTCCCCACAGGGCACCAATCCTATGGGATTAGCACCGCATCCTCATGACCTCATCTAACTCCATCTGCAGTCACACTGAGAGTTGGGTTTTCAACATGTGACCTGAGGGGGCAACAGGCCTTAACGGCAGTCAGGAGCAGCTTTAGAAGTCCACCGTTTACGTTTGCGTGGGGAGGGCAATAGAGAAGCCAAACGTGTTCTCTCAGATTTGCAGTTTCTGCTTGTCCTAGAGACTTGCAGTGACAGTGTAAAGGGTAAAGGGATGTTGCTGTCTTGAAGAACCCCTTGGTGGGGGGTTGTTCGGAGCAATTGCAGCTCTATACCTCCAGTCCCCCATGATGCTTCTGGTGTCTGTCTCCGTCCTTCACATCCTTTCTATCCTCAAGGGTGCTCATGACTGGAAGGTGGCTGGGTTCTAGATAGAAGGAAGAAGAGGGGATGGGAAATAGAAAGTAGGACCAGCCTTCTTCAAAGACCTCACCTGGAAGCTCCAGCTGTTGACCTTACCTGCCTGAAAGGGGACCTGGCCTGCTGCACTGATGCTCTGGGGGAGGGGAGGAAATGAGCAAATAGAACTGGAAGTCTGCAGATGCGGGCCAAAACACGACAGTGAGCATCAGTTGAGGGTTTCCAGAAACTTGTCCATAAAGAGAAAACGAGAGATATGGGGATGTGAGTTGTTTGTTCCTGTTTGGGTTTCAAGGGATGAAGAGTTCAGGAAAGTGGGTGGGATGGAGGGTGCTGCCAGATGCACGGTGGGTGGCATCTGTTTGTCAACAGCTGGGACAGGGAGGAGCTAGGAAGTGTTTCCTTTGTTTCATCCATGGTGTTGACACTGAAAACAAAAGGAGGAAACTGAATCATAGGAGATGACTTTTTAAATGTGTTTGAGTTTTGCCTGCATGCATGTCTCTGCCTGCACATGGGTACCTGGTGCCCATAGAGGCCATGAGAGGCTGCTGTAGCCTCTGGAAGTGGAGTTGTGAGCCACTGGGTGGTGTTAAAACCAAACCAGGTCCTCTGCAAAAGCATCAAGTACTCTTAACCCTGAGCTCTCTCTGGCTCCCTGGGGGATGGCTTTTTATGAGACCCGTCAGTGGTACTTGGCTGCAATTGAGAGGTCTCTCCAAGCCTGTTTAAAGAGGAGAGAACTGGGGGTGTGCAGAGTGGAAATAAGGACAAAAGGCAAAAGAGATGAAAATATTACCAGACATTGTTTCAGACTGGTGTCGTGGTGTTCAGGCCACTTACTGATGAAAGAGAAGCTAAGAGAAAGCTTTAAGAGTAGGGGGGGAGTCTCAGCCCTCCTAATGCTGTGACCCTTGATACAGTTCCTCATGCAGTGACCCCCAACCATAAAGTTACCTCGTTGCCGCTTCAGAACTGTAATTTTGTTCCTGTTATGAATTGTAAACATCTGTTTTCCAATGGTCCAGGAGAGTCCATTGTGAAAGGGTCATTTGACCCCCAAAGGTGTCACAACCCACAGGTTGAGGGCCTCTTCTATAGAGTCTTCATCCAGAACATTGGTGTAGTGAGAAAAGAAAGGGTGTAGTGGCGATTAATCCAGACACGTGCCTACAGTGCTTGCAGGTGTTAGGGTTAGAGACGGCACCAAGCATGTGGCTCCCGTGATGGCATCCCCGACTTCCCAGGCGCATGCTTGCTCCTTCCAAATGATGCTGTCTGAGTAGACACTGGTTCTGTGCACTTGCAGTTGCCAGCCTGTGGAACCCTGAGCAATAAGTTTCTATCTTCATCAAGTCTGGGTGTTTAGTTATAGCAACAAGACTTTAAAGGGGAATATGTGGCCAAGAAGATGAGCAGTCGAATGAAGTAGAATGGAAATGAGCCAGTAAATTTGACAACAGAAATGTTATAGCTAACTTTTTTAAAGTTGTTACTTGAAATTGCAGGTGTGGGGCAGTCGGAGTTCGCTGTTGCTGATATGGTTGATATGTTTGTTTTATTGCTGCCACCAGCAGGAGGGGATGAACTGCAGGTAATGATTTTGGTGACCCAGCCCTCCTGGAATATATCTCTGAAAGTACAATGTGAAGCATAAGTTGTTGTAAGTTAAATCGAAGGTAGTGTAACTTTTGCATATACAGCTTGCAAGTGACTGGAATAAATGGAGGGCTTTGTCCCAAAGAGACCACAGCATCCTGGTTGAGAAGTAACTCAAGCAATATCATTGTGTAGCTTACATATTGTAAGACAGCACATTCCATCATTAGCCAGCTAGAGCTGGTGCGGACTTAGCAGACATGGTCTTCCACAGTGTTCCCTTACTGCAGATACTAGCTGTGTCAGGCCACCTGTGCCACTGAGCAACTGTCTACAGAGCTGAAGGTCCCACCACCTCTAACAAGTTCGATAACTTGTTAGAATAACACAAAATTCAGAAAAGTTCTGTAATTGTAGGTTTATGACGAAGGCCATTTCAGTGAAGAAGTGTTCTCTCTCTCTCTCTCTCTCTCTCTCTCTCTCTCTCTCTCTCTCTCTCTCTCTCTTCTCTCTCTCTCTCTCTCTCTTTTCTCTCTCTCTCTCTCTCTCTCTCTCTCTCTCTCTCTCTCTCTCTCTCTCCTCTGTGTGTGTGTGTGTGTGTGTGTGTGTGTGTGTGTGTGTGTGTTGTGTGTGTGTGTGTGTGTGTGTGTGTGGTGGAGGTACAGAAGTTTGTGTGGGAGATGTGAGGTCTCTGTGTGCAAGGGGTGGGACTTGATGTGGGTGGGAGGAGGCAGACACACCCTGGTCATGTAGGTTTTTTTTTTCTGGGGGGACTGAGGTGTTAGGTGATCGATCACCAGTCAGCAGAGTGACCTCAAGACAGTGACATGGACTGAGTTATCTCATATTGATGGAGAGTAAGGGCTGGAAGAGGATGAGCAAGAGAAAGTTAATTTTATCAAGGAGAAGTGAGACCTGTGAAGTGGGGGGTGCTCCCAGGAGGGGTGCTCCCAGGAGAGGGCCATCATGCTGTTTAGTGGTCTTTTGTGGGACTTACATCATTCTTTGGGTACATGAGCCACACTGGTGATAGGCCCCCACTGGTATCCCCTGGCTCAGCCGCAGGCGCTCATACTCTGACCCTCCAGTCTAGGCAGTGCTCACATGTCACAGTCACCTTATTTTGTAGGCTACTGATCAGATATTTCACCTTGCTTGTACTTGGGCTGATGAATGGCCTAGATTTACCCTAGGTCCTCACCCTTACTCCCCGCAGTGAGCTGGGAGGCTAGTTTCATCTCAGTGAGAGGACTGAGCTGCCTCCTGTCTCTCCATCAAGTTTTATCTTCATCATCTAGTTACTCAAATTCTGAGTATATTTTACCAAGTTATCTCTGAATTGGGAGGGGATATTGCAGGTGACTTACATAATTCCAAGGGCTGTCAAGCAATTGCTATTCCTGGGAAATGGAGTTTGGGTAGAATCAGAACAATGCCAGTGGGGCGTATGACTTTGAACGCATGGCACCTACTGGTTGTCCTGTCTTCATTCTCGCTGAGAGTGAATGGAGTGTTTCTGATGTGGTTCTGTTCTCCCCAGGGCATCAAAAGGGGTATAATTGAGATGGCAGATCTGGTCGTTATCACCAAATCTGATGGAGACCTGGTTGTCCCAGCCCGCAGGATCCAAGCAGAGTACGTGAGCGCGCTGAAGCTACTCCACAGCCGCTCAGGGGTCTGGAGACCGAAGGTTGGCTTGTGTTCTTCTGTTTTTCACCGAGTGAACTGTGCACCTTAGGACAGAGGTGCAGGTCTCTGGCTAGACATAGAATCGGTCTTTGCTTGAATGTAAAGACTACACTTTGAAAACTGTGACAGAGCCGGAGTTTGCAGCTGATCTTAAATCTAATCTTTCAACCACAGGAAGTCAAAATCTAGAGTGAGGTAGTAGGGGAATGCTCATCAATTGATGTAAACCCTTTGGGAGTGCTCTGAAGTTACAGAGCGCTTCATAGGTTGACTATCGGAACTAGGATTTGGGTAGCAGAGAAAGGCTTGTACTGTGGTGCTTTCATTCCCATTATTTCTGACAAGTTCAAAAAGTGAGGAGCAATACTGTAGGAAGCAATGCAGTCCTGTTGGCTGGCACCCTGCCTGCAGAAAGACGCCATGTTAGCAAAGAATAAACCGTTGTCACACGAGAGCAGCAGGCCTCTCATGCTGCTGGCTTCTCTGAGGACTCCTGGGGGGGGGGGTTGACTCAGCCCTGCACTGACTGTCCAGAGAGTGGAACTTTTCCTCAGCTTGGCTTCATCTCTGGCACTCAGACCTCAGTGAGCCCTCCCTACCATTGTCTCTGCTCACCCTGTGACACGCACAAGTCCTCTGGGATTCCCCCTGACCTATCTGTTGGGGCCATCCGAAGCTATAATACATTTCTGGGCTAAAGAATCTGGCCTTAAATGGATGTCTCATCTCTGCCATGCAAACTGAGGCGTGTGCTGTGGTGTGCCAGCGTGTTTGCTTTGACAGAGCAGTGACACCTCAGTTTGGTCATTTGTCTGTTTCCATAAACTGTTAAGAATTCATTGGCAAATCTCACACTTCCCATGAAATAACAGTTGTGGTTCTGCCTTCTCAACAGGTAATTCGCATTTCTGCCAAAAGTGGAGAGGGAGTCAGTGAAATGTGGGATACAATGAGAGAGTTTCAGCACGTGATGCTGGCCAGCGGGGAGCTGACCACCAAGAGGCAGAAGCAGCAGAAAGTCTGGATGTGGAACCTCATTCAGAAAAACATCTTAGAACATTTCAAGACCCATCCAAGCATCCAAGAACAGATTCCTCTGATGGAGAGGAAGGTACTCAGCGGGGCTCTCTCCCCAGGACTAGCAGCAGACCTACTGTTGAAAGCTTTTAGAAGCAAACACTAATAAACTTATCCTGGAAAACTATGTTATAGACTTTCCTGAGTACCTAATATCCAAAATATCTGTGAGGTGTGTCTGTGCATGTGTGCGCATGCGAGTGTGTATGCACGCATGAACACACCCTCTGTATCATTCTGTATCACGCAAGTGGTAGCAACAGGCCATCTTGAGTATGTTTGAATGTGTTTATTGCTGTCCACTTTTTTTTTCTTGAGATATGGTCTCACTGTGTAGTCCTGGCTGTCCTGGAACTCACTCTGTAGACTAGGCTATCCTCACACTCACAGAGATCTCCTGCCTCTGACTCCCAAGTGCTAGGGTCAGATGTATACACCTCATCCTTTCTTTTTTTTTCTGTTTTTGAGAAAATGCATCTGAACTCAGAAATTCGGTTAGCCTTAGAGGTTCTACACTCCCATCTGCAGCTTTCTAGCCTTGGATGATGGGCACACAGCATGGTGGCCAGCTCCTGTGTGGGTCCTGAGGATGGGATGATGGGCACACAGCAGCGGTGTCCAGCTCCTGTGTGGGTCCTGAGGATGGGATGATGGGCACACAGAATGGTGTCCAGCTCCTGTGTGGGTCCTGAGGATGGGATGATGGGCACACAGCACGGTGTCCAGCTCCTGTGTGGGTCCTGAGGATGGGATGATGGGCACACAGCAGGGTGTCCAGCTCCTGTGTGGGTCCTGAGGATGGGATGATGGGCACACAGCATGCTGTCCAGCTCCTTAGGGTCACACTCAGGCCTTTATGCCCACACAGCAAGCGCTGTACCATCTGAGCCTTCTCCCCAGCTGCTGGATGTACTTTTTTCTTGGTGCTGAACTGGTGCTACAGAGACCAAGAGCTTGGGCTCTAGAGTTAGGCTGTGTGTTTAAACTTCCAAGCCTGGACACGTATCCTAACTTGTAGGCTTCAGTTCCTTACCTGGGGCAAAATGGGGTTGGCATACAACCCTGAAGAGTTGGTGAAGGCTAAATTATTCAGGAAGGTCATTTCATCATGATGGCATATAGAAAATATTGCTTGTTGTTTTTATTATGCTAAAGCGTGTGTCCCTAAAGCTTTATAAACCTTATATGTAATTTAAATTTCTCCATGGTCTTATTACTACCATCATGCTCTTCTGGTACTTTATGATCGTCTGTAAACCCCCAGCTCTGCTTAATTCTTTGAATGTCTTAAACTATTTGATGGTAGTTACAACTGTGTACATTTGGGTCAAATTATTTTTAGTCACAAGATTTCTCCCAAATAAAACACCATTCTATATACTGTATTCTGGAATATTTAGTATATTTTATACAGTGTTAGCTTTACTGTTTCCTACAATACTGGTTCTTAACTGAAATCAAATTTCGTGAGTGTTAACAAACACCCCTTGATATTTGTGTAACATCTGTGGGATTGGCTTCCTGTGTAGGTTATGAGAACCTTGGAGAGATTGCCCAGGAGAATTTCTTGATGAGAAAGGACTGTCTTTAAAAGATGTTTAGAAACTTCCAGAGAGGCCATCTCATAATTTCCCTTAATGAACTGTTGCAGATTAACAGGCCTGGCACTTGTGGTACAGTGTCAGTAGCCATGGGGTACCTGCTGCATCATAAAGGAGGTATAGGGGAGGGAGCTTTTTACCAGCACCGAATTTAGCAATATGTTTGTTCTCCATTTGAACTCCTTTTAAATAAATGACATAAATGTAGCTATAAAAATATGAGAAGAGCCCCATCCCATCCTCCTGTGGTTATTGTGCCAAAGGCTGTGATAAAGAGACCAATTTTTTAAAAAAACATTTTATTTATTTAAAAGTCTATTTTCATTTTCCATACCAACCATAGTTCTCCCTCCCCTACTCCTGCTTCCCTCACCTTCTCTCCCACCCAAACCCTCCCCCCATGCACGGGGAGCCAACAAAGTCTGGCATGTCACGTTGAGGAGAACCAGGCCCCTACCCCTGTATTGAGGCTGAGCAAGGTATCCCTAGGGTATGGGATACCCAGGGAATGGGCATGGGCTCTTAGAGGCAGTGCATGCACTGGAGAGACCACTCTCTAAGATAGCTTTTCTAAGATTTCTTTGGTTTGCTGTACTAGAGAGTAATGTTTGTGGGGTTTTTTCTTCAAATCTGTGCCCCATTTTGCTATGTTCAATAACCCCTTCCCTTTGCCCTCCCCAGTGGTTCTGTAGTGCTGGGCCTCTGGCCTGCTCAGGGCAGAGGTTTTGACTTAGCTGTGTGTTGATGTAACTGTCAGCTCTGTCATGAACTGGACAAATGACTTAGAAAAGTTGTTTCCCCGTGTCTACCAATCCCCTCATCGGTAAAAGCACGCTGATGACAGCTGCTTTCCAGCATTGTGCAGAGAATAAGTGAGAAACTGAAGGGGGTGACACACAATGGCAGGCAGTGTTCTAAATGTCACATACACACGTTCATCACAGCTCTTTCCCCTGCAGACCATCATTTCCTTTCAGGAGGACTAGTTCACTTATCCCACTGTTCTCAGTTTCCCTGCTGGTAAATGGAACAGCAGTAGTGTCATGGTTACGTTGTCAATTAGATGAGTTTTTAAACACCTAGGAGACACATCTCTGGGCATGCATTTGAGGGCATTTCCAGAGAAGTTTTACTGTAGACAACACTATAAGTAGTCCCATGCGCTGGATCTGAAATGGAATAAAGAGGAGGCAAGCTGTTTGAGCAATCTCCTGTGCTCCGGCCACCACATGTCCAGCAACTCTTATTGCTGTCAGTCACGATGGACCCTTCACCCTGAAGTTACTTCTTGTCAGTTATGTCTCTCATGGCAATGAGACAGTAACTAACTGGATACTATCGACCCGGAGCTGAGTATGTAGCACCTGGACATAGTAAGGGCTGAATACTGGAGAATGAATAGAAGTTACTTCTTAGGCCAGTGTAAGGGTTGGATGATAGACATCCTCTACTCTAAATTCATAGTTTATTTTCTTGGAAAAAAATCTGACAGGTTACATTAGTCAAAAATATAGCTATCCAGGCAGAAGAGATTGCTCAGTGGTCAAAAACATGTGTAGTTCTTGCAGAGGACCCAACTTCAGTTCCCAGAACCCACATGATGGTTCACAAACATCCATCAGTTGGGATCCGATGCTTTCTTCTGACCTACTATATGTATATGTATGCAAGCAAAACACACACACACACACACACACACACACACACACACACACATATTTATAACAATAATATGAAGGGGGAAAATCTGGGCATAGTGGCTACCACCTTCAGTCCAAGGGCCTTGGAAGCAGAAACGAGATGATAAAGCAGACCAGAACATTCAAGAACCATGGGAAAACACCAAAATATGCTATATAAAAGTTGTGGATTCCTAGAAAGAAGGGGAGGAGGAGAAGAGGAAATCCATTTCTGAAATCCCTGTTAAAATTAAATTGGTTTTAGAGGGAAGTTTTCTGTAACTTGGCCTGGACTCAAGTTTGTAAACTTCTTGTCCGAGCCTGTCGATTGCTGCCCCGTGCCTGGCTTTCCAGTTAAATCCTTGAACCTCACTGAATGTGCCTCAAGGCGCTGACATAATTTAGGGGCAACACCAGGATGATGAGCAGCATGAGTGCCCATTAAACAGGACAGACAATGACGTGCATTGAAATCTCCCTTATTGAACAACAATCAGGCTTCAGCTATTTTTGTTTCTACTTTATTCCCTCAGTTAGTTGATTACTAAATGTAACATCTTTTTAAAATCCTACTTGAAGTAAACACTGAATGATAGCTATTGTCCCATGAAGCTCAAATAAGGTTTTGGCTGATTTATTTGCTTGTCATTTATGGTATATTTTATAAAATATAAATAACATAAAACAGTTGGACTGGATGTGATAGGGTTATTTGTGAGTGTAAAATGTAGATGACATAGGTCAAAGTACATTAATATTTATGCCTGAACCTGTGATAGTACAAGGTAACCTTGGGACAATTGATTTTGTTGTCCACTTTAGCCCCCTGAAAGAATGAAGAGGAAGTGTATATAAGCCAGAAAACTATTCTGCTCTTAGCAAGATCAAGTGTTTAATGTTATTTTCATCTTGTGACTTCATCACCAAAAGTGTGGAGAAAGGTTCTGTAGAGAGCTGTCTAGAAGAATAATAAAGCCACTTCTCAGCCTCATAGATATGTACCTTGTTCTATATGGGAAGTAGCTGTTTCTAGGATGGACTTCCCTTGAGAATACAGTGACATCAGCAGGCGTGGTTTGAAAGAGTACAACCCCCATAGGCTCACATATTTGAATGCTTAGTCATCAGGGAGTGGAACGTTTGGGAAGGCCCAGGAAGTGTGCACTTGTTGGAGTGGGGGTGGCCTTGTGGAGGGAGGAGTGTCACCAGGGGTGGGCTTTGAGGTTTCAAAAGCCCACACCAGTCTTAGTGTCTCTGTCTGCTGCCTGTGGGTCAGGGTGTAAAGCTCTCCGCTGCTGCTCCAGCATCATTCCAGCTGCTCCTCTTCCTGCCAGAATGATCATGGACCAACTCCCTGAAACTGGAAGGAGCCCCTAATGAAATGCCTTCTTTGATAAGGGCTGCCTTGGCCTTGGTCGTTTCACAGCAATAGAACAGAGGCTGAGATGCAGGCATAATCAAGTGTTGCTCTTTGGTAGTTCTACATGAAGGAACCTCACTGTTGTCTGGAGAAAATTTTCCTCACAAAACCACGAATACAAGCCAACTCTCATAAGTAATGCTCAGTGGCTGGCAGTTCTTAATGTCCTGATAGGATCACTTTAGGTTAAATCATCAGCTCCCCAAACAACAGCACCCCATTTTACAAAGGAAAAATCCAGCATAAGAGGTATTAGAAAATAAATCTCAAATCCTAAAAGTGATGAATGATCCATACTCAATTCAAATAGTACTATTTTAGAAGTTGTCAGCCCTTCATGTCAGTTCAGTGGCAGATACCTACATTTACAGATACTTCCATGGTACAGCGTGGATAAGGCTCTGCACAAAATTCAGATGGGAAGATCCTCTATATTTTCATTTTAAGGCCTTTCTTCTTCAACTCATTGTTCTCTTTGCCTTTTTTTTTTTCAGAAGTGTGTCTTGAAGTATTTTCTGTTGACTTTGTGTGTGTGTGTGTGTGTGTGTGTGTGTGTGTGTGTGTGTGTGTGTGTATGCTCAGAAATAACACTTTTGGTGTTAGGAACCAACCTCAGACAAGATAAAAGCCTGTTCTGTCAACAATGTATCACGTAGGAATCTTGTCTAGAAATGGCACGAGTGTTAACCAGAAAGAACTGCTGGCTCATCTAAGCGCACAGGGAGAAGAGTGGAGGACAGGCTCGTCAAGAGCAAGAAGCCCGCCAGGGTCTGGTTTGCATCCCCACCCTCTGCGTTCTGGCTCCCGCTTCCGTAGTTCCTCCACATAGTTAAGACAGGCAGCCTGCAGCACAGCACCTAGTGGAGGAAGGTCGCCCCCATCTCCACAGATTCAAGGCTGGGGGGTCAAGGAAGCACTCAGACTGGCTCACCTGACAGGCTTGGGGTCGCTACGAGGTGTGGGGTTCTGTGAGTGACAGGAAACCAAGGTGTGCCATCGTGGGGAAAAGCAGGGTACCAGGCAGTCAGAACAAATGTCAGAACAGGTGCTTTAGTTCCATGTTGAACAGGTGACTTAGATGGTTTGGGCTGTCCTAAGGTGAGGGTCAGTGAGCTGGAGGCTTAGTTCAACTACGATGCGGGCACTGAAAAGCAATGTGATCGTTATGGAAAAGGTTAATGATTGAGAGCATACCACAGAAATAAGAGTTTACACATTCAGCTGCTGCATGTTCAAGCTGGTGTGGCCGTAGTATTCATGTCCCTGGAAAGTTTTAGGGGATGCTTGTTCTTCTTTGCCTCTTCTTACTAATAATCACTGTTTACCTTCCTTTACAGTGAAGGCAGAGCCGAAACCGGAAAGGATCAACATCCCATAGTGCAGTTGAGTCCCTGTTTGTTATCTCTAGCAAGTTGACAGATTTTAAAGTTATTTTACCCCAAGTTTCTTCCTACAGTTGAGGGAGCTGTGACTCAGGGAAGGCAATAAACTTCGTTCACAAGTCTTTTGAGTAAATGGTTGATCTGTTCAAGACAACTAAAGGAAATAAGGGTTTATTTGTAATGTGGAAAAGCTCACAAACACACAAAGTCAGAAATCAAAGTGCAGCCTTCAGGGTGTGGAGGAAGCAAGGGCCTCTGCCTTAAGCCATGACGTGTTTTCATCATCATGATTCCTGAAGATTCACATGCCAAAGGCTTGGTTGTGCTACTACTGGGAGGTATGGACTCTTTGGAGCATGCAATTGTCACTTTTCCCCTGTGAGTAGTCTTGGGAGGGGCACCCCCCCACACACACACAACCAGCTTCCTGCTCAAATACACTTTTCTGCTATTATGGTCTGTTTCTCCTCTGAAACCATGAGCCAAAATAAGTCTTTCCTTCATTTAAGTTGATTTCACAGATACATTGTTTATTTCAGTTCCTATTACCCATAAATATGTTCAGATTTACCTGAACCATAAAAATCCTGAAAGGCAAGAGAAAACAAGTGTGAGCAGACATGGTTCAAGCAAACAGACACAATTCAGGCAGACATGGTGTGAGCAGACACGGTGTGAGCAGACACGGTGTGAACAGACACGGTGTGAGCAGACACAGTGTGAACAGACACGGTGTGAGCAGACACGGTGTGAGCAGACACGGTGTGAGCAGACACGGTGTGAGCAGACACTGTGTGAACAGACACAGTGTGAACAGACACAGTGTGAACAGAAACGGTGTGAGCAGACACGGTGTGAGCAGACACGGTGTGAGCAGACACAGTGTGAGCAGACACGGTGTGAGCAGACATGGTGTGAACAGACACAGTGTGAGCAGACATGGTGTGAACAGACACGGTGTGAACAGACACAGTGTGAGCAGACACAGTGTGAACAGACACGGTGTGAACAGACACAGTGTGAGCAGACAAAGTAACCATCAGAACCAGATTCAGACATGACATGAATCAGAATGATCAAAGGGGGAATTTAAAAGAGTTGTGACTAAAATGTTAAAGAATCTAGTGGAGAAAAATAAACTGGGCATAAGCATAGGACTCCAGGAAGCACTTAAGGGATATGCTATAATAGAACGAACACTAGCGAAAGCTGACTGCCTTCAGTGTACCCATCCACAGACCAGCGTGCTCAAGAACTGGGACCCAGGAGCTTGAAAAGCAGTCGCTTGGAAAATTTATAAATTAAAATAATACACAAAAAAGATGATAAGGCAGGATAGACTATTCAAGAACCATGGGAAAATAACAAAATATGCTACATACAAGTTGTGAATTCACAGAAGAAAGAAAAAAAATATTAGAAATAAGAATGCTTTGGAATGAGCCAAGATTAACCACAGATCTAGGAGCACCAGAGAACACTAAACAAGGTAGAAACCCAATAAACAAAACCAAAGCCAACAAAGAAATCCCCACGTGTAGCCATGCCATATCCAAACTGGAGAATGGAGCCAACGCTGCCTCGGACATGGTTTCTCGCTCTCCTTTTTTCTGTGCAGTCTTAGACTTGGTTCAGTCATGACTGACTTTCACATGAACATCAAAGACCCAGCTAGTTGCAATTTTATACTTTAGATTTTTGGTTCCAGATTTTGAATTTTTCCTCCTCTGTTTTCGGAAGCAATAAAGGTCCAGGAGGAAGAGATTAAATAGAGGTTGTTCAGAATCAAGAGCTCACCTCAGTCCAAGTCAGGTGTGGAGGTGTGAATGAAGCATGAATGTGGGTCCAGCTTCATCAGCAGCAGTTTGCAAGGGTCTTCACTCTGAGGTCTGCGGGTGGACTGGGCAGTTGCAATTGTCCTCCTCCTCCTCCTCCTCCTCCTCCTCCTCCTCCTCCCCCTCCTCCTCCTCCTCCTCCTCCTTCTCCTCCTCCTCTCCTCCTCTCCTTCTCCTCCTCCTCTCCTCCTCCTCTCCTCCTCCTCCTCTCCTCCTTTCCTTCTCCTCCTCCTTTTCCTCCTCCTCTCCTCCTCCTCCTCCTCTTCCTCCTCCTCTCCTCCTCCTCCTCTCCTCCTCCTCCTCCTCTCCTCCTCCTCGTGACCTTTCCATTGGGTGGTGGTATTTGAATATGAAAGTGGGTCTTATATGTTTGAACACTTAATCCCCAGCTGACAGCACCATCTAGGAAGGTTATGGAACATTTAGGCCCGTGGAATCTTGGTAGAGGAAGTGTGTTACTAGGGTGGGACTTGAGGTTTATAGCTGGTCCAACTTTCTGCGCTCTCTGCTTTCTGTTTGGGATGCACTGTGATGAGCTAGCTTCCTGTACCCGCCCCCATGGTTTCCCTGTCTGTTTCCATGTCTGCCCCCCCCCACGATATGTTGTGGGATGTTTGTACACTGTGTGAAAATTTATTGTTGTGATTGGTGTAATAAAAACCTCAATAGCTAAGCAGGAGGTTTAGGCAAGACTTCCAGGCAGAGAGAGAGAGGGGGGGGGCAGAGACAGAGAGAGATGGAGAGAGAGTCAGAGAGACAGAGACAGAGAGAGACGAGAGAGACAGAGAGAGAGAGAGAGAGAGAGAGAGAGAGAGAGAGAGAGAGAGAGAGAGAGAGAGAGAGAGAGAGAGAACTCTGCAGAGAAGGGAAGGAGTCACCAGCCAGACAGGGAGGGAACAGGAGGTGCAAGATGGAAAAGAGGTAACACCAGGTAATAGATTACTATAAAGGGATTGATTTAAGTTGTAAAAGCTTGTTAGGAGCAAGTCTAAGCTATAGGCTGAGTTTTCTTAATTAATAAGAAGACTCCATGTCATTATTTGGGAGCTGGCTGGCAGGACAGAGAACTCATCTTTCCACAAACTCAAAGAATTCTTATAAGTTCCCGGAAGTCGACTTGGAGTCCCGTTAACAGCATCTCGCCAGGTCCAAGGGGCTCACAGTTTCACAGAGCCAGGACACAGCAGTGAAGCAATCAGTTACTCCAGGACACGGCTTGTCCCCAATTTTCTCAGATCGCCCAAGATTCTGATGCTCTGGGTCAGCTGTGAGCAGTTTGAAGAACTCTGTGCCCTCATCCCTGTCCCACCCATTGTCTCTTTTAATTCCTCACCTTTTTATAATAAGCAAAAAAAGTAGGGATGCTGAAATTCTGGCATAATGCTGGCCCGGCCCCTGTCAGCTGACAGAATGCATTCACCTGCATTCAGACACTTAGTCAGCCCAGGGGCTATATGGCAGTAAGCCACTGTGTCAGCATTGCGTGGCTGTATCCTGTGTTGCATGGCTGTGTATAAGACTCTGTATGCATGCACAAAGAGTGTTTTGAAGCAAGCTCTGCCTGCTCCTAGCTCTCTCTTCACCAATCCCCTTTCTCTGGTCCACCATCTCTCCAGCCCCAGGATTCATACTGTTAGCAGAGTCACCCACACATCTATGGTACTATTTACAATAGGCAAGGAACACAACCAGCACACGAGGTGTGCACACAAACACACAAATCTTCTTTCACTCGTGGGAGTTAGGGGTGAAAAACAGATGAAGTAAAAGGGGGGCTATTAGGGAACAGGGAAGAGCTAGTAGGTGGGAGATAAGGTAGTGAGTGTATATGATTATGACCCACGTGCATTATATGTATGTATGAAATTGTTACACAAGCCCATTACTTTGCACAATTAATATGTGGTAATAAAAATTTGAACCGATAGTAGTGGCA
The DNA here is from genome assembly GCA_030556225.1 of Cricetiscus sungorus. Taxonomy (NCBI): domain Eukaryota; kingdom Metazoa; phylum Chordata; class Mammalia; order Rodentia; family Cricetidae; genus Cricetiscus; species Cricetiscus sungorus. Next base: position 19,895,199 of record JANBXA010000103.1, read on the forward strand.
CTTAATCCGTGTGTGTCAACTCTGGTCGGGTGGAATTGTGGATTAGCAAGCCTGCTGCTAGATGTTGACGGGCTCTGCTAAAGTGAACTCACCACGAACATAGCTCCTGTGAGATCGCTTTCCACATATAAACAGCACTGAAGGGTTGACCCCAGCTCTGCAATGCTGAATGAATGAATGAATGAATGAACAAATGAATGGGTAGAATTGAATGTTTTAATCCATGTATCTAATCTGTAAGAATCCTAAGAGATCCCATGCTCACTCTTTGCTCATATTTTTATCCATATTCTTGGACACTGGCATCTGGCAATGATTTGCATTATTGAATTAAAGAGCTTTCACTAGCACCTTGCTTTTGGGACTGGTGATGTGGCTTGGTGCTGAGTTCCATCTCCAGGACCCATTTAACACAAAGCCCACTTTCTAACCAAGTGCCTTAAAACCCCATTGTCTGTTGAATGCTGAGTGGGAACTTCGCACCATGCTAATGTTTGAAACTTGTAAAGCAAACTGTCCCGCATCATCGGCAAGGAGAAGTCAGGTGTTTTAAGCTGTCAGCCTGTGAGGGCTCTGGTTATTACACGAATAGTTTCCTTAGAAAAGGATCGGTTTGACTCTTGCTAGTATCTACCACCCTTTCCTCTGCCCTCCCTTGCTTATTCTCTGTCATGGGATGATGCACAAGAAATCCTTTCCACATGACCTTTTCTCATTTAAGATACTGTCTCTGAGGTCCCACCATGCCTGTACATGACAGTTCCCCTCTTCGTTAGATTGAGCAGTGTTTCCTTATGTGTGAATCATTCATCTATCAGTACTTCTGCAACATCTCATTTTCAGTTGTTTTGGCTTTATTCCCAGAAGTAGGATTGCTGGCTGGATTGTGTGATAGTTTAATATTTTTCTTTCCTTTACTTTTTCTTTTGAAAAAACCTCTATGCTGTATTGTAATGAGTCTTTTTCTGTCCAGCCAGCTTCTAAATAATGGCATGGAGACTTCTTATTAATTACGAAAGGGAGGCCTATTGCTTAGGTTTGCTTTTAACTAGCTCTTGTAACGTAAACTAACCCACTTCTGTTCATCTATGTGCTCTCACGTACCCTCCATTCTGCTTTCTCCATGTCTCCTGACATCTCGTTCCTCATCCTCTTCCTTTCTCTCCTTGGGAAATCCCGCCTACGTCTCCTGCCTAGCTATTGGCTGTTCAGCCTTTTATTACAGCAATCACAGCAAATACATCTTCACACAGTGTACAAATATCCCACAACACTGTCTTATGTAGCAAACACACAATTTCACTCTCACTAACAGAGCCCTCAGACTCCAACTTCCTTGTTGCAAACATCCCATTACTTTGGTTTCAGGATGGCTATCCTATGAGGTATAAGGTGCTACCTCACTACAGGTAGTTTTGTTTGTTTGTTTGCTTGCTTGCTTGTTTTTTCAGACAGGGTCTCTCTACATAGCCCAGGCTGTCCTGGGATTCACTACAGAGACAAGGCTAGCCTTAAACTCACAGAGACTGCCTGCCTCTGCCTTCCAAATGTTAGGTTTAAAGACCAGAGCCACCACACCAGGCTCACTAAAATTTGGATTGACATTTTCCTGAAAATTAGTGATTAAGCATATTCTCACATGCTCGTTGCCATCCGAGTATCTTTAGAGATGTATCTATTTAAGTCCTAATCATAGGGTTATTGACAGACAGGTAGCACAGGAATTTGCAGACTGTTGATGGTCTTCTTCATAAAGTTATTAGTCTCCTTCATTCTAGAAATGGTATTGTTGGCTAGAAAACATATGACATCTTTATTTTACACCAAGGACCTGAAAAATCACACTATCTTTTTTTAAAAAAAAGGTTTATTAGGGCTGGAGAGATGTGGTTAAAAATATCTGCTGCTCTTGAAGAGGGTCTGGATTTGGTACTATGCCCTCATTTCAAGAGGCTTCCAACCACCTACTATTCCAGCTTCAGGGGGAGCCAATATCTTTCCTGACCTCCACAGGCACCCACATGCATGCACACAGCACATGCAAGTACACACACACACACACACACACACACACACACACACACACACACACAAGTTACGCCCACCTGGAGGCCAGAGATGGATGTCAGGTATCTTCCTCAGGCATTATCCACCTTCTGAAACAGTCTGACTGACCTGACTGACCTGGGCTGCTCAGTTCAGCTGGACCAGCCAGCCAGCACACCCCAGGATCCTCCTGTCTCTGCCTCCCAGTGCTGGGACCACAGGTATGTGCTGGCACAAGTAACTTTTATGTGGGAGGTGGCAATCTGAGCTCAGACCTTCATGCTTGCCTGGCAAGCATTCTGTCAACAAAACCAGCTCTTCAGCTCTTAATCCTTGAAGAAAAGAATGTAAATGTAGAAATCATGTGTTTCCCATTAACCTTACATCTAGCCTTCTGCCTTTTCCTCCTAAACATAAATATACATACACATATATTTTACTTACACAATGTAGTCATACTTTACATACCACGTATAATTCATTTTGGTTTTCAGGCAGTAAACATAACTGAAAATAAGGTTCAGTAAAGCAAAGCAAAAAAAAGAAAGAAAAAGTCTCCCTTCCCTGTTTCTCATCAACTTTTTCAGTTAGTTGTTTTTAATTTTCCTGTTCTTTTACCGTTCACCCTCCTTTATTTTCATCTGACTCCTGGGCACACAGCTTTGTGTTTCCCACAGAGCTCCCTCATAAGCTTCAAGAGCTACTGAAAAGAAAATGTCCAAGGCACACAGTTGGTAGGCATGAAGACATTAGTCCAAAAATCAAGAGCTTTGTTATTATGACTGAAACACAGTCACTGTGACAATATGTGTGCTGGTTATATATGAGCCACACTCAGGCAGATGTCAGGTTCAGGCTCTTCCTGGGGAAGAGAGATCAGGCATAGACAGAAGCCCTACCTTCATGTAGGATCCACATCCCGGTAAATTTAGTCATCCTGGTCTTCCTTATCTGAGCTTTTCCTGGTCTCATCTTCCAACAACATCAGTGAGTTTCTGCCTTCAGAGAACACAGCTTGACACATCCAGTCTGTGGTGACAGGCCCAAATGGTGACTATCAGGTAACATGGGGAGCAGTGCATACACTGTTTTTGGGGAAAGGGCCTGCAGAATACGGGGTTTGGGCACAGATCCGTGGGTGCTGTACTGCTTACTGCTCCTTTTTGTTTTTTATGGCTCCTTGGTCCACCAGGCTTAGGCTAGTGTTCTACTCAAACATCTGAGGTTAGTCGTCATCTCAATTATAGACTCCTTCAGTCTCTTCGATTCCTGACCATTTTGGTCCAGCCGGTCCAGGGGATGTCTTGCCATGAAAGGAAGCTTGCAGTCAAGCCAGCTCATGTAAGACTACATAATCTTGCGGTATGATTGAGCATCCTCTGGGTATATGCCCAAGAGTGATATTGCTGGGTCTTGGGATAGATTGATTCCCAGGTTTCTGATAACCCACCATATTGATTTCCAGAATGGCTGTACAAGTTTGTACGCCCACCAGCAATGGAGGAGTGTTCCCCTGACTCCACACCATCTCCAGCATAAGCTGTTATCAGTATTTTTGATCTTAGCCACTCTGACAGATGTAGGATGGTGTCTCAGAGTCATTTTTGTTTGCATTTCCCTAATGATTAAGAATGTTAATCAATTCTTTAAATGTCTTTTGGCCACTTAAGATTCTTCTGGTGAGAATTCTCTGTACCCTATTTTTTGTTAATTTATTTTTTACATTCCAATCCCAGTTTCCCCTTCTTTATCTCCTCCTGCTCCCCCTACTTCCCCTCACCCCATCTCCCATCTTCTCCTGAGAGAGGGTAAGGCCTCCCCTAGGAAGTCTACTAAGTCTGTTCCATCATCTCATTGAGGCCGGACCAAGGCACCTCTCCACCCCACATTCCTGTGTCTAGGCTGAGCAAGGTGTCTCTCCATATAGAATGGAGTCTAATAAGTCAGTTTGTGCATTAGTGTTAGATCTTGGACCCACTGCCAGTGGCCTCACATATTGTCCCAGACACAGCATTGTCACCTATATTAAGGGAGTCTAGTTTGGTCTTATGCAGGTTCCCCATTTGTCAGACCTGAGTCAGTGATCTCTCACTGGATCGGGTCAGTTGATTCTGTGGGTTTCCCCATCATGATCTTGACTCTTTTGTTCATGTTATCACTCCTCCCTCACTTGGATTGTACTCCAGGAGCTTAGACCAATGATTAGTTGTGGATTTCTGCATCTGCTTACATCTGTTTCTAGAAGAGGGTTCTAGCTTCTCATGGGTTGTGGGTTGTAGCCTGGGTATCTTTTGCTTTATGATTGGTATCCACTTATGAGTGAGTTCATACTATATTTGTCTTCTGGGTCTGGATTACCTACTCAGGATGTTTTTTTCTAGTTCTGTCCATTTGCCTGTCAATTTTGGGACGTCATTGTCTCTTACCTCCAAGTAGTACACCATTGTGTAAATGTACTGCGTTTTCTTTATCCATTCTTTGGTTGAGGGGCATCTAGGTTGTTTCCAAGATCTGGCTATTAAGAATAATGTTGTTATGAATAGAGTTGAGCAAATGTGCTTGTGGTGTGAATGTGCCTCCTTTGGGAACATGCCCAAAAGTGGTAATGCACAGTCTTGAGGTGGATTGATTCCCAGTTTTCTGAGAAATCACCATACTAATTTCCACAGCAGCTGAACAAGTTTGCACTCCCACCAGCAATGGAGATGTATTCCCCTTTCTTCGCATCCTCTCCAGAATAAGCTGTCATTGGTGTTTTTGATCTTAGCCATTCTGATCGGTCTAAGATGGGATCTCAGAGTGGTTTTGGTTTGCCTTTCCTGATGACTAAGGATGCTGAGCATTTCTTTAAGTGTCTTTCTGCCATCTGAGATTGTTTTGTTGAGAATTCGCTGCTTAGATATGTACCCCACTTTTATTTGGTGACTAGCTTCTTGAATTCTTTGTATATATCAGCCCTCTGTCAGATGTGGGGTTGGTGAAGATCTTTTCCCATTCTGTAGGAAGTTGTTTTTTCTTGTTGACCATGTTCTTTGCTTTACAGAAGCGTTTCAGTTTCGGGAGGTCCCATTTATTGATTGTTGCTCTCAGTGTCTGTGCTACTGGTGTTTTATTTAAGGAAGTGGTTTCCTGTGCCTACGCATTCAAGGGTAGTTCACACTTTCCCTTTCTATGAGGTTCAGTGTGGATGAATTTATATTGAGGTCCTTAATCCATTTCTATTTGAGTTTTGTACATGGCAATAGATATGAATCTATTTGCATTCTGCATGTTGACAGTCAGTTATACCAGCACCATTAGTTGAATGTGCTTTCTTTTTTCCATTTTATGTTTTTAGCTTTTTTGTCAAAAATTAGGTGTTCATAGGTATGTGGATTGATATCAGGGTTTTTTATTCAATTGCATTGGTCCACCTGTCTGTTTTTATGCCAATACCAAGCTGTTTTCATTACTATATAGTAGAGCTTGAAGTCAGGGATGGTGATGCCCCCAGATGATCCTTTATTGTACAGGGTTGTTTTGGCTATCCTGGGTTTTTTATTTTTCCACATGAAGTTGAGTACTGTTCTTTCGAGTTCTGTAAAGAATTGTGCTGGGATTTTGATGGGGATTGCATTGAATCTGTAGATTACTTTTGGTAAGATTGCCATTTTTACTATGTTGATCCTACCTACCCAAGAGCATGGGAGATCTTTCCATTTTATGGCATCTTCTCTAATTTCTTTCTTTAAAGACTTACAGTTCTTGTTATACAGGTCTTTCACTTGTTTGGGTTGAGTTAACCCAAGATATTTTGTTACTTGTGGCTATTGTATGGGGTGATATTTCTCTGATTTCTTTCTCAGTCCATTTATCATCTGTATATAGGAGGGCTAGTGATTTTTAATGAGTTAATCTTCTATCCTGCTACATTATTGAAGGTGTTTGTCAGTTGTAGGAATTCTCTGGTAGAATTTTTGGGATGACTTGCATAAACTATCATATCAACAGCAAATAGTGAGAGTTTGACTTCTTCTTTTCCAATTTGTATTCCCTTTATCTCCTTTTATTGTCTTATTGCTATAGCTAGAACTTCAAGTACTATGTTGAAGAGATATGAACAGAATGGACAGTCTTGTCTTGTTCCTAATTTCAGTGGGATTACTTTGAGTTTCTCTCCATTTAGTTTGATGTTGGCTGTTGGATTATTGTATATTGCCTTTATTATGTTTAGGTACGTTCTTGTATCCCTATTCTAAGACCTTTATCATAAAGGATGTCGAATTTTGTCAGACTTTTTCAGCATCTAATGAGATGATCATGTGTTTTTTCTTTCAGTTTGTTTATATAGTGGATTACATTGATGGATTTTCATATGTTGAACCATCCCTGAATCTCTGGGATGAAGCCTACTTGGTCATGGTGTATTATTTTTTTTCTGATGTGTTCTTGGATTCAATTTGCCACTATTTTACTGAGTATTTTTGCCTCTGTTAGTGAAGAAAATTGGTCTATAATTATCTTTCTTAGTTGTGTGGTTTGGGTATCAGAGCAATGTTTCTTCTGTTTCTATTGTGGGGATATTTAGAGGAGTGTTGATATTAGTTCTTCTTTGAACAACTGGTAGAATTCTGCACTGAAACCATCTTGACCTGGGGTTTTTTGTTTGTTTGTTTGTTTTTTGGTTTGGGAGACAATTGATAACTGTTTCTACTTCATTAGGGGTTATAGGTGCACTTAATTTTTTTTATCTGTTCTTGACTCAATTTTGGATTGTGGTACTTAACTAGAAAATTGTCCATCTCCTTAAAGTTTTCCAGTTTTGTGGAGTACAGGTTTTTGAATTCCCTCTGTTTCTGTTGTTATGTCCCCCTTTTCATTTCTGATTTTGGTCATTTGGATATTCTGTTTCTGTATTTTGATTCATTTGGATAAAGGTTTGTCTATTTTGTTGAATTTCTCAAAGAACCAACTCTTTGTCTCATTGATTCTTTGTATTGTTTTCTTTGTTTCTATTTTATTTATTTCAGCCCACAACTTGACTATTTCTTGCTGTCTACTCCTTCTGGGTGAGTTTGCTTCTTTTTGTTCTAGCACTTTCAGTTGTTCTGTTAATTCACTAGTGTGGGATTTTTCCAGTTTCTCAATGTAGGCATTTAGTGCTATGAATTTGCCTCTCAGCACTGCTTTCATTGTGTCCCATAAGTTTGGGTATGTTGTGCGGTCATTTTCATTAAATTTTAGGAAGTCTTTAATTTTAGGTTGACATTTTCTTTCTAGTACTTTCTCTAGGGCTGGGTTTGAGGACAGGTATTGTTTAAATTTGGTTTTACCATGGAATATTTTGTTTTCTCCATCTATGGCTATAGAAAGCTTTGCTGGGTATAGTAGTCTGGGCTGGCATCTGTGGTCTCTTAGTGTCTGCATAACATCTGAAAGCCATGACCATCTGGCTTTCGTTATTTCCATTGAGAAGTTGGGTGTAATTCTAATAGGTCTGCCTTTATGTTACCTGGCCTTTCTCCTTTGCAGCTCTTAATATTATTTCTTTATTCTGTATGGTTATTGTTTTGATTACTATGTGATGAGGGGACTTTATTTTTGGTTCAATCTATTTGGTATCCTGTAAGTTTCTTGTACTTTCATAAGCATGTCCTTCTTTAGGTTGGGAAAGTATTCTTCTATGATTTTATTGAATATATTTTCTGTGCCTTTAAGTTGGACTTTTTCTCCTTTTTTTATCCCTGTTATTATTAGTCTTTTCATAGTGTCCCAGATTTTCTTTATGTTTTGTGTTAAGGATTTGTTGAATGTAAAATTTTCTTTGACTGATGAATCTACTTCCTATAGTGTATTTTCAATGTCTAAAATTCTCTCTTCCATCTCTTGTATTCTGTTGTTTATTCTTGCATTTGTGATTCCTGATAATTTACCCAGATTTTCCATTTCCAGAAATCCCTTGCTTTGTATTTCCTTTTTTGCCTGTATTTTAGATTTCAAGTCTTCAATCATTTCCTTCACTTGTTTGATTGCTTTTTCTTGGTTTTCTTTAAGGGATTTGTCTATTTCTTCTAATTTTTTTGTTTGTCTTCCCCCACTTCTTTAAGGGAACTTTTCATTTCCTCTTTAAGGGCCTCAGTCATCCCCATAAATTTATTTTTAAGTTGTTCTCTTCTGCTTCGTGTGTGTAGGGATGTTCAGGTCTGGCTGTTGAGCACCACTAGTCCTTAGTAGCCTGTATTGTTCTTTATAGTGTTGAGTGTGTTCTTACCTTGTTGTCTATGCATCTCTTCCTCTAATCAGTACAGATGGAGCTTGTGCTTCAGGGGATTTCTCTTTCTCCAATTGGTATAGTTGAGGGCTGTTGACATCTCTTTCAGGTGCTAGCAGAGTGGAGCCCCTCCTGGTGGAGGTGGGCCCAAGGCTTTGGTACAGGTGGGGCCACAGCTCCTGTGATTGCTCCTCTAGGTGTAGTGGGGCGGAGAGTCCAGTGGTCACTGTAGCTTCGTGGTATCTCCATCAGAGAAATGGTCATGGATGCTGGCTGGGACACAGGCACTTTTCCCAGGGGGACTTCTTGCAATAGTTTCTGGAAGTCACTGCTGGAAGCTGCTGCTGCTGTCTCACCCAGAGGTTGCTCCCCTCTCCTGGGCCTGAAGCTCTTGGCTCCCCCTGATGCTGCTCTCAGGCCTATTTTGATGGGGGATATCCTTCTGTATATGTGTTCTTATTGGTTGATTAGTAAAGCACTGATTGGCCAATTGCCAGACAGGCAAGGCTATGCAACAAGGAGATTTCTGGGTATAGGAGGCAAAAAGAGGCTACCAGGAAGAGATGCCATGTAGAGACTGGGAAGATAGGACACACCAGGCATTCTCTGGTAAGATAAGACCATGTAGAAATATATACATTAGTAGTTATGTGTTAATAATTAAGAGAGAGCTAGCCAGTAAGAAATGCTAGCCATTGGCCAACAGTTTTATAATTAATATAGCATCTCTGTGTTTACGTGGGGCTAATCAGCTGTGGGACAAGGCTGGGAAGAAACTCCAGCAACAAAATGGTGCCACCAAGTTGGGGCACATGTTTCCACATTAAACATAACGGCAATGGGCTTCCTAGTCTCACAGTCTCATGCAGGCCGTGGTGCAGAAACACTGTGGCCCTGCTCCCAGGGCTGGTGGTAAACGTACCCCCACCATGTTGAAAAGCCAGTAGCTAAAATGTCTGCTTTAATTTTAGCAATGCTGTTTAGCAAATAAAAGACTTGTGGCCAGAAACACATAGAGATATACAGTAAAGACAGATTCAGAGAGAAAAAGAAAAACCCCTAAGTGGTTTATAGTGCTTTTAAAATATACATAGGCTTGGGAGAAAAAGGAAAAAGGATAAAGCCCTTTAAAAGGAAATAGAGTAACTGGGTGTGGTGGCACATGCCTTTAATTCTAGCACTCTTGAGAGGCAGAGGCAAGAAGATCTCTGTGGATTCAAGGCCAGCCTGGTCTACAGAGTGAATTTCAGGACAGGCAAAAGTACAAAGAGAAACCGTGTTTCTAAAAACAAAACAAAACAAACAAACAAAATACCAAAACAAAAATAAAAGAAATAGAATAATTAAAAAAACATGCAAAGATGAAAAGTACACAGAGAGTCTGGCTACTGTATGTTATGTTGTCTTTGAATTATTTGATTTCTGAGGATGGAGCAAAATCTGCTAACAGACATTTGATTATAAATGCTGCTAGATTAATCCAATTTACAGATTTTGAAAATGCTTTGAAATATAAGTTTAAATCTAAGAAGAGATTTCTTTGGAAAAGAGGTTCTGTTTTTATTTTCACAGAAAATGAAAAGCTGTGGATTCTTTCCAGACTAATATGATTTGACCAAGCAAGACCTCCTGAAACAGTGACCCAGGAGAACCAACATCCAAAAATCAGGTGTTCATAGGTGTGTGGATTAATGTCAGGGTCTTCAATTTTATTTCATTGGTGCATGTGCCTGTTTTTATGGCAATACCAAGCTGTTTTTATTACTATAGCTCTATAGTAGAGCTTAAAGTCAAGGATGGTGATGCCTCCATAAGTTCCTTTATTGGACAGGATTATTTTATTGATTCTGGGTTTTTTTATTTTTCTATATGAAGTTGAGTATTGTTCTTTCAAGGTCTGTGAAGAATTGTGTTGGGATTTTGATGGGGATTGCATTGAATCTATAGATTGCTTTTGGTAAGCTTGCCGTTTTTATTATGCTGATCTTACATATCCAAGAGCATGGGAGATCTTTCCATTTTCTTCTTCAATTTCTTTCACTACAGGTAATACAGGTCTTTCAACATTGTTCATAGAAGCATTATTTGTAATAGCCAAAACTTGGAAACAACCTAGATGCCCCTTAACAGAAGAATGGGTAAGGAAAATGTGGTACATTTACACAATGGAGTATTGCTCAGCTGTATAAAACAATGACATCATGAAATTTGCAGACAAGTGGTAACCCAGATTCAGAAAGACAAACATGGTGTGTACTTGCTCATAAGTGGATATTAAATGTAAAAAAGAATAACCAGACTACAATCCATAGCTCCAGAGAAGCTAGCTAACAAGGAGGACCCTAAGAGGGACACATGGATCACCCAGTGAAGGGATATTAGATGAGATGTCCTGGGTAAACTGGGGGTGACGGGGCGGTAAAGGGGAGGGAACAGGGGATGAAAAATGATGGAATGGGATGGTCGAGGCGGGGGAGGGATGCGTGGAAGAGCAATGAAAGAGACATCTTAGTAGAGAAGACCTCTATGGGCTTAGGGAGAAACCTGGTGCTAGGGACATTCTCGAGAATCCACAAGGAGGACCCCAGCTAAGACTCTTAGCAATAGTGGAGAGGGTGTCTGACCTGGCCTTCCCCTGTAATCAGATTGGTGAATACCCCAACTGTTATAGAGAGACGTCATCCAGTAATTGATGGAACCAGATGCAGAGATTCACAATCAAACACCAGGGCAAGCTCTGGGGATTCAATTGAAGAGAGGGTGGAGGGAGTGTACAAGCAAGTGAGGTCAAGATCATGATGGAGAAATCTACCCAGACAGCTGAACCAAGTTCGTGGAAACTCATGAACTCTAGACGGACAGCTGCAGAGCCTCCAGGGGACTGAACTCCGTATGTGGGAGACAGTTGTGAAACTTGGGCTGTCTGAGAGGCCCCTGGCAGTAGGAACAGGGTCTATCCCTGATGCATGAGCTAGCTTGTTTGAACCCATCCCCATGAGGAGATACCATGCTTAGACTTAATGCAAGGGGAAAGGGTTTGGCCCTGCCCCAACTTAATGTGCCAGACTTTGTTGACTTCCCACAGGAGCCCTTACCCACTGGGAGGACTGGATGGGGGTTGGGCTGGGGGAGTAACATGAAAGGGGGAAGAGGGGTGGGAGGGAGAACTGTGGTTGGAATGTAAAATGAAATTAAAAAATAAATACATTTTAAAACAAAAGGAAGACTACATAATCTAGTTCCATTTCAAAAATGCACAATGCACATTGAGTTATCAAAAGTTCTGGGAAGTTCTACAGCCCAATCTGTTCTCACTTTCTTCACCATGGAACCTTTTTGGTTAACGCCTAGACCACACCTTTAAACTGACCGGTTAGCTCCTTCCCTTCAGAGGAGCCTGGTCAAAGCTTGCCCTGCAAAGGCTTCCTCACTTCAGATAGTTAGCATGCCCCCTGCTGGCTCATGTGGCAAGGGCATTAAACAAGCTATTTCTATCCTGGAACAAGACCCTGCAGGTTTGGATAGATTTCAGTTCCATTTAACACGCACTGCAGTCTGATTACAAAACAAAGGGTTTTTCAGTTTTCAAAACTTTGGTGTGTGTGTGTGTGTGTGTGTGTGTGTGTGTGTGTGTGTGTGTGTGTGAGTGTGTGTGTGAGTGTGAGTGTGTGTGAGTGTGAGTGTGTGTGAGTGTGTGTGAGTGTATGTGAGTGTGTGTATGAGTGTGAGTGACAGTGTGTGTGAGAGTGTGTGAGTGTGTGTGAGTGTGTGTGAGTGAGTGTGTGTGAGAGTGTGTGTGAGTGTGTGAGTGTGTGTGTGTATGTGTGTGTGCGAGTGTGTGTTCGAGTGTGTGTGAGAGTGTGTGTGTGAGTGTGTGTGAGTGTGTGTGTGTGTGTGTGTGTGTGTGTGTGTGTGTGTTTATGTAGGTACTCACTCCACAGAGTGGGTTTAGAGGTTAAAAGACAACTCTGGGGAGTCAGCTCTCATCTTTCACCTTCATGTGGATTCTGGGAATGGAACTCGGGTCATCAGGCATTCACAGCAGCGCTTAAACCACCCAAGCTGTACCACCAGCCCCAGAAGGAAGTTTTAGTGAAGAATGCAATACTGGAGTCAAAGCATGCAAACCAATGCCAGATGCCAGTGTCCCAGAATGTGGATAAAATATGAGCAAAGAGTAAGCATGGGGTCTCTTAGGATTCTTACAGATTAGATACATGGATCAAAACATTCAATTCTACCCATTCATTCATTCATTCATTCATTCATTCATTCAGCATTGCAGAGCTGGGGTCAACCCTTCGGTGCTGTTTGTGTGTGGAAAGCGATCTCACAGGAGCTATGTTCGTGGTGAGTTCACTTTAGCAGAGCCCGTCAACATCTAGCAGTAGGCACTTTAATCCACAATTCCACCGGAGCCAGAGTTGACACACAAGGATTCAGTGTCATTGCTATCGGCTCAATATTTTTATTACCACATATTAATTGTGCAAAGTAATGGGCTTGTTGTGGTATCTCATAACATGTATAATGTACTTTGGCCATAATCATACACACTCTCTACCTTATCTCCCACCCACTAGTTCTCTCCCCTTCCCTATTGCTAATAGGCCCCTTTTACATTATTTTAACTTAGGTACAGTGGTTGTGCCTTAATCTACTGCTATTTCAGCCAGCAACTGTGACTTCAGAATTACTGCCTGATTTTCTAGCAGTGGCCTGTCTGCTCAGACCACAGCCTGGTGGGGATTCTGTTCCAAGGCACTGGCTCTGCCGCTGCTGCTAAAGGTAGTGTTAGCTCAATCTCTGGCATTCTAGTTATAATAAAACCCGAGATTCAAAGGCTGGGATGATACCTGCTAGCTCACAGAGGATGAACAGCAACTAGTTAGCCAAAAAGGCTCCAGTCCAAGTCCTCCCACTCCTTCCAGTGTGAAACTCTATGTCTTCCTGATGCCCTGTGGTACTCCAGGATTACCTTCTGTTAACTAGTTGCTAACTCAGCCTCTTGATACAAGGTGACTTTTATTTAATTAACACAAATGCAAACTTGGGGCTCATAGTATGATCAAATATCCTCCCACAGTTTTTCTTCATCTTTTTTCCACCCCTAAGTCCCACAAGTGAGAGAAGATGTGTGTGTGTTTGTTTGTGATCCTGGCTCAACATGAAGATATACAGGTCCATCTGTTTCCCCCCAAAAGATGCTTTTATTTATGGCTCAGTAAACTTCTCAGCTCATTCTGCTTGTTGTGTACCTTGGCTATTGTAAGCAGCGTGTGGATGGCAGGTAATTTGATTCCTTTGGGTAAAGAGTTGGATCAGTCATAGATCTGATCTAGTTTTTTGAGGAGCCTCTGTACTGATTTCCATACGGCTCATGCAAATTCACACTCTCACCAACAATGTATTGGGGTTCTGCATTCCTCAACCTCGATAACATGTTTGTTTGCTTATTTTCTTGTTAGTAGCCAAATCAAGTAAGATAGAATTCCAATTTTGCTTAACCTGCATTTCCCTAACGTCTGAAAATGCTGAATATTTTTTATGCTATTTGTATTTCTTCATTTGAAAGGGGTCTGTTCGGTTCAGTTGTGTGTTTATTGACTGGGCTGTCTGCTCCTCTAGTGTTTTAATTTTGTGAGCTCGCTCTTCGCATGCTCGCGTGCTCTGGGTAGTAATGGCCTGTTGGATGAGGAGCTGGCACAGACCCCTCCTCTTCTGTAGGCTCCTCACTCTGCTGCTTCTGTGGCTGTGCTGGGTCTTAAGTCTTACTACTATCTCCTCAGCTGCCGAAACCCTACTCAAAGTGGCTTCGACCCTGCCTGCGTCTGGTAGTGTTTCCAGCATGCTTTCTCAGTTTCAGACTTTTGGGTCCTACATTAAAGTCCTTGATCCATTTTGATTAATGTGTGTACATAGTGAGATTTTTACACAGAGACCCAGTCCCACTCATGTGCACGCAGACACCCAGTCTCCTAGCATCATTTAGAAGAGGTGGTCCTTTTTCCAGTGTGTGTTTCCTCTTCTCTTGTCAAAAGCCAGATGGCTGCAGCTTTAAGAGTTTATTTCTGAGCCTCTTGAGCCACATCTCCAGCCCAAGTGTCACCACTTTGGGTGGTTATAATTGTTAAAATGATATCATGATCATTTCTAGGAGAAGAAAATAGAAACAAAAGAATTATAGAGAGCAAGATGGGGAAAATAAAGTACCTTATAGAGTGTTTTATTTGGAAAACTCTTAGTTTATTCCATAGTTTTTATAGACTGCTGTGTAATTTGAGAGGAAAATCTGAAAGTATTTTCTACACATAGTCTTTCACAATTTGTCTTGTTTACTATCCGTTTTAGAACAATGCATATTGCTGGCAGGATTTTCCAACAAAACAGCCATTTTGTTTGAATAAACAAAGGCTCAGTGGCACACACAACTGCTCCCTGATCCCACATGGGTTGACGAGAGCTGGGCAACCCGTTTCTCGTTTCTGTCTTTCCCTTCTTTTCTCCATTTCATTGTCTCAGGAGGATTTCTCCAAGAGGCCTTTACTCCAGAGAAGCGGCAGCCCTGGCTGCAGTCTGATGACTCTCCTGGAACAAAGGTCCTTAAGATTTCAACATCTTAAGAAAAGCCTTGAAATGACATGTTACACAGTATTTGCCAAGACTTTTCGAGAAACACAGTCAGTGTGGCAGCCCCAGTTCAAACTTTCTAGAATCCAGTCCCCAGAGCCCCATCCCATTATTCAAAGATGGATCCCGTCATGATCAATGACAACACTAAAATGTGCAGGCTCTGGAGATGGCTCATTGGTTGAGTACAAACTGCTTCCGAGAGGACCTGCGTTCCCTTCCCAGCATCCTTGTCAGGTCTCACGATTGCTTATAACGACAGCTCCAGGGCCTCCAACGCCCTCTTCGGGCTCTACGGGCAACTGCACAATGCATACACACAAAAATTAAAAATACATTTTAATGCAGATACCTGGGCCTGCCTGGAACTCCGTTTCTGAAGTGAGGGGCGGCAGCTTTTCTTCTGACTTGGGGCTTCTCGGCACCCATGCAGTCACCCGAGGCAGCATCAGCCCTATAAAGAACTGCATGCAGGACTTGGCCAAACACTAAGAGCTGAGCGGTGCTGCCTCAGGAGTGGCAAAAATAAAGGACAAACAAAAATTCAATTTCGTCTCGATTTGCCAAAGAATTGTTGGTGGGCAAGGCAAACAGTAACCGTGCAGAGAACAAGCGTGCTGGAAGGAATCCTGAGTCAAGGGCTAAACTCTGGGGTTTCTCAGCTCCAGAGTTCACCATGACATAGCCATTTCTTTGATTCGTAACCCTGGCAACTCTTTGCAACGCTCAGGACGACTTGGCATTTTAACGGTATTTCTCTGGGCTGACTATATCAGAACCTGAGGTTGTATCTGGGGTTCCTTATTTTAACAGCCCAGAATGACTGTCCTGTTACTCAACCAGCAGGCATACACTGCTCTGTGACACACAGAAACGTTGTTGACATCATAAACAGCTAATGCTGCTTCCCGGCTCTATGAGGTTAGGTCCTTGGGGACCATTCTTTCACCTCCTAAGCAACGATCCTTAAGATTTTTATTTGTTTATTCATTCATTCATTTATTTATTTCCACACCAATAGGCAAATAATTTTGCCTAGTGCTTTCATGTCGTAATTATGAAGCAGTTTTTTTTTTTTTTTATCTTAGATCAATGGCTAACAGTTTTATAACTTACAAATTAGTAACAATGCGTGTGCTTGAAATGGAGGTACTATTTGTGGAATTTTGTGACCTGTTGCCTAGTAACTGTACCTAAGATCACTAAGCTGCTCTGTGAGCTGTCAGATTTCAGAAGCTTGGTCAGCTCGGGAGATGGCTTCCTGCTGCAAGAAGGAAATGAACGTTTCTCTATGCCCAGGGCTTGAAAAGCTGTAACTCGGCAGCCCACCCATAGTCATGTCACACTTCTTCTACTTGGCTCCAGAAATTCTGCTTCCCTTTAGCCCTCTCACTTCAAAAGAGTTCGAACTGATCAGAAGCAAGGCCCGGGAACTGTGGCAGGACGAGACACGGTGGTCGGCTTCCTCGGTGACAACATACTCTGGCAGTTACCGGAAAAAGCAACTGGATGAGGATGCATGCAACCGGCTGGCCCAAAGAGCAGGCCAGCAGCAGTTTGAGTACAAACAGTAAGATTCCTTTGTAACATACGCTGCTATCAAGAGGGGTATCCGAGAGCTGGGGACACTTTAAAGATGTTCACCTGTGTACACGTCACTTACCAGCATGGCTCCAAACCCAAAATGGTGTATAACAACTTATTATTGGGAGATATGAATAAGAGGGCTTAACTAATGTAGATATTTTATTTTGCGAACTTGTCTATTATTACCTTTTTTATTGTGTGCGTATATGTGTGGTCTGAGGGAAGGTCAAAGGACAACTAACACGTGAGTTTTCTCCTTCGATCCGCTGAGTTCCTGGAATCAAACTCTGGTCACCGGGCTTGTTATCCCCGGAGCCGTCTTGCTGTTCCCATCCCCCCTTTATAGATAGGGTCCCCTGTGTCCTAGACTGGCCCCGGACAGCGGTAAACTCAGGATCATTCATCTCCTGAGTAAGGAAGCGGTCATGAGCCACCGTGTTTGTTCAGTTTATGTGTGTGGTACTGGGCATTAAACCCAGGGCACCCACCAACCGAGCCACAGCCCTGGGCCTAACGCAGAGCTTTGGAGAATTTCCTTTGTTTCTGTAGTCTTTGTGAAAAGAGATCAAACCCATCAATGCTGCACACCAGGGCTTTTGGGTGCCTGCAAGAGCTGAGGCCCAAAGCCAGGCACTGTAGTAGGCCCACAGTCAAAAATTAATTCCAGTTCCATTCCACAACTATATTATAATACTCAGCTCACAGGAAGGAGGTTTGGTTCATCAGCAGGTCCTGGAGAAGAGAGTTCAGTCTAGTGAGAGCTTGGTAAAGCAAGCTTCCCCGTGGTAGGGAATGGGAAAAACACACCCTTCTAGGAAGGTGTGTGCACCTGGCCCTGGAACTGCCCCTGCATGCCAGAGGTTACAGGTAGCTCAGTGTGCATGAGCAGAAAGTATAAGTCAGGACTCCTGAAAACTCCAGGGCTAATAATAAAATCTGTCCCTTTGGATGGTATTTAATAAATATCAAAATTCTGGAAACATCTTTGAAAACACACTGGACTTTGAGCTCCAATTCCTAATGTAAGAATAATCTACATATGGTTCTAATAAATAGTTTGGGGCTCAAGAGATGGTTTAGCTGTTTTCACTGGCTGCAGAATTCAACACCTAGAATGCATGTTGGGTTAGTACCTGTAACTCCAGCTTTAGGACAGAGGATGTCTTCTGGCCTTTGTAGGCACCCACCTTCATGTGGGCATCTCTAAATACAAAAATAAAATATTAATCAAATATACTTGCCTTCCAGATATTTCCAAATCTTGAAAATCAAGCACATTATCTCATTTCCCTAAACACTCTTTGTAATAGCTCTCAAGCTTGTCACCCTTTCAATCATCTTTGGAGGTTCCTTTGCTAAGTCTGAGGGGAATCCCTTGGCCAGGAAGGGGGTTCTTTATATATTACCAAGGTCTGCTCTGAAAATACAGTTCTCAACAGACCCAAGCAAACTTGTTGTTGCTTAATATATTTAATAGACATGTGGTGAACATGTCCATAACTTTGAATGTGCTTCTCATTGTGTGATTCATCCCAGTCAGGGAGCCCAAGACATTGAAAAACCACATAAGGGCACATGCTTGTGAAGTTTATCTGGTGTTTTGGGAGTCTCACAACTACTGATCTGTCAGAGGCTAAGAAACAGCAATGATTGCCAGAGGCAGACTGAGCTTAATTGCAAAGCACTGATTGCATACCATATTGTTTTGTTTTAAATCTCTTTGCTTACTAACTTTAGTCCTGAGGAGAGATGTCTTCTAAAGTTCTAAGCAAAAGCCATTTGATTAAAAATTCTGTGAAACTGTAGAGAGACATCGTTTATGGTGCTATATGGTCTTCCATGTAAAGATTCTACTGGTGAGAGAGGGTGCAGGGCATGGTATTGCAGTTTAATAAGGATCAGGATAAATAATTAGGCCGAAAGATATTTATTCAGGGAGAAATAACTCACAACATAGGCAGATGAACACGGCGGGTTCCACAGGATCCTAAGCCTTCCAGCGTCCACCACCAAGAGAGCAGCTCTGACCCCTCAGCCTTTTCCCCCAGATCCATAGGTCACTTCTGCCCCTGGCTCCACCCCCCAATTGGCGTGCTCAGTGTCACAGAAGCAGACAAAGTGAATATCTCACTACAATTCCCCTTTTAGTTTAAAGAAAAGATTTGGGCTTGATACAAAACTATATACAAAACAGTGAATAACAAGTGTGCTCTAAGAAAAGGAAAATCGAGAACAAAACGACCTACATATCTAGTCCTAGGGTGAAGGCATAACGGAGTTTTCAATAGAGTTATTCTGAGCTGGAAAGCTTAAGTTTAGTACCTAATATATCTAACTAGGAAGAGAGAACAATAGTTGTGATAGTTTAACCTACAACCTCATCAAGACCTGAGAAGGAAAATAACGAAACTAGGGTAGGAAGTGCGGATGGGCAATTTCCAAAAGATGCAGCGAGGACAGAAACAGCAAGCTACCTGAACAAAGGTCTCACAGCAATGTTGGTACAGCCAGTTTTGGCTAAGGCCTAGAGTATTGGACAGACCACAACAAAAGCAGGGAGGAAGAAAGTCTGTCTTACCCTGACTTGGCAAGGTTCAGCAGTCTTCTGTTTGTCTCCTGCAAGCACATAGGACCGCATGTCCAGATCAGTGGTCAAGGTAGGGGCAGTTCCTTGCCTAAGAGGCCATAGCTGAAGTGAGGATGAACTCCAGAAGGAGCAACAACAGTGTCCAAATACTTTCAGGAAAGTGCACGGTGCTGTCAGGAGCAACAGTGTCTCATGTCAACGGAGTACTAATATTAAAACATTTAAATGTCATGATTTGCAGGCCCATGAAGTGATTGGAGATTAAGCATCTATGTCTGACTAATCTCATACGTAAAGGAAACAGGGGTGAGGATAATCTGTAATACTCAGGAACTTAGCTAAAAAAAACTTCCTTGAGTAAAGCAAGGATACACACCTAAACAATATAATTATACACATGTAAATTCCTAAAGTAGAGGTAGAGTAGAAATGTCTAGACAAGAGATAGCTCTAAAGGACAGCAAGATAAATATCCCAAATTGTATCAATATACAAAATGTCTTGAACACAAGCAAAGTATATATACATAGAATTTGGTGAGAATAATGTGCATAAAACATAAATGGAAAGATTTCACACAATATGACAAAATATAATATACAATTCTTCCAGTACATAGGTTACCACAGATAAGAATATATAACAATATAAGCTGTAATACTAATATCTCACTCTTACTAAATAATTTACAAGAAGATAGGCTAATCTACCTATATCCATTCTGAACCATACCTTTCCCAACCATACCCTATTCCTGTCTAAAAGAGATAACCGAGTCTAAATATCACCTTCCATACCCAACCCCAAGTAACTAAAACCAACCCTATGAAGATGAATATTATCCCTAAATTCCAAGAGTGGGGAAAGGGGGTGTTGTTATCTTAAGATTACTTCCTACTGAAATGGGATGATGATTGCTCCATGGGATCCTGTAGAAAGAAAATTTTTAGCAACCAAATTTCTCAAGAGAACTGGCTGTGACATACGTAGATATTCATTGTGTGGCAGAAAATGCTTGACTGGAGTTCTATTTGAAATTCTGGCCAGGTTGTAATAAGAAGGTGCACCATTACAGCTAGGTAGTCATGAGTTGACTCCAGCAAAGCAGTCCCAAACCGGTTAAAGGGTGAAGTTTGTATCTCAGCTGCATCAGGTTGAGTCGAGTGGAAATGTCCAATTGGGGCCCCATCTTCTTTCCAGAGTGTTCAAAGATTTCTGTTAGGAACTGTTTATTATTCCTTGTGGAAAACTTAAATATCAATATCAAAGAAAAATTTTCAAGTTTTAAGGTATGCATTAGGGGAAAGGCAACAATAAGCATTAACATGTATATGAGAAAATAAAGATTTCAGAGAGAAAAGTGCATATAAACACACGAGTCCCTAGATTTTGTTTTCTTCTGCCTTACATCAATTGGCTTCTTGATATAAAGCAGAAACTGTGAATTTAATCTTAACAACATGCTTGAATTTAGAGAAGGAAAGCCAAATCCAACTCCAAAGCCAGCATTGGTTTACATGAATCGGGACTACAGGAATACCAAATAGTAAAGAGAAATATATTTCAGTATAGAAACAGTTTACTAGACTTAAATATTTTTACCATAAATCAGATTACTCTTCATTAAATGATTCTTTCTGGAGAGCTGTCTTCTCTTCTGTAGGTACCTACATGTTCATTGTCTCTTGGTTGTTTGAAGATAGGTGTTCTCTGTTTTCCTGTAAGGACAAGAACAGAACACTTCCCCTACCTTTGAGCGATCTCCACACATCTCATGGGACCTTATTTATTGGATGACTTGTTATTCCTCTTCATTAAGATGTTTCTCTTGTTCAACTCGGATCTTGATCAACTTAGATGGTATCCATAGCTTTTCTTCTCCTGTAGATACAAATGTGAAACCCCTACCCCAATGTAACACATATCCTGGTTTCCATTCTGAGGACAATACATCCTTGAAGTACACCAGCTGATTTAGTTCAGAAGTTTTTTCTATTGTCCAGTATCTTTCTGCAGCTGTTTTTCCTTTTTCATCAGCATTAAGAAAGTTTAATGTTAATAAAGCTTTATGTAATCTGTCTTTGGGTGTCTTGGTTACTCCTGCCTGTTTATGGAGCATTTCCTTTAAGGTACAATTGGATCTCTCAACTACTGCTTGTCCTGTAGGATTGTGTGGTATACCAGTTATGTGTTTTATGTTATAATACTCAAAAAACTGTTTCAATTTTTTGGAAACATATGCTGGAGCATTGTCAGTTTTTATTTGTGCAGTATGCCCATAATGGCCATTACCTCTAATATGTGTGTGATAACAGAATCAGCCTTTTCAGAGCTCAGAGCAATAGCCCATTGAAACCCTGATAATGTATCTATAGTATGGTGCACATATTTTAATTTTTCAAATTCTACAAAGTGAAGCGCATCCATTTGCCATATTTCATTTCTATTTATACCTTTAGGGTTACTGCCTGGTGGTAAAGGAGTTTGGTTATGGAACGAGCAAGTAGGACATTTCCCTATTATTTCCTTGGCTTGTTGCCAAGTGATAGAAAAATCCTTTTTCAAACCTTTGCTGTTCACATGGTGTTTATTATGAAACTCTGATGCTTCTAGCACACTTCCTATCAATAACCAATCAATTTCATCATTGCCTTGTGCTAGAGGACCTGACAGACCCATATGGGATCTGATGTGTGAATATATATATATAAGATGAATCCTCTTTCTGATAGTATCTTGTAACTGTATAAACAATAAAGTTAATTCTGTATCCTCGGGAATAAATTCTGCAGTCGCAATGTGTAAGACTCTCTCTGCATATTGATAGTAACTATATTGAGGGGTTCTGTAAAATCCATAAGTACTATGAGAATGGCATACAATTCTGCCTTTTGTACAGAATTGTAAGGGCTTTGAACTACTTTGCTTATTTCTCCTGATTTATATCCTGCCTTACCAGATTTGTTTGCATCAGTGTAGAATGTAGGAACTTCAGAGATAGGTGTTTGTCTTACAATGAGTAGAAGGATCCAAATCGTTTTCTTTATGAATTTGATTCTTTCACTTTTGGGATAATTGTTGCTAATTATTCCCAGAAAATTACTGCATGCTGTCTGCCAATATTCATTATCTTTCCATAAGGAAGAAATGTCCTCATTAGTTAAAGGTATTATAATTTCTGCTGGATCCCTTCCTGTTAGTTGATGAAGTCTTAATTTACCTTTTATAATCAAGTCAGAGATCTTTTCTATATATGTTTTTAGTTTTTCATTCTATTTATGTGGTAAGAATATCCATTCTAATATGATGTCTTCTCTCTGCATCGAAATCCCTGAAGGATATACTCTAGATGGTAATATAACCAGAATACAGTCTAGATTTTGATCCGCATGGTCCACACGTGCTTCTAATATCCTCTTTTCTACCGATCATAATTCCTTTTCAGCTTCAGCTGATAGTACTCATGGACTATTCAAATCCTTGTCCCCTTTTAGGGCCATTTTCAAGTTTTTCAAATCATGCCCTTCTACTCCAAAAATGGTTTGCAGTTGAGAAATCTCTCCTAGTAATTTTTGAAGATCATTAAGAGTCTGGTAGCAATCTCTCCTGATCTGTACTTTTTGTGGTCTAATTTTCTGTAGACCTATTTTATATCCTAAGTAGTTGATAGACTCCCCTTTTTGTATTTTTTCAGGTGCAATTTATAATCCCCAGCGAAGTAAACTTCCTTTACTTTCTCAAACATTTTTTCTAATATTTCTGCTTTAGGGTCAGCTAACAATATATCATCCATGTAATGGTAAATTATGGATTGTGGAAACTGTTTACGAATTATTTCCAGTGGTTTTTGTACAAAATATTGGCATAGGGTGGGGCTATTTAGCATTCCCTGTGGCAAAACCTTCCATTGATATCTCTTCACCGGTTGAGAATTATCGTAATTAGGTACCATGAAGGCAAATTTCTCTTTATCTTGTTCTTGTAAAGGTATAGTGAAGAAGCAATCCTTTAAATTAATAACTATAATAGGCCATTCTTTAGATATCAAAGAAGGCAAGGGCATTCCAGGCTGTAGAGAACCCATTGGCTGGATAACTTTATTGATGGCTCTCAGGTCTGTAAGCATTCTCCATTTACCATATTTCTTTCTGATAACAAATACAGGAGAATTCCAAGGGCTGGTTGATTCCTCGATATGTCCAGCATTTAGCTGTTCCTGTACCAGGTTTTCTAAAGCTTCTAACTTCTCAGAGGTCATAGGCCATTGCCCTACCCAGACAGGTTCCTCTGTTAACCATTTTAAGGGTAGGGCTTTTGGTTCCTGTGTTTGTTCAGCACTTGCATTCTGTTTTTGTACAGCCTGGATATTTGGTGTCTGTCTTGTATAATACTTTATAACATTTTTTCCACAATCATGAGGTCGTTTATGGTTCCTGTCTAATACTGGAGGAATGCTAATCTGTGTATTCCATTGCTGTAATAGATCATGAACCCATAGGTTTATTGCTATATTGGCCATATATGGTCTCAACCTTCCTCTCTGTCCTTCCGGTCCTACACATTCAATCCATCTCGTGCTCTGTTTTACCTGAAACAGGGTTCCAATCCCTAAGAATTGAACATTTACCTCTTTCAGGGGCCATCTAAGAGGCCAGGATTTATTAGTTATGATAGTTACATCAGCCCCCGTATCCAGTAAACCTTTAAACAGTCTGTTATTCATTTTAACTATCAATCTAGGCCTATGACTATTTATAGAGGTTTGCCAAAATATATGCTTTTTGTTTCCTTCTTTCACATTTGATTCAACTTCCATCACTAGTTTGTCATCCAGAACGGTATGAGTTTTTACGATAGGCAAAGGATTTTCTAATCGTCCTGTGGGAGATTGTCCTCCACTGTGACTGGGAATGTCTGGACCACCTTTGGCATGGGGGCCTTCGAGAGGCCCCCCAAGGAGTTTCTCGGTTGTAAAGGGTTTCCTTACTTGCCTCTGGTCGATCTACATTCATTGTCCAGTGGCGGCCTTTGCCACACATTCTACATAACCCAGAAGGCTGAGGCCTTCTGTTCAAGTCATTCCTGGGAGTGTTATTTCTAGAAATAATTTGCCTACAATTTCTTTTTAAATGTCCTTTCCTACCACAGTTAAAAATCTAACATTTTGATATCTTTTCAAACCTTTGGAGATGGCTTCTCCTAGCCAAGCTGCTATGTCCCCATAGTTAGGATCTCTGTTATCTTGATGTCTTCTCAGATCTTTAGATATGGCCTCTCCTACCCAAGCTTCAGTGTCACCATAGTTAAGACCTCTGTTATCTTGATGCCTTCTCAGACTTTTAGATATGGCCTCTCCTACCCAAGTTTCAGTGCTATTATCATTATATTCAATGTTGGCTGTATATAGAACCCATTCATCTAAAGGTACTGATCAAATTTTTAAAGGCCAAAGCACTTGTTTGCATCAAGGTTTTGCATTCTCATAAGCTAATGATTCTATAAGTATTCACCTAGAATCTATGTCTGCTACCTCTAATTGCACTGCTCTAGACAATCTTTCTAGAAACGCACTCTCGGTCCTTGCCTTATCTTGGTATAGGATTCTGTCGTCTCCCCTAGTTCATGATCCTTATCCCAAGCATTCAGAGCTGCTGTACTGCATAGAGACAAGATATGTTCATCATAGGCAGCTTGGGTTTCTGGGTCAGCATAAATACCCTCACCAAGAATTTTATCTTGAGGAGCTTTATAACCTTTCTTTAAGCCCTGAAGTTCAAGAGCTTTTGCTTCCTCTCTCCATAAAGCCCTCCATTCTAATTGAGAGGAGTTTTCAAAGACAGCTGATATTAATTGATCCCAATCCTCAGGGATTACCTTGTTATTCCTTGTCCATGATTCTATTAATGGTGAGTGCATGCCATAAGAGACTACTGCTTCCTTTATACCTTTTAAATCTTTCATACTTATTGGTTCCCACTGATAGGCAACACCACCTTTTGGGTGTTTTTTCGTTTCTGGTTTTTCACTAATAGATACAGGGAAAACTCCCCTGACCCTAAATGATGTAGAAAATTTTAACACTCTTTCATGCCCTGTTCCCTGTAGTTCTCCTTCTGATGTGTCAGATCGATGTTCTTCTAAGGCATGAAATCTATTCACCATTGTTTATTTGAGTGTCTGAACTTCTTGAACCACATAAGTTTCTAGGGATTTCATTGCATCAGTCAGTTTCTTACTTTCTCCAACTACGAATGATTCCATGTTTTTAATATTCTCATCCTTAGATATAATCTGAATGGCATGTAAACTTCCTTCCAGAAACAATGTTCTATCCACTAGCTTGCCATTATCCTCAGACATGGAACAGATTCTATCGGCTAGTCTTTCCATCTGATGTTCCAGTTTTTTAACCTTATTAGTAGATTCGTCTAACCAGGAACAAGCTGTTTCTGCTAGCATGTTAATGCATTGCATTGTTTCTATTTTGGTTGTTGAGGTATCAGCTATGAAACAAATTCTGTTTTCTAGTTGGTCATTTTTATGTTCCATGTTTTGCATTCTACCTGTCAGCTCTCTATTGCCATCTTCAATATTCTGAACCTTTTCCTCTAAACATTTTATGTTTTGCATTCTAATTTTAAGCTCTCCAATATCATTTTCAATATTCTGAACATTTTTTCTAAGAATTCTATGTTTTGTATTCTAATTTTCAGCTTCCCATTGTCATTTTCAATATTCTGAACCTTTTTTTCCTAAGGATTCTATGCTTTGAGTTCTAATTTTCAGCTCTCCATTATCATTTTCAATATTCTGCATTCTGTTTCTCAGCTCTCTATTGCCATCTTCAATATTCTGAATCTTTTCCTCTAAACATTGTATGTTTTGCATTCCAATTTTAAGCTCTCCATTGTCATTTTCAATATTCTGCATTCTGTTTCTTAGCTTTCTGTTGTTGTTTTCTACATTTTGAATCCTTGTTATTAACTCACTTATGGTTTTTAAAAGTTCCCTATTGTTTGCTCTAGTCTCAAACCATTTCTTTAAAAATATCACAATAATGATGAAACCCATTGCTATTACAAGAAAAAATGTATATATTGGTTAAGTCATGATTTTCTTCTGTTAAAATTCCTTCTATACAAGAAGTGAAAGAATTCCTAAAGTCATGCATTGTAAGATTATCCACCATAACTATGGGACAATTGATCTCAACAATATTATATCAACTTAAATTGCAAAGAATGTAATTACCTTAGGTGTAATTCTGCTGTCCTGGAACTTTGGTTCTTTTATTTGTAGATCTCAACACCTCCAGCCATAACCAACAAATAGCGTCTGGCAGCAGATGATCCTTCTGATTTTGGTTCCTGCAGAATAGCTCTTAACAAACTATGGCAAGCGAGAATTTGTTAAACGAATAAGTAAAAGGACCCTGTGTAATTGCTGGGACCACAGGGCTACGGCCATGGGAAACACACATGCAGGGCGGGCGCCAGGGTGGGCGCCAGGCAGCCTGAATGCAAAGTGGGGAAATGGGCAAAATATGAGAAGCAGTGAGTGTCTTCTCAGGGCCGCTGTGGAGGTAAAGGGGTTGTATGGCAGAGGCAACTGTCCCACAACTTGTGGTGTGTCCACCTGGTTAGGCAAGGGACCCTGCCCATTCGGGGATGGTGGGGGAAGGGAGCGGCTTCTGCCTCTCCTGCCTCTGCCACCTGGGCGAAAGCCAGGGCCGATGAAAACCCGAATCCCACTTCTGACACCATTATGTTACATGCACGTTTTCCCCGCCGCGGTCTGGTCCCACTCTTACTTCCTCCCTGCTGGCTGCCCAGTCCTGCCGCCACACGAGCCCTAAATAACACTCAGAGACTCTGTATTTGATACAATCCTGTTGGCCAGTTACAATTATTGTTTATGGGCTAGCTCTGTCTTAATGATTAACCCATTTCTACTATTCTAAGTATTTCCACGTGGTCATCTTATCTGAGTGCAGCAGGCCGGCATCTTGCTTCCTCTACGCTTTACATGCTGACTCCTCCTAACTACTTCCTCTTTCCTCCTTGTCTCCTAGCCCCACCTATCTTGCTTTTCCATTGGCCAAACAGTGCTTTATTCATTAACCAATATGAGAAATATATTTACAGAATAACATCTCCCATCATCTCCTCTATTCTGTCTAAAATAAAAAGAAGGGTTTTAACCTTAACATAGCAAAATATATCATACAATATACCATACAATAAGAATCACAGCAATATTTAGTCCGTTAACATTTAGCAAGATCTAAACAAAATATTCTATCATCTGTCGTATCTTTATGAGTCCAAAGTCTTATATATAACTTATCTTTAATCCTAACTAAGGAAAACTATAACCATAACTATCTGTCTTCAACTCCTTCAAAGACTACAGAAGGATAATATATAAACTCTAGAAATGACAGAGACAACTCATTGCCTGGTCAGTCACCCGAAGTTCTTCTGTAATATTCCATCTTCAGCCCATAGGCCATAGTGTGTCTGGTAGATACTTTCATGAAGCAGGAACCCTGTAGCAATGCCCAGCTTGTTTTAGCAGTTACCTTTTTGTGGGTCCTGCATGTCTAGTTTTTACAGCATAAAGTCAAACAGCCTAGACAAAAGAAGTACCTTGCTCAAATGGCTAGTCTTGCCATATTAGAAGCACACTCCATAATGTGTTTCTTCGATGTCCATCTTCCTTTCTGACACAGGTGGTGTTACCAGGAGCAGTTGTGCCTCATTGTCAAGAAAAACCCTAAACCATTTTAAATGCCATATTCTGTAGGTCTTTGAAAGGTTTGAAGAATGCCTATTCATCTCAAATATATCTCTGCATATCTAGAAATCCTAACTAACTTAACTCCAAGTTTTGACTATCATAGGTAACTCTCTAATATGTACTAAATTATACATTACATTTTCCGATGAGCTATATAAACACAATACCTAAACAAGAGGAGAAAAATACATATCACAAAATTGACCTTAAATTGTATCAATAAATGAAAATCCATTCCAAAACAAAGCATTCATCTCTATACCATAATTCCCTTTTTACCTTTAAAAAGATTGCTTGTAGTCATTAGCCCTTTATAACCAAGCCCATTTAAATGAAAACAAAATTTATAAACAATATTTGGGAATTTGGGCGTTGTTCTTTCCAAACTACTTCCTGCTGGTGGAGGGTGCTATCATGGGGGATCCTAAGAAGACACAGAAATCTTGGCGGTAGTCTGCAAGGCTTTGTCTCAACTGCTTTGAATGTTGGATCATCTCGGGTGCTGTTTCAGGGAGTCTTGCTTGATCAAACCACATTAGTCTGGAAGGAATCCACAGCTTTTCATTTTCTGTGGAAAAAAATTAGAAATCCTTTTCCCCAGTAACTTGTCCTTAGGCTTAAATTTTGGAGTCAAAGCATTTTTAAAATATATAAATTGAATTAATCCAGCAGCATTTCTTTTATCAGTAGTTGTTATTTTCTCAGCAGTCAATCAATTTAAAGATAACAGAACAGCGTACAATATCCAAAGATTCTCTGTACTTCCCATCTTTATGTGGCTTTTTTATTATTCTATTTTTCTACTTTTATTTTTACATATTTTGAGACAGGGTGTCTCTGTGTAATTTTTATCTGTCCTGAAATTCACTGCATACCAGGTTTACTTTGAAATCACAGAGATATGCTTGCCTCTGCCTCCCGAGTGCTGGGATTAAAGGCGTGTGCCAGCACACCCAGGCACACTCTGTCTTTTTAAAACCATTTTATTTCTTTTCTCTTTCCCAAGCCTACGTGTATTTTAAAACACATTGTAAGCCTTCATTGCCAGCGCTCATACATACCAATGAATTGTTAGCAGAGCTCTTTAAAAGCAAGGAGGTTTTATGCCGCTTATGCTAATTTTGGAAACCTCCCTTAAAGGAGCTGCGCAAATCTCTGTCTCTATCAAAACAAAGTTTAGCCGAGAAAAATGCTACCAAGAAGCCTTGCTTGTCTGTGTTCTTTTGTTTCTAAAAACTTTTTTTTTAAGCTTTTGTTAAGTTTTAAGTGAAAGTCCTCAGTTCCACTTCTGACACCATTATGTTACGAGCATGTTTTTCCCCCTGCAGATATTGTGGTTTAATAAGAATCAGGATAAACAATTAGGCTGAAAGATATTTATTCAGGGAGAAATAACTCACAACATAGGCAGATGAATGCAGCGGGTTCCACAGGGTCCTAAGCCTTCCAGCATTCACCACCAAGAGAATGGCTCCAACCCCTCCTCAACCTTTTCCCCCAGGTCACAACCAGCCCTGTCTCCACCCCCAATGGCGTGGCCTAAGCCACAGGTGCGGATAAGGTGAATATCAGCATGGTTTCAGAAACTGGCTTCTGGGGCAGCGAGGGTATTAGAATACAAATGGAAATGTTAATTTAAAATGTAATTTAAAATCTTTCTTATCCCTAAATAGCATTGTTAAATAGTCTCATTTGATATCAATGAAGACCAAAGAACTGATTGGTAGCATGAAGATAATTGACAGGGTTGTAGTATTTACCTCTCTTCCAAAGACGGGAAAGTTCATGCTTGGGATGTGCATTGATGATTTGTTTATGAAGGCAGTTTATTTGGTTTAAACATTGCCATGTTGAAGAACAGACAATCTGCGGCTTGTGGTTCTAATTGTTGAATGGTGAACACACAGAATCTTGATTAGACTCAGGTTTATCTTTTAGACAGGAATAGGGTATGGTTGGGAAAGGTATGGTTTAAGATGGATATAGGTAGATTAGTCTATCTTCTTCTTATTATTTTAATTAATTACTTAATAATATTACTTATTAAGTAAGAGTGAGATATTAGTATTATACAGCTTACATTGTTATATATTCTTATTTGTGCTAACCTATGTAAAATTAAGTTTATATTCCCTTCCTGGAAGAATTGTATATTATATTTTGTCATATTGTGTAAAATCTTTCCACTTATGATGTTTTTTGCACATTATTATTACCATATGCTATGCATGTATATTTTTACTTATGTTCAAGACACATTGTATATTGATACAATTTAGGATATTTTTATTATGCTGTTCTTTATGGTTCTACCTCTGGTCTAGACAGTTTAACTCTACCTCTGTTTTAGGTATTTACCTAAACATAGTGTATATATATATATATATGTATATATATATATATATATATATATACACACACACTATATATAGCTTTATATATATATATATATATATATATATAGTTATATAGTTATATATAGCTATATATAGTTATATTGTTTAGGTATTTGTCCCTGCTTTATTCATGGAAGTTTCAGTTTTTTAGCTAAGTTCCTGAGTATTACAGATTACCCTGACCCATTTTTCCTTTACCTAAGAGATTAGTCAGACATAGATGCTTAATCTTCAATCACTTCATAAACCTGCAGAACATGACATTTAAATGTTTTAATATTAGTACTCCGTTGACATGAGACACTGTTGCTCCTGACAGCACCGTGCACTTTCCTGAAAATATGTTGGACACTGTTGTTGCTCCTTCTGGAGTTCATCCTCACTTTGGCTATGGCCTCTTGGGCAAGGAACTGCCCCTACCTTGACAACTGATCTGGACATGCGGTCCTATGTGCTTGCGGGAGACAAATATAGAAAACTGCTGAACCCTGCCAAGTCAGGGTAAGACAGACTTTCTTCCTCCCTGCTTTTGTTGTGGTCTGTCAGGTACTCTAGGCCTTAGCCAAAACTGGCTGTACCAACGTTGCTGTGAGACCTTGGGTGACTGTCCAGATAGCTTGCTGTTTCTGTCCTCGCTGCATCTTTTGGAAGTTGCCCATCCGCACTTCCCGTCTACCCTAGTATCGTAATTTTCCTTCTCAGGTCTTGATGAGGTTGTAGATTAAACTATCACAACTATTGTTCTCTCTTCCTAGTTAGATATATTAGGTACTAGACTTAAGCTTTCCAGCTTAGGACAACTCTATTGAAAACTCTGTTATGCCTTCACCCTAGGACTAGATATGTAGGTCGTTTTGTTCTCGATTTTCCTTTTCTTAGAGCACACTTGTTATTCACTGTTTTGTATATAGTTTTATATCAAGCCCAAATCTTTTCTTTAAACTAAAAGGGGACTTATAGTGAGATATTCACTTTGTCTGCTTCTGTGGCACTGACCACGCCAATTGGGGGGTGGAGCCAGGGGCGGAAGTGACCTATGGATCTAGGTCCAAGGAGGAGCCCAGGAATGCTTTTTTGCTGGCGGGACACAGAGAGGAGAGCATCCGGTGGAACTTGCTGGGTTGTAAGTTATTTCTCCCTGAATAAACACCTATTTGGCCTATTTGTTTATCCTGATCCTTATTAAACTGCGATATATTGTCCCAGTTGCACCATTGTCACTTGTATTCAGGGAGTCTAGTTTGGTCTTATGCAGATCCCCCATTTTTCAGACTGAGTCAGTGATCTCTCACTAGCTCGGGTCAGCTGGTACTGTGGTTTCCCCATCATGGTCTTGACTCCTTTGTTATATTATCGCTCCTCCCTCACTTCAATTGTACTCCAGGAGCTTGGCCCAATGATTAGTTGTGGATTTGTGCATTAGCCTTGCGAGTGTCTTTCTGGGTCTGGGTTACCTCACTCAAGGTGGGTTTTTTTGTTGTTGTTGTTGTTGTTTTGTTTTGTTTTGTTTTTCTAGTTCTGTCCATTTAATAATTTTCAATGTTTTTTTTTGTTTGTTTTTTGTTTTGGGTTTTTTGTTGTTTGTTTGTTTTGAGACAGGGTTTCTCTGTAGCTTTGAAGCCTGTCCTGGAAGTTGCTCTGTAGACTAAGCTGCCCTTAAACTCACAGAGATCAGCTTGTCTTTGCTGGGATTAAAGGCATGTGCCACAGCTACCCAGCCTGGCTTGATACATTTTAAACAACTTTAATTCATACATTTCACAAAAGCACCACATGTGCTGTGGGTATCAGAGATGCATGGTAAGGAATTTACACTAGTATGAATGTTGTCTGCCAACATTAAAATGAGAGAAGCATTGCGTTTAGAGCTGCTAAGGCAGGCATAGAGTACCACCGAGACTTGTTGTGCAGCCAAAGGGTCAAAACCAGGCCTTGTCCCATTAGATAGATGCTCCATTGCTGAGCCACACCCCAGCCCCTCAAACATTTACTTAGGTCCTATTATATTCCAGGTCTTAACTTAGATATGCCAGTTCTAAAAGTCATGGCCCTCAAAGTACTTATCACAAGGAGAAAGAAAAGCCACAAGGAAAAAGAAAGGGATCCTGAGTCATTAGGGTGCTGAAGGATTTGCCGTTTAAGCAAAGAGGTGACAAAACAAAACACGGTCTTACTGTATCACCCCTGAAATGTTTAGGCATTTTCTTGGGCCATAAAAACTTAGTGTCCATCCACACAAACCCAACACAGAATATTTATAATACTTTCCTTCATAATGGACATAAACTGGAAGGAGCCAATAGGTAAACAGAGCAATGATGCTACATCTATACAGTGGAATATTATCCAGTGATTTTAAAAAGGGTATGAGGTATCAGGCTATGGAAAGCTATGGATGAGTCTTGGATCCATATTTCAAAGTTAAGATGTATGAAGTTACACATTATATATTGCAAACATGCACTCCCGAAAAGGAAATGCATACAGTAAACAGAGCACTGTTTCCAGAGGATGGGCAAGGGTTAAGCAGATGAAGCACTCTGATGTTTTTGGGCTGTGAACTTGTTATGTGTGATGCCATACTGGCGAGCACAAGACATTGAATATTTGTCAAAATGTATAGTACTTCTTAGCATGAAGAGTCAACTTTATGCAAATTAATAAAACATTTAGGAGTTTGAGAAAGCTAAAAATAGAATAAAGAAGTTGAAAAATATGAATATATTATGGATATGTGAGATGAGCTCACTGGGCATGCCATTAAAGGCTGATGTCAGTAAATTTAAAGTTGGTGGGGGTTATGAAGATGAGGGAACTGTGAACAAGCACAGTTTTATGACTGGCAAAGTTGTTTCCCACTGGGTTTGAGCAATAATTCCCAAATTATTATCTGTATAAGCTAGAACTGAGCAATTCAGTATATGGGTGGTAGGTGATGGAAGCCAAGATTTTTATAGGAACAGGAAGTAAACAATAAGGAGTAGGTTCTAGAAATGACCCCTGCCATAATAATCAAAATTAGATACTCCCTCAGTGTAGTGTATTTAGAGATAATAATATGTAGAAATAATTATACTTATGTGTCTACACACAGGTTATTGTATATTTCCTTATTCTCTGCTTAGTCCATGATAGTGTAGACCTTTACACAAAAGGGCCTTGAAGCAATGCTCTACAAGAGCAGGAATATCAAGTGCCCTGATTTTGGTTCCTGCTAAGTTTTCTCCAGTACAAAGGAAGCAGATTTACTTAGAGAAATACTGACTCTTACACTCAATCAGCTGGTAGCCACAATAAGCATGGAGCGCGTAGTACCAGAAAATGTTAAAATGCCAAGAGGTAAAACAGTGATGGCGGGGACAAATCAAAGATCCAGATGGCTAAAACTGAAAGACATTGCGGAAAAATAAACAGACATTACTGTATTATAGCCCAAAATGCCAAACAAACACCCATGAGTCTGATTGAATTATAGTGGGGAAAGGACAGATTTCCCATGCGAGAGAACGGCAGTCGCGGGCTAACGCAAACAGCCTCTTACGCAGCAGTTGCTATTGTAATTGCTTTTCTGCACCTGAACAGGGAGCCTGCTATTTGGATTTAAAAGCCTAATACCACTTACATTAGCAGTCCCCTAAAAGGAAATGTGTGAGTGAAAGTTTCATAGTATGTACAAGAGTCACATAAGAAAAACTAAAATTGGAGGGATACTCCCTTAACCTAGAGACAGGAGAGAAGTCCTAGTCCCTACTCCAAATGACTTGACAGATTTAGATGACCCCTCCTGGAGGGCATCACCCTACAAGCGAAGGGGGGGATGGGAGGGGAGAGTGGGGAGCATGAGAGGGTGGGAGAGAGGGAAAGAGGGAGAGGGAACTGGGATCGATATGTAAAATTAAAATAAAAAAAGAATAAGACAAGGAACTATTCACAGGGCAGAGAATGGGTGACTCTGTGGAGTGCACAGTTAAAATAGCATTTAGGTCATTAAAGCCTTTTTAATCTTTTCAAAGATTAACTCTCAGTTTATTGATTCTTTGGAAATTTTGTATTGCTATTTCATTAAATACAATATTTCTTTCTTATTTAAAAAAAGGAAAAACTAAAACTCTGATGCAAGAAATCATAGTATAACTAAATGAATACAGATATTCCCTGTGCATGGTCAAGAAGACTAAATAGCATCAAAATGTTCTTCCCAACTCAGAATGTGTTCTGGTTTGTTTCCTGGTCCTCTGATAAAACACCCTGACACAAGCACCATAGAAGTGGCAAGGTTTCCTTGGCTCATGAGTCTTCACTACAGTTCATCACTATGGGAAGTTAAAGGCAGCGAGAACTTGAAGCAGCTAGAAACATCCACAGCTGAGAAAAGACAGAGGCTATAAAGGGATGTTTGCCTGCTGGGTTCGGTCCAGGATTCCCAAGCCTGGGGAGTGGTGATGCTTACACCACTTGTGTAAGCATTGTGGGCACAGCTAGCACAATGAAGACAATTCTCCAAGCTATGCCCATGCGGCCAAGCTGATCTAGACAGCCACTCATAAAGACTCTACTCCAGATGATTCTACATTATATCACGTTGATAAACTAACCATCACTATGTGTGAGTTCAATACAACCCACACTAAAGTCCAGTGAGTAATTTTGTGAGCACCAAAAGAGCTGGGCCAGTATTTAAATGGAGAGAGAGGAAGCAGGAAGGACGCCCAGCACAGATTGCAGAGGACTAGCTTGGAGGACTAGCAATGCTTATCTGTGAGTGCAGGACAAGGTGCCGGTAAAAGAGCAGACAGAGATGCTTGGAACAGAACAGAGCCCAGAAACAAACGCATATAAAATATCATTTGTTAGTATTTAGCAAAGAAGCAAAGACACCCTTTCAAAGCACGTTAGAACAAATGGACACCTATGTGTGTGGGGCAGAGGCGTCTAGGCACAGACCAAGTTTAACTCAGAATGCATAATGTTCTAAATGGAAAAAGCAAAACTATAAGACTCCCAGGGGATTAAAGACCTTGTGATTTAGAAGGCACAAAACCAAGTAGTTGGTAAAATTGGACTTCATTAAAAAATTTAAATTATTTTATTTTTAATTGTTTTAGTTTATAATATAGTTACATCATCTTCTCCTCCCCTTTCTGCCCTCTGAACCTTCCCATATACCCTTCCTTGATCTCTTTCAAGTTCATGACCTCTTTTTTTCATTAATTGTTGTTTTATTCAACACCACACACACACACACACACACACACGTTTTCAGGGCTGACAATCTGATGTTGGATAGTAAATTGATGTACTCTTTCTTGGGGAAGACAATTTCTCTCACTCTCAGCATTCCCCAGTTGCCTGTAGCTCCGCTGTGTTGAGGCCTCCTGATCTACTCCCGGCCCCTGACCTCCCTCTTTGGTTCAGATTATCATGTCTACTGCTGTCCTGTTCAGCTCATGTTCAGGCATCATGTTGGTGACTTTATGGGTGTGACTTCTGACATTTCTAGGAGACACAGCCTCTCAGAAAACTCCCTGTTCCTCTGGCTCTTACAATCTTCCTGCCTCTTCTTCTTGTGTAGGACTTGCATTGTAGATGTATCCATTGGTACTGGGCTCTACAACTCTGCATTTTGATTGGTTGTAGTTTTCTGTAATACTTGCTGGCTTAGTGAAGTGATGGATGTAGGTTCTCCTCCAGGATCCATGACTTCACAAGCCCTAGCTTTCCAGTAACAGGCACGAAACCTCTAGTTCAGTGTGCTTTAAGTCCAAGGAGAGAGTTGTTGGTTACCACCAAGATATGCACACCACTACTACACACAAGGTTATTGTACCATGATAGTCCTTGTTCACTAAAAATATTAAATTCTTTAAAAATACAATGCCAAAAAATAGAAAACAAGTCACAAACAGGAAGAAAATACTTGGAAAAAAAAACTATTCTTGTAGTTATTCTGAATGATATATCCAAGATTTAGAAAGAACTCTTTAAGTATAATGACAAGAATAAACTAACTTTAAAATGGGCCAAAGAAGATGCACACATGATAAATAAATATGTGAACACTTCTATGTTATCAAGTAAATATAATTAAAATTATAATAAAATCTCACTGTACATCTTTAGTATTACCAAAAGCTGGACTGAAGAAATGATTCCAGTTAATTGGACTTGTTGTATAACCATGAGAACCAGAGTTCCAATCCTAGCACCCATGTAACTATGTATGCATGCATGCATGCATACATACATACATACATACATACATACATACATACATGCAGGTGTATGAGGCAGCTGATGAGAGGAGAATCTCTGAGTCTCATTGACGTTGATCCTAGCTGAGAAAGTACAGACCTTAGGTTCAGGGAGAGAGCCCGCCTCAAAGAAAAAAGTGGAGAGTGACAGAAAAGAAAACATGATGTCCTCTCTGGCCTTAGTGTGCACAAATAGACATGAGCATTTACACTCCCGTGTGTTCATACAATTACACATATAAACAAAAAAATTTTTTTAAAAAGAGAATGATCAAAATCCAATAATGTTGGTGAAAGTGTGCACAGCCCCTAGGGCTTTCATTCTTGAAAATAAAAAACAGCACAGCTACCTGCAAGATGATTTGGCAATTTCTTAGAAAACCAAACTATATTGTTTTTGTACCATTTGGCAGTTGTACTCTTGATATTAATCCAAAGGAATTGAAATGTATGTCCATACAAAAATCTACACAAATTCTTTATGGTGGTTTTATTCATAACCACCAAAACTTGGCATGACTTAAGCTGTCTTTTCACAGGTCAGTGGTTAAACTGTGGCACACATATAGAACAGGAGACTACTCAGTGGTAAAAAGCAATAAATCAGCAAGCCACGAGAAGACACAAAATTTGTGCATATTATTAACTGAAAACAATCTGAAAAGGGTACATACTCGGTATGGCCAACTAAATGACATTTGGAAAAAAAGAAAGAAAGAAACAAAAACACTTTATAGGAAACTATAAACTACTGAGGGAAAATGAACACCATCTGAGTATGTGAGAAATAAACCATGTTCATGGATCAGGAGGCTGAATACTGCAAAGTGGTGTCATTTCCCCCTCGTTTATAGACCCAATACAGCTCTGATGGCTTCTTTCGTTTAAAACTTGGCAAGGCAATTCTAAAGCTTAATATGAAAGCAAAAAGTGTTGCGATCCAAGGTATTCTTAGTAAAAAATCTGATATGAGAATTTACAGATAGCAAATGTCCCTGTAGCTTAGGAGGATACAATAAAGGCCAATAAATAAGCCAGGACGGCACAAAACAGCAACAGATCAATGAAGCAAGCAGGACTGGAGAGATGGCTCATCAGTTAAGAGCATGTACTGCTCTTGCAGAGGACCTGACTTCAGTTCCTAAAAGAGACTGCCTCATATCCTCCACAGGCACAGCACACACACACACACACACACACACACACACACACACACACACACACACACACACACACACTAACACACACTCACACACTAACACACACACACATACACACACACTCACATACACACTAACACACACACACTCACATACACATACTCACACACACACACATATACTCACACACACACACTCACATACACACTACACACACACACACACACTCACACTACACATACTCACACACATACACATACATACACACTCACACACACATACATATACTCACACACACACACTCACATACACACTAACACACACACACTCACATACATACACAATACACACACATACACACACACTCACACACTAACACTCACACACACATACACACACACTCACACACTAACACTCACACACACACATACACATACTCACACACACATTCACACACAAACACACAGAGACACACACTACACACACACACACATACATACATACGCAATACATTCACACACACAGACACACACTACACATACATACACAATACACTCACACATATACACAATACACTCACACATACACACTACACACACACATACATACACACATACACAATACACTCACACAGACACACACTACACATACATACACACACATACATACATACATACACATTATACTCACACACATACACAGTATACTCTCACACACAGACATACACATACACTCACACACACATATACACACATACATACACACTCCAACACACTTACATACACACATACACAACCCCCCACACAAACCCACACTCACACACACATATGTACACACACTCACACACACACATACACACACATACACACACATACATACATACATATTATACTCACACACATACACAATACACTCACACACAGACATACACATACACTCACACACACATATACACACATACATACACACTCCAACGCACTTACATACACACATACACAACCCCCCACAAACCCACACTCACACACACATGTGCACACATATGTACACACACTCACATACATACACATATACAGACACATACATACACACTCCAACACACTTACATACACATATACACAACCCCCCACACAAACCCACACTCACACACACATATGCACACATATGTACACACACACACATCCACACACACACACTCAGACCCTCACACACATAGTTTAAAATAGAAGTAAGCCCTAAGAAAGGAGTGCAGAATAAAGACCAGAAACAAGCCTCTGCCTGTAACAGGTGCTTGAGTTATAGAACTGAAGCCGCCGAAAGGCTGAGCTCCCAGCTGTAGCTAGTGAGTCAGATACCTGGTGACAGGGAAACATTCGGTGTCAACATGGAGGCTGCCTTGATGGCTGGGGCATTGCAAAGATATCTTTCTCTTTAGAGAGGGATCTGTAGTTTTGCTATTGTGTGCATGACGAGGGGCACACTTGTGAAGTGTGGACAACTTTGTGGAGTTGGTTTTTCCTTTCCATGTTTATATGGGTTCCAGGAACCTCACTCGGGTTGTCAGACTTATCAGCACCACCTGCTGAGCCACTAGTCCTAGGAAAAAGTCTTAAACAGACTCATAGAGCACGGACTTAGGGAAAAAGCTAGATAAATTGGATACCTTGAAATTAAATAGTTCTATCCAACTAATATGCCATCTAGTACATACAAGGCAGGTTAGCAAAAGCAAGACATTTTCAACTCAGAATCCCCACAACGGGCTGATAGCTATTTTGTATACAATATGGATATTAAAAGCATGATTCACTTCATCTCCAAGCCTAGGACTGATAACTTAAGAACATCATTCCCAAGTGTTGGTAAGGATGTGGCACGCCGGGATCGCCCACAAATGGCTGGTAGGGGAGCACATTGTTGTGGTGTCATCTAGCAGCAATGATGTTTAGCAAGCCAACAGTTCTACTCCCAAATAACCACCATCTCAAATGCATTTTTCATTCCACTCTTACACCTAGACATGTATAAACACAGTCCCAGCAGCACTGTTCAGAATAGGCAAATAAATAAATAAATTTTTAAAAAGTCTGAATACAAGACAAATATAGAATACATCCCATAACTGCCTCTTAGTCTCCTCAGGTGCCAAAATCTGAGGATGCCTGATTCCCACCTCCTGCCCCCTGCCCATCTTACTCAGTGTTCTGTTGCCATGAAGAGACACCATGACCACAGCAACTCTTATAAGGAAAGCATTTATTGGGGCTTGCTTACAGTTTCAGAGGCTTAGTCTATTATCAGCATGCTGGAAAGCATGGTGATGTTAAGGCAGGCAAGGTGCTGGAGAAGCTGAGAGTTCTACATGTAGATCTGCAGGCAGCAGGAGGAAGAGACACCCCTGGGTCTGACTTGCACATTTGAAAACTCAAAGCCTGCCCCCAGTGACACACTTCCTCCAACAAGGATACACCTCCCAATAGAGCCACTCCTTGATGATGAAGCTTTCAAATCTATGAGCCTATCAGGTCTATTCCTATTCAAACCACCACATTCCCCTCCCTGGCCCCCATAGGCTTGTAGCCATATCAGAATGCAAAAATGCGTTCAGTCCAACTTCAAA
The DNA here is from genome assembly GCA_030556225.1 of Cricetiscus sungorus. Classification (NCBI taxonomy): domain Eukaryota; kingdom Metazoa; phylum Chordata; class Mammalia; order Rodentia; family Cricetidae; genus Cricetiscus; species Cricetiscus sungorus. The sequence continues at coordinate 19,935,522 of JANBXA010000103.1, forward strand.
AGCCCCCATATTTTCTAACAGCCTCAACACTGTTTAAAAGTCCAAAGTCCATCGGCCAGTGGTGGCCCATGCCATTAATCCCAGGACCCAGGGGGCACAGGCAGGCAGATCTCTGTGATTTTGAGGACAGCCTGGTGCAGAGCTTGTTCCAGGACCAAAGCAAGACTGAAAACCAGCTGGGCAAATTCCACTCTATCTCCACGTCTTGATGTCAAACACTCTTCAGATCTCCAAGTCCTTTCAGCTTTGTTGACTGCAGCCCACTGCTCTCTCTTGGGCTGGTTCACTCCCCGATAGCAGCTCTCCTCAGCAGGTGTCCCATGACTCCAGCATCTCCAACATCTTGGGGTCTCCAAGGCAACCCAGTCTTCACCTTCACAGCTTCATGCAATGCAGGGACACTCCTGACCCATGCCATTCCTCAGCCACATAGGGAGATCCTGCAGTGCCTTTCCTGAATCCTTGTCTCTAAAGCCAGAACCATGTGGCCAAAGCTGCCAAGAACTTCTGCTTGCTGAGGATGAAACATTCAATTAATCTGCATCAGCTTTTTGTTTTTAATGGCTTCCTTCACCGCTTAAGCGGAAAGGTTAGCTGGAAAGGTTAGCTGGGTGGGATCTTGTCCCGAGGACACTATCTTTATTCCATTTCAAATCTTTGATCTGTTTATGTCCTTGAGCACAGAACTTAAATCTGTTACCTGTGCCGTTTTTCTTCTCAAACTGTACAGGTTTGTAGTTTTCCTTGCACAGCCTGGTTCTTTTCATTATAGAAATAATATATATATAATTCTAATGACAGAATTTAGCATTTTTATGTGTATGGATGCTTTTGTCTATACATATAACTGTATTACCTGTGTGTCCAGAGTATATAGAGGCCAAAAGAGGACACTGAATCACCTGGGATGGGAATTATTGATGGTTTCGAACTGCCATGTAGATACTAGGAATTGAACCTTAGTACCCTGGAAGGACAGCCAGTGCTCTCAACTGCTAAGCCATCTCCAACCCAGCCTCCATATAAAACTAACCAAACCACAATATTTGGTCATACATACAAACATACATACATACATACAAACATACATACATACAAATATACATACATACATACAAACATACATATATACAAACATACATACATACATACATACAAACATACAAACATACAAACATACATACATACAAACATACATACATACATGCAAACATACAAACATACATACAAACATACATACATTCAAACATACATACAAACAAACATACATACACATACAAACATACATACATACAAACATAGATACATACATACAAACATACATACATACAAACATACATACATGCATACAAACAGATACATACATACATACATACATACATACAAACATACATATATACAAACATACATACATACATACAAACATACAAACATACAAACATAGATACAAACATACATACATACAAACATACATACATACATACAAACATACATACAAACATAGATACATACATACATACAAACATAGATACATACAAACATAGATACAGACATACAAACATACATACATACAAACATAGATACATACATAAAAATATACATACATGCAAGCATACATACATGCAAACATACATACATACATACAAACATACAAACATACATACATACAAACATACAAACAAACATACGTACATACAAACATAGATACATACATACATACAAACATACATACATACAAACATACATACATACAAACATACATAGATACATACATACAAATATACATACAAACATACATACATTCAAACATACATACAAACAAACATACATACACATACAAACATACATACATACAAACATAGATACATACATACAAACATACATACATACAAACATACATACATGCATACAAACAGATACATACATACAAACATACATACATACATACATACAAACATACATATATACAAACATACATACATACATACAAACATACAAACATACATACATACAAACATACATACATACATACAAACATACATACAAACATAGATACATACATACATACAAACATAGATACATACAAACATAGATACAGACATACAAACATACATACATACAAACATAGATACATACATAAAAACATACAAACATGCAAGCATACATACATGCAAACATACATACATACATACAAACATACAAACATACAAACATACAAACATACAAACATACAAACAAACATACGTACATACAAACATAGATACATACATACATACAAACATACATACATACAAACATACATACATACAAACATACATAGATACATACATACAAATATACATACATACAAACATACATACATACAAACATACATACATACAAACATACATACATACACACATACATACATACATACAAACATACAAACATACATACATACAAACATACATACATACACACATACATACATACATACAAACATACAAACATACATACATACAAACATACATACAAACATAGACAACATACATACAAACATACATACAAACATACATACAAACATACATACAAACATACATACATACAAACATACAAACATACATACATACAAACATACATACATACATACAAACATACATACATACAAACATACATACAAACATACATACGTACATGCATACGTACATGCATACGTACATACATACATACATACATACGTATGTACGCAAAGGTGTGATTCCTACAGAGGTCAGGACACTGGTGCTGTCTTTGTCTGAGCCGTCTACCCCAAACCTACTGAGAAAAATTCAGTGGGTGCTTTACCCAGAAATTGCACTTGGAGAAATAATAGCTTGTGATGATTCTGTTGCCGTCATAGGGTAAGAGAAGGATGTAGGGTGGTCCAGCCCCCGTCTGCAGGATGGGTGGGGCTTTTCTACGGTCTGAATGCATGGTAGGTAGGAGCATTTCAGGGCACTCTAGGTGGATTTCAGTTCCACTCTACCCCTCCCTTTTTCACAGTGCCAGGTGCATAAGCATTTAGAGACCCTCCTTCCTTAATCAAAGGACCTACAGTTAGTTACCATGTAGTTGTGCAGGCTGGCAATCAATTTGTTTTTTCCAGGCAGAATGCCCCATTTCTCCCAATAAGCCATAGCTTGCTGGTAAGGAATGTCATATCTGAGTTCAGGGAAACTGAGATACAGATGTGCTTCAAAGGGTACACACAGCATCTGTGAGTCCCCACATCACCCCACTGCCGTTACATTTTATTTGGAAACCAATGTAATTACTGTAATCTTTCTTATTCCATGCATAGCACTTATCTTATTTTGAAAGCAACTCCCTGGAGAAACACTCATAAATCCTGCTGAAGTAATTATGAACTTAATGTTTGAGCTTTGCATGCAGAGATGAAAATGTTACCCTTTTATGATAAATCAGAGCACAAACAAATCCCTAAAGACTGTGCAAAAAATTCAGCTCGGGTTGATTTAATGGGAATATGGGGAGAGGGTGGGGTGTGGGAAGAGAAGAAAAGTAAGAAACCAAATGAAAATTAAATCTGTAGGCTCTGAGAATGCTGAGCCTACCTGCCTGTAACTTGTTTCTCCCATGGGCTTTCTTTAGGACACCATTGCTGGGCAGCTCTGCCTACAGAACTCTACTGGGCCAGGCTGGTTCCCAGGAGGCCACAGATGGCAAAGGTTAGTTCACGATCATTTTCCCCAAGCCCTTTTGGGCCCTTTTCTCCTACATATCTGAGGTAGACTGGTAAATGCAAAGTGAGTGTACTAGGTTGTTCAACAGGATGCTTTGATAAGTGTTTGTACTATGACATGATTACCATGACAGTGTTAATCATTTGTTTCACATAGCGCTCTCTCTCTCTCTCTCTGTCTTTCTCTCTCTCTCTCTCTCTCTCTCTCTGTGTGTGTGTGTGTGTGTGTGTGTGTGAGAGAGAGAGAGAGAGAGAGAGAGAGAGAGAGAGAGGGAGGAAGGGAGAGGGAGAGGGAGACAGTGTATGTGTTGGGTGTGTGTTTGTGTTAGGTGTGGGTGCACTGAGAATGTGTACATGTATATGTGTGTGTGGTATGTATGTGTGCTATGTGTGTGGTGTGTGTATGTGTGAACTTGTGTATGGTGTGCCCATATGTGTTAGTACATATGTGTGTATGTGTGTAGTGTGTGATTGTGTGTTTGTTTGTGTGTACACAATGAGTATGTATGCAGATTCTTGGCATCTCTTCCCTCTGTGCGTTTTGCCCCTGTGGGGCAGACAGATGCTGGCTATGGGGGATGTGAGCATGACAAATAGTGTGGTACATGTGAGTCAGGTGAGGTAACTTGCAAATGACAAATCCTCAGCAGCTCCTGAGTAGCCTGGAGTGGGAAGCAGGACCATGATTCTGACTTGCCTCTGCTTGTTGTCTCTGATCTCCCTCAGGACCCAGCACTCTGACCACCCCAAGATTCTGGGTAGAATCAGGAAGCAGAGAGCCTCTTGGGTGTTATCTGGCATGGAAGGAGGAGCCAGGAACTCCCTCACTGGCCTCTGCTTGCCCATGAGGAAGAACCAAGCTGAGATCTGTCTCAGCTCTGGCTCTGCTGCCTTGGCTGAGACACGGGGCAAGTGAAATGGGGCTCCCTGGCCTTTTTTTTATTGCAATTTAAAAAAATCATTTCTTTCAATTTATCTGCATTGGTGCTTTTCCATGGGTGTCAGGTCTCCTGGAACTGGAATTACAGACAGTTGTGAGCTGCCATGTGGGTCCTCTGGCAGGGCAGCCACTGAGCCTTCTCGCCAGCCTTTCAATGCATCTGCTATTGAGTCCTTCTCTTTAGTGAAGAGGTGGAAATTCCCTCTGGGCATCTGGACTCCCACAAAGGAGAGACTCTCCCACAGACTCTCATCTGTGGCTGGAATCCATGCCTTTATGCCAAGCTTTACTAGAATATGATGGCAGAGAAACCCCATTCTACCATCTTCTTGCATTTTTCTCTTTTACTGTCAGGTTTTTGATTGTGGCCCACATCACTTCCACTTGTCTAAAACGGTAAGCTCCCTCTCTCAAGGAAGTAACCGTGTTCTACTCAAGATACAGTGCTTGTAAAAGTGACAGTTACTAGCCAAGCATTGGTGGTGCACACCTTTAGTCTCAGCACTCGGGAGGCAGAGGCAGGCGGATCTCTGTGAGTTCGAGGCCAGCCTGGTCTACAGAGTGAATTCCAGGACAGGCTCCAAAGCTACACAAATAAACCCTGTCTCAAAACAACAACAACAACAACAACAACAACAAAGTGACAGTTACTCTAAGCTATCTCCCCCTCCTCCATGTTAGTCCTAGAATGTTCCTTCAAGCAGAGCCTAACCTTCGTCAATACTCCGTGCTGTGCTGGATACGCTCACCTCAGATGACATCAAGGCTGGGGTCATCTGCTGCTCAGCACTGTTTTCTAGTCCCCCCCCCCATTGACATTAACTCTAGATGCTGTAATCAGACATTAAATACCCAACTCCAGCTTTTTTTCTTCTTTCTTTACACAACCAATGAATGCCTTTCTTTATATAAAAGGCAAAGTGCTGCTCTGTGGGCTAGCTGTTTATGTGGTGTTTCAAGGATGCACACTTTCTTCCTCTTGGATGCCATCATCCCTTGGCACCCAAGAGTCCTTTGTGACTACCTTCAGGCAAGGAGTGAGAGATAAGGAAGGCACACCAGTCTTTTCCCTTCAGCCTGAGAACAGCTTTCCTCCCTCATATACAATGTGAGATCAGTGATCTCGGACATGAATTCCCGGGGATCAGCCACAGCCTACCAACAGCTGATCCTGGAGAAGGGGACCATTGCCCATCCTGCTACCAAACCTGACTTTGCAGAGGAAACAGGGATTGCCCAGAACAATGGCCATCTCACAGAGTCTCCGGAGCATTAGTAAGACTGATAATACAATCACAAGTGATGTCTGAAGCACACCATACCATATTCTGGTATTCTGGTGAGCTAATTAAAGTTGTGAGGCACTAATGGGGCGAGCTGGGTGGTGCAGAGAGTTACTCAACAGCCTTGTGGGCATTTGCCAACTGATGGAGATAAAGGTTTCCAATGTTTTCATTGGGTGGTTCTGCTGTTATACTATTTTCCTAATAAAACGTAACTTTTACGAGAAGAGTTTGAGATGCTTGCTGATGCATGATGATAGGAAATTTAGCCATTTCCATTGTGGTTAATCAGGCAAGACTTTATTCTCTTTGCTTCGAAGACAAAAACAGTTGATGAAACATACTACTTAAAAACAGGTCCAAACTTGCACGGTGAGGTTAAGCAATCTGCTCACATCAGCTGTAGCAGTGGTTTTCAGCCTGTCGGTCACAACCCCCTTTGGGGGCGAAATGACCCTTTCACAGGGATCCAATATCAGATATCCTGCCTATCAAATATTTACATTATGACTCATAACAGTAGCAAAACTACAGTTATGAAGTAGCAACAAAAATAATTTTATTGTTGTGGGTCACCACCATATGAAGAACTGTACCAAAGGGTCAAAGGCTTAGGAGGGTTTATAGGAAGGCAAGTTGGCAGTGCCTCCAACCTGGGTAGCATAGAACAATTCCATCCCATTCACATGGCAGTTTGTGTCCTTTTAGAACGCTGGTTAAACCAGAGACAGCCTGTGGTCTGAAGGCCATTTGTACAGGTCCACAGGTGGGTGGGTGGATGTCCAAGAGGAGATAACATGAGCAGCAATAATTGACCTATATACAACATGCCACTTTTGTTTCCCATCTCCTTTTCAAGGCCTTAAGTAGGCAAAGTTGACCTCAAACTATGTAACTAGAATCCTTCTGTTTCTACCTCATGGGCATATGCAGTAATGTGTGTGTCCAGATGGAATGTGTGTGTACATGTATGCAGGTGAGTGTACACATGTGTACATGTGGAGTCCACAGGCTAATGTCAGGTACTTTTTTCAGTCACTCTGTACCTTATTGTTTGAGACAGGGTCCCCCACTGAACTCGCTCACTGATTGAGCATGGCTGGATAGCCCTTCTGTCTCCACCTCAGTGATAGGGTCACTATGCCAAACTTATGTTTTTAGATTTCATATACATTTCACATGTATGAATTTCTGCATGCATGTGTATCTGTGCACTGTGTATATGCAGTGCCTGCTGAGGCCAGCAGAGGGGACTGGGTCCCCTGGGACTGGAGTTACTGATGTTTGTGAACTACCACGTGGGTGCCGGTGATTGAATCCTGATCCACTGCAAAAGTGGCCAGTGCCCTTATTCACTGAGCCATCTCTCCGGCCCCAATGTCCAGCTTTTGTGTGGATTATGGGAGCTAAACTTTACCTTGTGCTTACTGAGCGGTACTTTGTCAACTGAAACACCTTGCCAGCCCCAAGGTGGACGTTTCTTAAATATGATTCATGATCATCATAGGAAAAAGTCTCAAACTCTTCCATTACATCCTGTCAGTGAGTTCAGTCCTGTTTGCTCTGTCTACAATGACACAGCTTTCCGTTCACATTAATATTGGTTTCTTCCCAAGTACTGGATTCAGTAGTGGCTTGTGAACTTGAATCTCTAGACAGAGCATATAGCATCATATGCTCCACATCTTCCAGATCCAGTGAACAGAGCAGTAGCCAATAAAGATCAAGCTTCCTGAAATCCAGTAAAACAAAACAAAACAAAACAAAAACAAACAAACAACTAATTGACCTTCTGCTTAGTCTTTGCTATATGGACTATTCTATGCTAGTCTTAAACAGCTTCTGTTCAGTTCTGTGTCTGTCCCAGACAACTCTGTGTTAGGACATATTTCTAAAGGAGACTGATCTCTCTCTTGCTATTTCAGGAGGTATAGTTTGCACCGGGAGAATTTCACGTTATGATGTAGCTAAGACATCCTTCCCAAGTCTCTGAAGCATCTACCTGGACCTACTCTTATAGTACACAATCTTTTATAAAGGGTGAGAATGTCTAGGGGATTATTGACACAATTGAATAATAGATGGGAGAGGTGGCTCAGCATTTAAGAGGACTAGCTAGTCTTCTAGAAAACCTGGATTTGAGTCCCAGGACCTACACAGTGGCTCACAACTATCTACAACTCCTGTTCTGGGAGATTCAAAGCCCAATTCTAGTCTCCCTGGGCACTCAGTAAGCACAGATATGCAGACAAAACATCTATACCCAGAGAATTTAGAAATTAAAAAAAAAGGATGTTTGAAGGGGAGAGATGTGTGATATGCCACGCAACTTCAACAGTGTGCACACCCATTTGCAGCATCCTTTATTTCCTTTTCCTTCTTGAATCCCATTTTAATTCTTCTATAACACATTCTCCCTACTGAAGATGACACTGCCTTTGTTTCCTGTCAGACTTTGGTTAAGGCCAGTTTCCTTACCAAAGCCTGCAGGACTGTGTGTGGCTATGACTCCTGTGTCAACTTGTATTTCCTCTTCATTTCAGCTACTCTCTTCCAGTTCCATTGTCTTCGCTTAAACATGTGCAAACATCAAGCCAGGTTTTGTCTTGAACATTTTACTCACTGTTCTTCAGGGAACACAATTATCCGAATTCTGCTTTCTTTGTATGTGTTTTTACCTGTCTGTATTTGTCTAAAACATAAGCTTCTTACAGACAGCTTGTCTGGTTTGAGTCTCCAGCATCTTGCATGTAGTTCAAAAGAAAACAGATGCCCCCTGTGAAAGATGGTCTTGATTGTTGATTTGATTGGATTGACAGATGCCTAGGGTATTAGACAAAAACCCTAATGGGTTGAGCCAGGACATGGTGGTGAATGCCTTTAATTCCAGTCTCAGGAGGCAGAGGCAGGCAAATCTGTGTCATGACACAGACTTATTATTAGTCATGAATGCTTAGCCTTATCTTATGTTTGTCCCTCTAGCTCTTATAATTCAATCTGTTTATCTTCATCTACATTTTTGTCTCCAGGCTTTTTACCTTTTTTCATTCTGTATGTCCTACTCTATGTCTGTCTAGCTGGCCCCAGCTGTCTCCCTCTCTTTCTCCTTCGTTCTCTCCTCCCTTACTACTCCAAGCCCAGATTTCTCCTTATACTTATCTTGTATCAGCAGTCACTTTCCTGTGGGTCCTGCATGTCCAGTTTATACAGCATAAAGTCAAACAGTCCAGACAAAAGCAGTATCTTGCCCAAATGGCTAGTCTTGCCATATTGGAAGTAAACTCCATAACGAGTTTCTTCGATGTCCATCTTCCCTACTGATGCAGTTGGTGTTGCCAAGAGTAGTTGTGCCTCTCTGTTAAGAAAAATCCTAAACCATTTTTAATGCCATATTCTGTAAGGTCTTTGAAAAGTTTGAAGACTATTTATCCATCTCAAATATATATTTGTATATCTAGAAATCCTAACTAACTTAACTCTTAAGTTTTGACTATCATAGCTAACTATCTATAATCTATACTAAATTATACATTACATTTCCAAATTAACTATATAAACACAATACCTAAACAAGAGGAGAAATATACTTATCACATAATTGACCTTAATTTTGTATCAATAAATGAAAATCCATACCAATGCCAAGTATTCATTACTATGTCATTTTCTCATTTTTTTTTCTTTTAAAAAGAGTATGCAAGACAGAACAATTCAGCTTGAACTCACCTCAGGGCTTCCATGTGGACTTGGGGTATGAGCTGGTAGACCAGGAGGGAGTGTGTCTAACACTAGGGATTCATTGTTTTCTGGCTAATTTGTATGCTTTGTTGTGAGAAAAACCTGTATCTTTTTTAAAAAACAGAAAAAGAGACAAAATGATAATATTGGCCACCAGTAAATCTGGGCAGAGTGATATGCTCTTGGTCTGGAATTGAGGTCCCACCATGAAGATGATGACAGCTCTGGCAGGCCTTTTCCAGCAGGCCCCAAAGAATCTCAGCATGAGCATCCTGGCTGAGGAGCAACAGGGTCCCTTCCAGGTGCTGGGAATTTTGTTTAACTGATTCCATCTCCCTGGTTTAAATTAGGAAACTGACTAATAAATAGTTAAATGTGTTTGCTGGAAAATATTCAAGTGTAAGGCTACAGTTTGTGAATTCCCTGCAGAGCCTGGACTCGGGGAACCTTGGCAGCCAAGCCTATTGTTAAGAAGGTCATGGATGCCATCTGTGAATGCATGCACGTCCCTGTTGAAGCATGACACAGGCTGGGGTTGCTATAGTTGATTTTGCCTGTGAATGTAAAGCTGGCATTCTCTTGCAGACACAGCAGTGACTTGGGTAGACCAGGGGTCTTCCCTCCCACAGGGGCTGAAGCTATGTGGCTGAAACAGGAAAAGATGAAGCATCATTCTTGGGTCTGTCTTTAATTACAGCTCAAATATGTTTAGGGAATGTTCATGCATGGCTTTCCTAAATTTTCCTGATGTGAGCTTTCTTTAAAATATGGCAAAGCTTTCTTGTAATTGTTAAGGTATATAAATGAATATTTTACTCACAACTTAAAAGTTAAAAAAAAAATGACAACCAATTCCAGAATTCTTTCATGGACTTTATAACTGTTTATTCCTTGCTTTATCAGAATTTCTAAAATATACTTTATTTTTTATTACCTTTTATTTATTTGGAGGAGCATGCACCGTGGTGCATGTGTTGCTGTCAGAGGAGACCTTGCAGGAGTTCATTCTCTCCTTCTGCTATATGGGCCTTGGGATCCAACTTGGGCTTCAGGCTAATCAGAAAGTGCCTTGGCCAGCTGAACCAGCTCATCTGTCTGAATGTCTATTGGCTGATGCATGCATGTGGTTCTTTGCTGGACTATTAGGGGTAAATTAAAGTATATTTTTACATGCATTCATGTATGTATGAGCCTTCCAGAGGTCAGAATGCTTTCCTGCATGACTTTGAAACTACTACTTTGCCCCCAAACTTTACCAATCACTGAATAACGTGTATCTCATACACAGACTACTGAATGTTCAATCCTTAGATTGCCATCTCTCCCAATGCATAACAGCTATCTAAAACAGTAAATCATGGTGCTTTTGAGACACTTTGGAAAGCCCAATGAAAGCCCTGGTCTTCAGAAAAAAATCTTCAGTGACAGCCATCTTGGATTCTTACAGGGTGTTCATGAAATTCCCCTCCTCAGAGTGCATACACTGTACACAGTACTCCAAAATGACAGCATCTTGTCATCATCTTCCATCATCAGTTTGTGTTCCTGGGCCTTCATTTGAAAGAACTTAAAGTTTCAAGGAAGTCAAGTAAGAGGTGGATGGTGAGCCTACTGAGTGAAAACTGAGTCATAAAAATCACTGGCAGTTTTGTCATGACACTTACCAGTAGATGGTCTAAATGATTAGGATAGATGAGTCAGAAGAACCCTTCCACACTACAGTGTCTCTAATACGGCCACAGTAGGGGCTAACCAGCCTACACTTGCTGCCTTGACAGTCTATAGTTAAAACCAAGAGTCTGGGGGTGCTCGGCATTAACACAGTAGTTAAGGGCCCAGTTTCTGAAGGTGCCATTAGTTAGCAGTTACAGAGATAGTCTCATCAACTAAACATTCCCACTTAGTTCTAGTTCTACACCTAGGAAGTGGGAAGGCCGATAGAGGCTAATACATTAGGGTAATGGAACATCCTTAATTAAAAAGCAGAGGTCAAGTTGCACTATTTTGTCAAATGTGAACTTGCAAGGAAAAATGACTAGCCAAGTGTATTCCCGAAGACAAGCTCTCACTGTTCTCCTCCACAGAGTCTGACGAAAAAGACACATGGATTATGGTGGTGGTTGTGCAATTCAGTAAGCTTGATACAGCCCCACTCAAATGATGGTGAAAAGTGAGTCAGAGCGTGGAAGCTATATGATGCACCTGAATATCCCAGGTTCAGAGAAAGCGCAGTCTTGAGATTTCTCGCAGCGTCAGTTTTCTCAGATTCTAAGAGCACATTGATCACAGAAGAATGTTCCAGATGAGGAAATGCGTGTTCCTCCCCAAAGCTCCTGCAGGTTTACTACGAATGTAAATACCAGCCACAGTTTCCCCTTTGTTCTGTGGATCAGGGGCTAGCAGGAAGCAAAGGCTGCTTGAGTAGTGTGTGTGAGGGCAGTTGCCTAGTTTGAGTCTAAGCAATCTCATCTTGACATCCCCCTCCATCTGCACACAGGAGGACTCCCTGACATAGCAAGACCCTCTCCAGGCACTCGGTTCAACATCAAGCACAAAGTGGTATGTCCTGACTCTTCCTGAAGACTTTTAATAGTGTTTGGGAGGGATTAGTCATAAAAAAGCAAGTTTGAAGGGGAGGAGCTTTAAAAACAAATATTCCTTCACCAAACAGTTATTCCTGGGTATTATGTGTGTGGCTCCCTAGTAGGGGATGCATAGGTAACCAAGGTTACCTAACAACTGACTGGGCCGAGGCTGTCACCACATTCTCCCACACTGTCTCTTTTCCATATGTGGCAAAAATCACAGTGGTTTGTAAGTCTCTGACTGTGAAGTCCCAAACAATGAAGAGACTAGAAATAGAAACAGTGGAAAACAAGATTTGGGTGTAGCTCAGTGGCAAAGCAATTTGCTTGGCACTCTAGAAGGCCCTGGGTTCAAGTTACAACATTTCAAAAGAAAGAAAACATGGGATGTTCTTTCTCTTCCTCCGAGATAATAATACATTTTAGTCACACTTCTTACCAAAATCAATATGCCTGTATATACATCATGTGTCTGCACATACACATGTATCCAGTAAGTTGACCAGGTCCTGCTGGACCTTGTCTTCTGTAATCTGCTCTTACATATCAATATTTTTGTGAACAACTTTCCTTGTTAACAAGCATAACCATTTGTTGTCACTATGAGCCACACAGCTCTGTGAGAGGATGCTTCACAATTTAACAATGTCCTGTATCTGCAAGCATTTAGCATTTTTCCTTTTACTGTATCTTTCTTTTTTCCTTGTTATTTTTATTTGCTAGACATCTAGGTTTTTTGCATTTATAATTATTATAGACAGTGTTATGGTAACTAAAAGTTATCATAAGCACATTTATGCAATGGTAAATTCATCTTAGCGCATTCCCAGAAGTGAAATCCTTGGGATGGGAAGCTCGTTTTCTTCACAGCTAAATTGCCTCCCTGTATTAGCCTCATCGCCTTCCTACATCCTCATACCTGCTTTAATCCAGGCCTATGGGCACATGCGTGATCCCAGCATTCAAGAGAGCCCACATAAGGAGGGTCACAAGTTCAAGGTTAGCCTGGGATGCACATTGAGAATGGATTTTTTTCCTTCAAAAGGTTAATGTTTCCCAATGTGATGATAGATGAGGATGGTCAAATTTTCTTAGATAGATTAAGGATCTTCCCTCATGTTTATGAGTTTCACGTGTCTTTTTATTAGCAATACTTGGTTCTCATTATCTGCAGAAGTAACATTTTCTAAGGCTGAACGAAACACTACATTAATGAACAGCGAATAGTTGCTCCCATGGGAGATGTAAAGTTTGGGTTCTGTAAACTGTTAGTCACAACATTTTGTTTTGGTTTTGCCAACTTATCAACATATAAGCTTTTGTTTTGTACATTTTTAAATTATCTTTATTATAAAGACTTGAAAATAAAAAAGTCATCACTAATTTTTATATGTTTGCTTCTGTTCAAAGACTCCTTAAGATAAGTCCATTTGTTAGCATTGAACTTGAGCCAGTTCCTCTACCGTGAGGCTCAATTATGGAGTTCTTGTCCCTGAGAGGCACACCACAGCCTTCTTTTGCTTTGGATCCTACACCATACTTCAGCGTGATGGTCAGGAACATTTTAAACAGCAAAATCTCTAACAAAGAAGCGCAAAAGAGCAGAAAATGGAGCTCTAAAGAGACAGAGAAAAGGACACTTAATTACCTAAGCGAGCATGGCCAAGGCTTCTGGGCAGTGCTTGACCTCAGCATGAGCGCACATGGCAGGGGATTCCAATTTTCCACTCTGGGCCTGGGCATGCTTCTCAATGACCTCAAAAGGGCTGCACTGACCTCATGATTACACACAGACTTTAGCAAGCAGGTGAATTCACAAGTACGGAATCTACGAATAATGAAACATGACTGTGTTTATTTCCTTCACCCATGTTTTGTTGGGATAGTTGATTTTGTTTGTCTTAGTAATTTTTGTAAACTTTTTACATACTAGGACTGGACTTTTTTGCTCAGCCTCATTTGTAAGACCTACAGCCAGTCTGTCTTTTCATTTTACTGGTTATAGTGGATTTTGTTAGATGTTTATTATTGTGAAAATGGGATTGTTGTTGCCTGCGTGTGTGTATAGTATGTGTGTATGTGCAGCTACACATGTGTGTATGTAGAGGCTGAAGATTAACACGGGGCATGTTTCTCTATTGTTCTCCACTGTATTATTGCTCACCAGACTTGGAGCGCACTGGCTAGACTGGTTGGGTAGTGAGCCTGTGTGTTCGCTGCCCCAACCCTCACTTTGTCCCCATTGCTACGGTTAGCCAGCTCCTTCCTGGTTTTTTGTTTCTGTAGTTCTGTGGATGCCATGGGCTGAGCTCAGAGCCCTTCACCCCCAGGGCCATCTTCTCAATCATTCCGGGCTCCGTTTGTTTTGTTTGGGGTTTGGAGACAGTCTTGCTGTGTAGCCCACCTGGCTTCAGTCTCAGTATGTCCCTGTCCCAGCCTTCCCAGTTCTGGAATCTCAGGCATGTACCCTCACGTCCGCCTTGGTTGGTATTAATTCCCAACTCTCTGTTCTCCAGGCACATCAGATATGGGGGGCCAAAGCTCCTTGCCCAACACTTCCAGATTACAAAACTTTTTGTAAGTGCCTCCCTATGCGCCCTACCCTGTGCCCAATAAGCTGTCAGTCTTATGTACTTGTAGTCTTTGTTTTGACTGTTATTGCTGTCTGCTGTTTTCATGACTTCCAGGGTCAGAGGGCATTCAATAAAGCCCTCCACACTTTTACCCCCCCCACCTACCTTGCTACTTCATTTTATGAGACCTAACATCAAAGAAAGTGGGGTTAGATATGATGGGGGATGGGCATCCAGCAGACATATTTGACCTCCAGCTGCTCTGAGAATAAGTATTTTGGGGAGCAGCTGCTGAGGTTGGGGAGACTGTGAGTGAAGGCCCGGGACTTCTGATTCAAAAAGGGCTTCAGGATGTCACAAATCACAAGCCACGCCCTATAGCATAGCAGTGAGCTTAGCTTCTCAGGAGGCCCAGGCAGAAGGACTGTAATTGGGGGTGTGGCTGGAGAGCTAAAAAGCCTGCGTGTAGCGCTCACCTTTAATCTCAGCACTCAGGAGGCAGAGGCAGGCCCATCTCTGTGGGTTTAAGACTAGCCAGGTCTCATGTAGTAAGTCCAGGCCAGCCCCATGCTGTAGCTGTCTCAGGATGGAGTGGGGGGAGGACGATGGGGAAGGGGGAGGAAGGAGAGTTGGGCATAATATGATGGCTAACGCTGTACCTCCAGCACCTAGGAGACTGAAGTAGGAGGATCCAGATAGGAGCTCAAGGCCAACCAAAGCTGTGTGAAACCCTGCCTCAAAAGAATAAAAACACCACCAAAGCTAGGGAGAAGCAGCAAACGAGTGTAGAGTGTGTAGCTCAGTGATTTACTAGCTTGTGCAAGACCGTGAAACAAAATTCCAGTCCGTTTCCTTCCCTGTCCATAGCAGACTTTGCTCTTCCTGAAGCGCTTAGGCACTGAACATGTTTTCACCCTAGGTGTGAAAGCCCCAAAGCCAGGCCTTAAGCTCCTCATGAATTACAGGACTAGAGGGGAAAAGCTCCTGAAACAGGTAAGAGCTTCACCTTGTCATTAACACTGGGCCCAGCCGCTGGGTGTGTCTCAGAGTACATGAGTGGGTGTGGGGGTGCTTAGGTCAGTATCAAAATAGCCTTCCTTTAGACTCTCCGGAAAGACTGGCTGTTCTTCGCAGGGGATGAAGGCTGGAGGGCTCTGCCTCTTGGGATAGTTCTGATCCACTAGGTTCTCAGGTTGCCCTGCCTCACTGGGGACCCACCTGGGTGTTCAGCGTCCCAGTCCTGCCTTCCTGTCTGCCTGCCTGCCTGCCCTGTGTCCCACCCAGTGGCTGTTGTCCCTGCTCTCCTAGGCATGGCCTCCCCTGATGAGGACTCTGACTGGACTGATCAGACCTCCTTAAATCCCGGTGCTTTTAAACCAGTTGTTAAAATAAGGTCGTTTTATGCCTTAGAATTCTGGCAGAAGAGGCTGGCCAGGGAGATGACAGCTCAGTCTTTAAGTGTCTGCCTTGGAAACACAACCTTGATTTAATCCCCAGAACTCACATAAAAGCTGCATGTAGTGCCATGTGCTTCAAACCCCGTGTGCTAAGGAAGCAGAGGCAGTAGATGGAGTCCCGAGGCTCACTGGCTGGCCATCCTAGCCTAGCAGGCAGACAGCAGGCCAATGACAGAACTTGTCTCAGGAAACAAGGCAGGTGGCCTGGGGATCAAGAATTGAAGCTATTTTCTGATGCCCACAAGCACATGAATGCATATTCGCACACATTGCACACATATAGGCAAACACACACACACACACACACACACACACACACACTAACACACAAAGATATGTATACACACATGAACTCATAAACACATATCACACACATACATGAACATGCACAGGCATGCACACACACACACACACACACCACATACAGACATGTACACACAGGCACACACATACCACACATGAACACACATACAGGGGCATATACACAGGCATGCATACATATATCAACATACAAACATACATGCACACACACAAAACACAAACATACACTCACACATGCACACAGACACATTCTCTGGCAGGGATTCCTAAGGAATAGGCTAAAAATCAAAAAAAAAAAAAAGTTTTCAGTTTTCTCTGTGTGTCCTACTGAGTTCATTTATTATAAAATAAAACAATAATTTTAGCTATCCCACAATTTCTATTATAACCTTTTTTAAAGTTGAATTTAAACAACTCAGTTTTATGCTAAGTAATTATATTTGTGAAGTCATGGGTTTGGTATGCTAGCAATGTGTGTTAAGGAGAAAAAAATAACTTGACCACTTAAATTTCTAAACCGTTATTCAAGTAGCATCTAAGATTGTCACAAGAATACAAATTATACACACATGTCACTTTGAACAGGCTGGTCTGGAGGCACCAAGGGAGCCTGGCAAATTTAGCTAACAGGACAAGGCTGGGCAGTTCACCTTGGGTGCCACAGTCAAGCTTTTTTTCATGGTAGCCTTCAAGGGTTAAGCTTCCCCTGTAGATCTAGGGGATGTGTAAGCTCTGGTAGGCATTGCTGTGGGGCTGTGGGGGGAGACGGGGGGGGGGGGGCAGAAGCTGTGCCAGGGTCTATTGAAAGTTCATTCTGCACTTAGTCAAGGACCTGCTCTGGAGGGCTGGGGAACTCTTCTGGGAAAGGAAGATGATTTCTTGAAAGTGTATTGCTCTCAGCCTGCTCCTGGGAGTTGTCTGAGGGAATGATTAACTACTATTAAATAATTCCCTCTTGATGCATGCAGTTGCTCTGAGGCCAGGCAATTCCATTGCCAATCAGTGTCACGGCTGAGCTGAAGGACACATGTCCTCCTCTGTCAGATATTGTCCTGACCCCTCTCCTAAACACATTTTCATATATTTTTTGTGATGTACAAACAGTTCAAAAGCTGTGTCCCCCCTCCCTCCCTCCCTCCCTCCCTCCCTCCCTCCCTCCCTCCCTCCCTCCCTCCCTCTCTCTTTCCCCTGTCACATGCAATAAATATGGGAGGCTTATCTG
Source organism: Cricetiscus sungorus (assembly GCA_030556225.1). Classification (NCBI taxonomy): domain Eukaryota; kingdom Metazoa; phylum Chordata; class Mammalia; order Rodentia; family Cricetidae; genus Cricetiscus; species Cricetiscus sungorus. Next base: position 19,953,362 of record JANBXA010000103.1, read on the forward strand.
AGAAATATAGAGCCTAGAATCCTGGCTAAAAATAGTAAAGCAAAATATTTCAATTTTAAAATAAAATTGTAATTATTTTGCTATTTGTTATGCGTATGGGTGTTTTGCTTGCGTGTATGTCTGTATACTTGATGTGCGTGCTTGATTGCCTCAAAGGCTAGAAGGTACCACCAATCTGCTGTCATATGGATGCTGGTGATAGAATCAGGGGGGGGGGGGGCTCTGGAAGAACAGCCAGTGCTAAACCGCTGAGCCATCCCTCCAGCCCCCAATTTAAAATATGTTCAAACAAGTACTGGTGTTTTGAGGGAAGAAGCCCGAGCTGCCAGCCAGGTCACCAATAATCTTCCCTCTAAAGACATTTGCTTGGTGACTACAGCCTTTGGTCCTCGGATAATTTATAACTTTGGGCCCTGACTTGAAGAAGTTAATGACAGAGGACTGAGAAGCAGAGAATTCACACCCAGGACTGTGTGACTAAGGAAGCTGAAGCTGGAGATGGAAAGGGTGGGTAGGAGAGAGGCTGCGTTCAGTAGGTTGTTAGCGATCCTAAGAGTTCTTGCCTTTCTAAATTCGCCTTGTTTACTGATCTGCCCTCCGTGACTGAGGCACAATATACAAACAGAAAGGGCGTTTTTAAAAGAAAATGGAGAAGCGATGCCAACCCCTGCTTGTGAGTGATGTCTGGTTTGAAAGAGACAATTTAATTCCCAATTTTGTGGGAACGGTGACCTTTGCGGATGAGCGAGTGTTGACAATCGGACCATTTTCCCCCCTCCAGCTTCAGCGACAATGGGATTATGAAAGCAGGGTTGGCTCCTCGGAGGACTCAGAGACAGATCGATACTCCGATTACAGCAGAGGTTTACTGCCCGTATTCAACTGACTTGAAGAACGAAGCCACAGACCTGGGGCCCTAGTTGTGTATGCATGTGTGAGTGTGTGTCAGTGTGCGTGTGTGTGTGTGTGTGTGTGTGTGTGTGTGTGTGTGTGTGTGTGTGTGTGTGTGTGTGTGTGCTCATGGGAAGGGGGTTTCCATAGTCATGATTAAATGTTCCTTCAAAAACTGCCATCCGACTGCAAGAGCTTCACAAATGCCGCTGTGACCGCCACCATGGCGGCCCCGAGCCACCCAGCCTGGCCTCTTCCGTCTGAGGAAGACTTTTCTGCTTCCAGCCACCACTCGGAAGAGAAGGCCAGGTTTCCCTCCAGGAAAGAAAATGCGGCTCGCCTGGCCGCTCCGCTTTGGGCCCCGCCCGCGGGCCTCTGCCCGCTGCAGCTGCCCTGGCCAGGTCCCCACGCAGCCCTGCGGTTGCCCTGCAGCAACCGAGCACGGCGACCGGCGAGCGGGGGCAAGGCCACCCCACCCCGCCACCCCGCCACCCCGCCACCCCGCCACCCCGCCACCCCGCCACCCCGCCACCCCGCCACCCCGCCACCCCGCGCTCCTGATCCAGCCAGTCTCAGCCCATGGCTCCGGCTGCACAGAAAACACAGTCTCAGCCTAACCCCTATCGGCGCCCCACAAGACCCAGCCATCATCATCATTATTATTATTATTTTTTTTTCCTTTAGCCCCAGGTTGGGCTAAACACATTCGCTGGGAGCCATCTGGTCTGCTTCCCGGGAATCCTTCATGTGGTTTCCATTAAGCTCGCCAGAACCGTGCACTGAAAATGCTGCCCGGGGCTGCCGGCAGCCTCCCCCAGTCTGCCCTGCACATGCAGAGCCAGGGGACCTCTGGGCAGGCGCCCAGGCTGCCACCCAAGGACCATGCTCTAGTGACTGCGTGTCGCCACTCCTAGGAATACACTTACCCATGGCAAGGCCTTTTCAGCGTCCCAATGTTCGGTGTTTGCCGCATGCCAGCCAGGGTTTGTTAGAATTCTGTTTCGATTTTAAAAATCAATGTCAACAGCTTTACAGATGAATTTACAGAAATAACCTGGCCGCAGAAACTCAGTGTGACCAGCAACATTGAGTATCTGCCTTCTAAGTCTGTCCCTGATTGCCCCTGTCCCCACAGGGAAAACAGAACAGAAAATAAATAAATAAATAAATAAATAAATAAATAAATAAATAAATAAATAGTAAGTAAGTAAGTAAGTTAGCTTGGGGGGGGGGGGCGGGGAGCGACCTGCCTCACGCAATGAGGATTTACAGTACAAGATAAAGGAGACAGGCCGATTAAACGAATCATAGTGCTCGGTATCTGGAAAGTTCCTTAGGGTTTATTAAAGATAGTCAGTTTATTGAGTGGAAAACGGAGGGGTTTGGGAAGGGTCACAGGACCTGTGAGGAAATACTAACAGCACAGTGACCTAACGTCAGGCAGGAGTGGGAGGAGGCCTGGCGGCCAGGTGCTTTCAGGCCGCTAAAAGGAATGAATTCGTGGAGTCCTGCTCTTCCACCGCACTCCCCAGTAAGCGCAGCTTTATTTCTTTCCTCCGTCTCCACCGCCAGCCTAGGTTTCCCTCCCTCCCCTTTTTTCTTTGCTTTCCTCCCGTTCTCTTCCCACCCTCACCCTGGCAGGGGGATTTTATTTGGGATTTTAAAATGAAACCAGGTGCTGTGTAAAACAAAGGCAAAGTAATAACAAGGAAAGCCGATCCAATGCCTAAGGAATGTGCTGAGTTTTATGACTCAGGCTGTCCTGGCAAAGAACTAGGAGTGACTTGGAGAGGTGGGTGGCAGGGAACAAAGACCATGCATGGCAGCCCTGGCCTCCCCACCTAGGGTGGTCAGGGCAGCCTGTGACTCCCAGGCTAGAGCCAGAGGACCGTCAATTTTTCCCTGAGGAGCCAGCTCCCCGTGACAGGGCCAGGGCTACCCTGAGGTTTGAAGAAGTCATCCTAGGCAAAATGCCACCCTTTGCCTCGGGAAGAGGCGGGCTTGTCGGACTGAGCCAAGGGCACTGGTGCCTTTAGGAGATGGATGACCTGTGGGCTTTAAAGTGACGAGGAAATTAGCATGCTGTGTGGTGGGACAATGGCTTGGGAGTGCTAGGTCTCAGTTGCTGGAGTGCCTTGGGTGGGGGAGGGAAGCTTGTGGATGATGAAGGGGACTCTGGGTGCCATTCCTAATTACCTCATGGGTTGGGCTGTGCATGGGACTCAGACACCCAGGCAGACATCCACACATTCTGAGGATTCCTTTCAAATGAGCATAGGAATGGGGTGAGGTGTACATTTTTTTCTGTTACTAAGAGACAGTCTCTCCAGCAGGGCCGTGGGAGGGGCCTGAAATTGGGTGACCAGGGTCTGCCAGGCTCTCTTCATCACCTTTTCCTGGGTAGAACCAACTGGGCTGTGTTCCTTCCTGTGCCTCTCACTCCAGCGAAGGCTGCCATGTTTTGAAAGAGAACTCTGACTGACATAAATGAGATTCCCACACACAGACACCTTGTGGAATGGAGGCTTGTTTTTCCTTTCCCTCTCCCATTCTGTGAAATACCCACTACTAAGCAATGCTGACTATTCCATACCTTCAGGGAAATCTCTGCTTAACTTTGTCATCAAAGGCTACTTACCTGGAAAAATAGTCTAAGAACTATGACTTCATAAATATTTATAGCGTGAACAGGCGCCACTCCAATTCTGTTGGAGAAAGGGCCCATTCAGTTTTATTTATGATGTGACATCGGGTGAGTGACATCCGTCATGTGGGTTGGCCCTGTACTCTGCCCTTCTGAAGCATGTTTATGGAATGATTATGCCTGTGGATGTTTGCTAAATTTAGGTCTTCTCCTCTCTGAGTAGCCCTCCCAAGCCCCCAAACAAGCAAAAAGCCAGTGACTGGTGTAGAGACTTGAACCCTAAAGACAAGGCACTTAACATGCACTACAGGAACATTTGAAAAATTGAGAGAAACAATTAAAATGGGAAAGTTAGTTGCTAGTATAGTATTCTGGGTTAAGGTGGTTTGTTGGGCCTGCATCGCACAAGTGCTCTCAGCTGGGCCTTGGAGGCATTGACAGGTGAGTGGCAAAGGCAGAAGATGCTTATAGAATTCTCTCCTTCCAGGAGCTTCCTTTGCCCCACAACACCAGGCAGGCCTGCACAGGAATCCCCTGGCTTTGAGGGCAGGATTTGCTGGGGCTCTGTGACCTCGGTTGAGGCAAAGTCTCTAGTGTGGCTGGAGGCCTCCCTCTTGGCCACACCTGGCCCTGTGTTGGGGCTCGCAGCTGTTCACCATCCTGTGGAGCACTGGGCCCGCTAGTCTCCAGCTCCTAAGACGCAGGCCTGAGCACTTCCTGCCAGAGACAGGCCTACTTTAGGCCAGCCCTGCCTTCCCTCGGCTTGGTCATCTATTGTTTATCCTGGGTAGGGCCAGGTCTTGGCACAGGGGGCATGAAGCCTTGCCAGTGTTTTATTTTTAGAGACAGGAACATGTCTGCTTTCTGGCAGCTGTTCTTTTTCTGGCACGCACGAGGGGTGGCGTAAAAAAGTTCAAGTGAGAGATTCCAAGCCTTAAATTCATGGCATATGACACAGGCCATCACACTGTGAGATTTTCTAGAGAAACCTTGTGCAGCCTGACAGGGACTCCTGGCAGAAGGAGGCCCTGATGTGGCACCTGGGGTGCGAGTCCTCCAGGCCACACCAGTGGACACCCCGCTGTCTCTTTGCAGCATATCAGATGGCCCGGAATATTATTTTTTGATTCTCATTCTCACCCTTGCCAATCAATCCAGAACCTAGTCCAAGTTGCTAGGAGAGAAAATGAGGTGTCTCCAGCCAGCTTTTCCTAGACCACTGACATTGTCGTGATGACTGTTAGAAGGCAGCCAGTTCCACCAAGCAGCATGTGGTCAGAATCAGGACTGCCTTTCTAAGTCTTAATCTTTTTCCAAATATGGTTCCCCCTTAAAACACACTTTTTTTGTGGGTTCTGTCTTTTCAGCTACTGAAAAGCACTTTATAAGCAGTAATGACATTGTACAAAGCAAAAATGGAAAGAAATAAAAGTAGAAAATTAAATTGTGCGGTTTTTTTCCTTCTTTCCTCCCTAGCCTTTGGGAAATGATTGTTTTCTAATTATAAAACATGTGACCGTTTCCTGCTCTTATCGTCCACAACTACTTTAAGGTTCATTTTTCTTCTTTTGACCCAGTTCTCTCTTATTCTCACACCCTTCTCCACTGGGGAGTAGATAGATCAATATCCCTGGGGCATGCATGTGTGCGTGTGTGTGTGTGTGTGTGTGTGTGTGTGTGTGTGTGTGTGTGTTTGTGTGAGCCCTCGAGTGTGTAAGGTTGGGGAGTAGGGCTCCTTATACAGCTGGAACTTGGAATTTATTTTTCCAGAGCATTTCTACACCATGTCTGGTTGTTTTCTGGAAACTTCTGTGGTTTACCTAAGTCTCTTGAGGAGTATAATCTCACCCCTTTGTAAGGGATCTCTGAATCCTGCCCTGCCTGTCCCTTGGTGTTCTGGAGTTTCATGAGAGTTATGTGGACGTGTGTGTTGGCAGTTCATTTTCCTTGGGCCCAGCTGAGGCCTTGGGCTTGTCTGTAGTGTGGATGTGGGGTGAGGCAGGGAAGAGCAGAAAGTTAGGCTGATCTGTATGGGAAGTACTGAGAGAGGCGAGGAGCCGTCGACCTGGGTATGCGGAAGAATTTTCAGTAGTTGTAGAGAAAAGGAGAGAAATAAGTTTAGGGAAGGATTTTTGTTAGTTTAATACGAAAAAAAATGGTTAAAGAAGATTTTTAATTTTTATGTGTGTATGTGAATGTCTGCATGTTTGTGCACGGTGTGAATGAGAGGTCATGAGAAGGTGTCAAATCCCTTGGAACTGGAGTCACGAGTGGCTGTGAGCCACCCCATGTGGGTGCTGGGAACAGAACTCCAGCCACCTGCAAGAGCATCAAGTACTCTTAACCACTGAGCTGTCTCCAGCCTCCCCAAAAAGTTTTTGTAAACCTTTGAATGCACGTCAAAAATTTCCTCTTCCCTTTGGTGTTTTGTAGAGGACTAAGACTTGAATTGGCCATGTAGTATTTCATGAAATCTGTACTGCATATGCTATATAATGTATATGTGAGACTTTTGTAATTAAATATTGAAACTGATCTCCAAGACTGCCTTAAATAATGGGAGTTGTACAGATAATTGTTATTGGTTTTACTAATTTAATAATTGTTCCTGGTTTTACTAATTAAGCAAATGTCGTTCTCACTTCCCACCTCTAAATCCAGGCCCCCACTTTTTTCACTATATAAAGTAGGCTGCACTGAAGTGCTGAGTACTGGGGTTAGAGGTGTTTACCACTGTGTCTTTTTAGTGGAGTGAAGAAATGATGTTGTGTGTTTTAAGGTCTTACTGCAACCTATTTAATGTATTTAGTGCTGGTTAGTGTGGTCCTTTCTGGATGATTCCATATGCAGAGATGAAGCTTTGGATTGTGTGTGTGTGTGTGTGTGTGTGTGTGTGTGTGTTCTAATCTTCATGGGACAGAAGTAGAAATGCACTCTTAAGGACTGAACAGGCTGTCAGTCATGGCCAGGCCCTCCTGACCTCTCTAGATGCCTACTTCTCTAGACTCAAGAGTTTGTTCAGGAGATCTTCTAGGTCCCTCCATCACAAAGGATGTGTGAGTGCCATGTAAAGGTGGGAGTCTTTGGAAAGGTGAGACTTGGACCTTCCGTTCCGCCCACAACAGTATCTCTGAGCCAATGAAACCAGAAGATGCAAAAGAAGTCCAATAGTCCAGTCCACAGGTAATGAGAGAATCTCAGGTCAACACGGTCCCTTTGGGTCCTAAGGAGCTGAGGTCACCAGAACAAATTTTCCTCAGCATCTCCTTTTCCTTTCTGGAATGTGAGTGACTTCCCCCTTAGACAGAGAGATGTTTCAGTTCATGATCTCCTCTCTGACAAAATGCGACTGTGATTTTAATTAAATTAGATCTTAATTACCGTGCATTGGTGTTATGGTGCCCTGTGGAGGGCAGAGGACAGCTGTGGGAGCTGACTCTTCTTCCACCATGTGAGTTTCTGGAACCCTGGACAATGGATGCTTCCACTCTCATGGAGCCATCTTGCTGGCTCAACAGAAGGTTTTAAAGGCAATATTTTATGGATAAGAACCACACATTCCCTTGATAATCTCAAGATGCTATCTTCTATTCTTTGTCAGTTAAAAATGTACATATATGGGTATTTTGTCTGCATGTATGTCTACATACTATTTGCATGCCTTGTGCCTGTGCAGGCCAAAGAGGGCATCAAGTCACTAGCACTGGAGTCATAGAGGGTTGTCAGCTGCCATGTGGGTGCTGGGAATTGAACCTGGGTCCTCTGGAAGAGCAGTTACTGCTCATAACTGCTGAGCCGTTTCCCCAACCCCATGATAATCTTTTATTAATAGTAGCTGCTCACTCTCCAGATTTTGACATGCAGTTTCTTTTTTTCTTTTTCTTCTCTTTCTTTCTTTCTTTCTTTCTTTCTTTCTTTCTTTCTTTCTCTTTCTTTATTTCTTTCTCTTTCTTTCTTCCTTCCTTCTTTCTTTCTTTCTTTCTTTCTTTCTTCCTTTCTTTCTTTCTTTCTTTTTTTGTTTTGACAAGGTTGTGGCCAAGGATAGTGTCCTGCCTCCTTCTTCCTAGTGCCGAGATTATAGACCCCCTTCCACAACCCTGCTTTATGCAGTGTTGGGGATGTAACCAAAGGCTCTATGTGAGTTAGGCAAGCAGCCCCCCCAATATCTATGTTAAATAACTAATGCTCTATACACTGTATGTGAAAAGACTACTGGACTTAGGTACCCAAAAAAGGATGATTATTTTTTAAGAGATAGAAGGATATTCCAAAATAATAACCACCTTGGTATTGGAATTTTGTTTTCATAAAAGCAGACCCACCCCTGGGACACTTGTGACAAATATCCCACAGACAACATTACTGCCAAGCACTCCCGTCCAGACCCCGAGTGTGTGACTTACTTTGAATTTGCTACTTTCAGGTGACACACATACGCTCAAAGCATGGTCTTCTAGGCTCTGCCAGATGGTCCCTTCAGAATAAACACTTTCCACATGATAATGTTTATATTTGTGTTTCTGGAATGAATTAATACTCTTTCATGACATTTAATGAAAACCAGATTATTTCATTCTGTCTCACGAAACCCAGTACCTTCCCATTCTGTCTGGTGAAGGTTATTTTTCTTCGATTGGTGAGGTGGCAGCCAGTATGGGCTCAGCAGAGTGAAGCCCTTTCTCTCCAGCCAGAATGGCGTGAGGCCAAGAATGGTTTGAGATTCATCTCTCTCAAGAGCTGGGAGGGCTGGGATAGCCTCTGCAAGAGTGGCAAGAGGCCAGGGAGCCAGCATGGACATTTCTTTAACTCCCAGACGTTCCTTCTAGTGACATTCTAGACCTGGAGACTGAGTCAGCACTCTCTGGCTATATTCATCCTGTTTTCATGATCTCATTTCCTGGTACACCTCCATTTTTGCAGCCTGGAATTCTTACAACTGTGGCCATGGCAGGGGAGGACTGTCTCTCTCTGGACTTTTGCACTGGGCTCTAGTCATGCCACCTGCTGTTTCTTGAGATGTCCTTGGCTAACAGACACTGGTCCTGGCCAACAGTAAGTGTGGGGTTGGTTCAGAACAGGCTTCCTGCCCTTCAAAGAAGAGTTTAGTCCAAAGAGTTGTGAAAAAACGGTGTGAAGTGTGGCTGGAGAGTCTGAAGCCAACAGCTGGCTTTTTTCCTCTTGGAAGGAATTGGATGTAGGGAAAAGGAAAAGTTTAGAAGGGAAGGGAAAGGTTGGAATCTGAGGCAAGATCTAAATATGCAAGAGGTTGAGTTCTTTCACTACTGATCTTAAAGCAAGGCTGAGTTTTCCTCTCCTCAGTCAATGCCTTCTTGCCTCCAAGTCACTCTTTAATTTACCAGAATCTGGCTTCTGTTTATGATCTGCCACTGAGATGACGTCCAAGGTGCATCATCATGGTAAATACCATGTGACTCAACTTTCCTGCACTTAACTCTCCCCATGCAGTGTCTGAGCTGGACTGAGATTTCTCTGGTAGTGTCTTTCCTTCTCCGGAGTTAGTACACACTTCCCCACCAAATTTGGTATCTTCCAAGGTTCTGACTTAGGACTCTTTGTTGTCATGACAGTTGAGTTGCTATCATAGTGGTATCAACTATACCGTCTTTAAATATCATCTTCAAATTTACAGGCCTGATTGTGAACTTATTTATAAATTCCAGAATGTCCTATACAGAGAAGAATCTATTGAATCTATTGTGACATAGTCAGGACGTTAAGAGTGGCAAAGCCTAGGCTGGAGGAATGAATGGCTCAAGTGGTTAAAAAAAAAAAAAAAAGCATTGGCTGCTCTCAGAGGATCCAGGTTCAATTCCCAGCACCCATAGCAGATCACAACTGTCTGCAACTCCAGGTCCAGGGATCGAATACCATCTTCTGACCTCCACAGGCACAAGGCACGCATGTTGTATGCACATACATGCGGACAAAACATTCATATACATGAAAAAAAACATAACTAAAAGAAACAATTTTAAAAAGAGTAGAAATGACTTGGAGTAGCTGGCAAACAAAGCAAAATAGGTCTCTGTAATGGACTTGCTGTCCAGAGAGGAAGGAAGGACGGGAGAGAAGAGACAGAAGGGGACAAAGCGCATCAAGTTTTGTGCCTTGAGTGACTGGCAGCTGGGTGCCCCTTTATTGGAGTCATGCGGTTCTAGTCGTTTCTTGTCCCACAGCCCTAACTAGAAAGCCTTCAGTGGGGGAGGAGAGTTCATGCCCTTAACAAGGGAACGGAGCCTTCACAAGCCGGTTTTGATTGGTCTCACTGTAGTTTTTCCAGTACAGCAGACTCCACAGGCTGTTTTCCACCTTGCCTTGGCTCAAGCTATTCTTCCTATCTAGAATGGTCTTCCCATGATTCCTGTTTAGGAGAGGCCTACTTATCTTCAGTATTTTCTCTCTTTCTTTTTTTAAATTTAAATTACATACCAATCCCAGTTCCCTCTTCCTTCTGTCCTTCCATGGCCCCCACCAGCCCCCATCCCACCCCATTCCCTCCTCAGGTCTTCCATGGGGGGGGATGTCAAAGTCTGTCACTTCATTTGGGGCAGGGTTTAGGCCCTTCCCCATGTGTCTAGGCTGAGAAAGTGTCCCTCCATAGGGAATGGGCTCCCAAAATCTGTGTACTAGGGGAAAAATACTGGTTCCACCGCCAAAGGTCCCACAGACTGCCCTGGTCTCCCAACTGACACCCACATTCAGGGGGCCTGGGTTGGTCCAATGCTGGCTTCCCAGCTGTCAGACTGGGGTCCATGAGCTCTCACTTGCTCAGGTCAGCTGTTTCTGTGGGTTTCTCCAGCCTGGTCTTGACCCCTTCGCTCATCTCTACAAGTGGATTCCAGTTCAGCTCAGTGTTTAGTTGTGGGTGTCTGCTTCTATTTCCATCAGCTCCTGGGTGAAGGCTCTAGGATGGCATTTAAGGTAGCCATTGCATTTTACTTACTCAATCCTCCAAGAGCCTCCTCCTTCCCATGAACACGAATGTTTCTGTGTTACAGGAATTCTGTATCAGTATGAGCCCCAGCACTACCCATAATCCATTGCCTTCTTCATTATTACCCACCCCTGCTCTTCCTAATGTTTCTGTCCCTGCACATAGGAATGTATAACACAGAATCACACATGTACATAGGTAAGAATTCATCACTGCTTATTTAATATTTTCACAACATTTTTATGTCTTTTTCTTGGTATTACAATGCAGGTTTCCAAATATGTACCTCTTTTTTGGTTGGTTTTTATTTTTTTTATTTTTATTTTTTTTTGGTTGTTGTTGGTTTTTTGAGACAGGGTTTCCCTGTGCAGCCCTGGCTATCCTGGAACTTGCTCTGTAGACTGGTTTTGAACTCACAGAGATCCATAAGACAGGAATGCATTTTATCAAACTCCATTTCTTTCTGGCTTGCTAGCAAACAACTTTACACATACTTGTTGATGAAAAAACAAACTAAGGGTCAAGGACGGAATGTGAGAAAGTGGTTATTAGAGAAGACTTGGACTCACTGTAGAATACGGTCAGCTGGGATGGAAAGTTGGAATTCTATACATAGAATTTCCTAACACAAAATCATGCATGTGCATATTTAGCCTCTCATGCACAGACAGACAAGCCAAACTGTTAGGTCCTTCATCAGCAGGAAATTATCATTTTGCTTGTTGAAAAAGATACACGGCCTCTTTTTGTAGCTGAGACTCCTGCGTATTTACCTGTGTTGCTGTATGTCTATGTCTGGCTCCATCAACTTTTCTCAAGAGTGGGAGAAAGAGGGAACTTTGAGCAAACACATCAGGTTGGGTGAAAGAGCATTTGCCTAGAACGCTGGAGTGTAAAGTACTGGCAACGCGGTGGGGGGTGTGGTGGGGGGTGTGGGGCGACAAGAATAATAGCTCTGTTGGCCATCCCTTGCTCCCCAGTCTACAGAATCACTTCCCTTAAGCAACCAGCAGCAGTAGCTCAACAAGTATTTCTTGTACTCTTTCCAGGCCTGTTCTGCCACCTCTGTGGCTGTGCCGAGGCCCATTCCACTATCCCTAGTCATAGGCAAGCTCATTACTTACTGGAGAAGGAGTGAATACTCTGTTGTTACTAGACACCCATCCTTCTTCTGCACCTTGGGCTGACAATTCTCATGAACTTTGTGAGGGTCATCAAAGGGCTTGTATTCTAGATGTCCATGGGAATAACTGGCACATCAGCACACATTGAATTAGCTCTTTTTCTTTCTTTCTTTCTTTCTCTCTTTCTTTTTAAAACCTGTTTCACTCTTTATAGTTTCCCACATGTGTTCCTGAAATTGCTTCCAAAAAAGATGATTGCACAGGAATCCTTTTCTCAGGGCTTCATTTTTCATTGGAACCCAGAAAATATAGTTCTATAAAGTTAGATTACAAATAGGTAATAAAGAAATAGGTGGGTAGATCTAGAGAAAAGATAATAGAGCTAGGTCTATATGTAACAGATATATCTATAGACAGATCGAGAGAGACGACAGCCAGCTGGAAGGATGATGAGTAGGTAGACAGATGGTGATGGCAATATCTTCTGTACCTGCATCCTGGACAGACTTTGTTTGGAGGACATCCTAGCGGACACTCTGCTTGGAAGTGAGATGTACGAAGATGAGCAGCTTCCTGGTCTGTGTAGGCCACACCACAATCGCAAAGAACCATATTTAGAATAAAATTAGTTCAAGATGGAAGCCAGATGACAGCTGCTGTTTTTCTAAACTTGCTTTAGATCTGGAGAAACTCATCTTTCTGGGATGGTTTGGAAAGAGCCTTACAGACATGGTCCTAGCTAGGTGTGTGTGCAGACGTTCTGGTACCACTTCCCTGTAAGCACATGGGATGTGTCTGATGAGCTAGTTTTCCTAATATGCCTACAGGTCATGGAGTCAGAGTTTGGAGCAAGTGGGCAGATCATAGTATTTAGCAAGTCATTATGCTAAGACATTTATTCTTTTACAGAAAACACATGAACCACTCTTGGCAGAGAGCTCAGCTATCCCATCAGTCATCAGAAGATAGAGCAGCAGGGTGGTGGGAAGTAGGGTGATAGAATTAGGGGGAGGGAGGTGGGCAGGGCAAGGTTTCGGCATCCCCGTGTATCTTCTAACTCATTTAACCAGATGAAGTAACCACAGATTGGTAAAGCATGTTCAAGCCATCTTCATGGTGACTCGGGCAGTCAAGCATAGTGATTTAGCTTTAATCCGAAGAGAACAATGTCAGACATCTCAGACTCTGGAGTGGGTAGAAAAACGATTTTAGTCATTTTTTTTTTCATTCCTGAGCCCACTGTGGCTTGAAAAGAGAGGTGATGACTTTTTTTTGATTGCCTTGCAAGAATTCTGTCTTACAATGACTTTTTCTTGCCTAAAAAGAGCCACAGAATCATGCTTTACTATTTGTCATCTAATATTAGGGTGAGTTCAACCTCTTCTGTGTGTGTGTGGGGGGGTGGATAGTCAGAGGACAATCTTAGGCATTGATTTTTGGTTTGAGATATGGTCTCCTCTTCTCCACTGCGTATGCCAATCTAGGTGGCGCCCGCGCTTCTGGGAATTTCTGTATCCACCTCCTGTTGGAGGATCTAGGTCACAATCATATATCATCACACTCACTTTATGTTCATGGGACTCAAATGCAGGTCCCCACATTTACCAAGCAAGCACCCTAGCCACAAAAACTTCTTTCCAGCCTTCAACCTTTTTCTGAGACGCTTAACATTATGTGGTAATTGCTATTTTTTCTTTTTTGACTGAGCTAAACTTCAACTCCACAGTAGTATCTGTCCTGGTTAGAAGTCATTTATAACCAGATAGTTCTTGCTAAATGGGGTTGAAGCCCATCTGACATTAGGGGATTAATTTTGATATGTGAATTAAAGTAGATTCTCTGCTCTTGGTCTGTTGAAATCTGAGATGCAATTAACGCTTATTCATTTCAAAAAGGAATGCCAAGGGAACATGGACATTGGTTTTCTTCCTCCTTTTGCACTTTTTACCATCATGAGTACCTGATGTGTTGTCCAGTTTGCAGATCCAACTCTGAAGCAGTTATGAATGAAAGACCTGTAACTTCATGAAGAAGCTGAGGTCTTGATGGCTAGTTTGAGATCAATCAGTCTGTGAATGGGGAGGACAGGCTTCCTTAGGTAGCAGGGGTCCCCACATGTCACTAGACCCAGGACACCTGCCTTCTTGATTAACTGTGATGCTTCACAAAATAAACCCCACTTTGAGGAGGCCTCTTCTATGCCGAGGAAATTCAATGCAGTTAAGAATGTTGGCAGAAGAGTGACTTCGATGTTTGTAATTGATGTTCCTTTAAAACAAATCCTAGACCTCTCAGGGTACCCCTTTGCTATGGGACTTTACTCACAGGCTCTAAGCTGCACTTGGGAAAGATTTAGTTAGATATTCTCTGCTGGAAGCATAGCCGAAGTCCCTGGGTGGGTCACCCTCTTCTTGTGTATGTCCTGAAGTCCTCGGGGCCCTCCATCCTTACCACGGACTAAGAGCATTGAGGGGCCTACAGAGGAGTTCCTTTCCCTTCAAACTGATCATGTTACCCAACAGCACTCAGAACTGTGGTGCAATTTTAGCATGATACTCATGCTCATCAAGCCTTAGTATTCCAGAACCTCTGGTTAATGGTCAGGTACACTTTGGTGGTAGGCGTGCAGTGAGGCAGTAACCACAGCTACAGAAGGCATGGCCATGAGTTCAGACTAAAAGGACATTTATTGCATGGCACATGTATGTATCTATGGTTAAATGTTGGAAGGGTGGCTGTCTTGGAGGTGGTCAGTCCATTAATGCAGATGCCCTCTGTCTTGAAAATCTCTGTGATCAGAATATTTCTTAAATTCAGTGGAAGCCCATTTCTGGAGAATGATTTCCAGACTGATGAGAGAGTTTTCTGTACATTGTTGCCTGTTCTCAATTACAGGGAATAGGTATGGTAACTACTGTGTTTAGTAAAAACAAACAAAACAAAACAAATAAAAACATGTGTGCCAAATGGGAAGCCACTTGTTCTGGGAGTGCTAACAGAGGACTCCATTAATTTAACATTTTTTTTCAGAAAGGCCTAGGCACCCTAAACAAAGCTGTGGTCACATAAAAGAACATGCCTTTACTTACAAGTACTTATTGAATAAAACTGAAGGTAAAAATAATGATTAGTGACTGATTCATTTACACAATGGCTTCTTAGTACCACAATTTAAAAATATATTGGATCACTTTAAATGTTAAGACTGAAGTGGCTCACAATTTTTGAAATAAGCAAAGGATGTTATTAAGTATGCAAGTTTTGAGGCAGGCCAAACATTCTCATGCTTTATATATTTTTATCAATTGCCATAGATTCACAGGAAGGTCTCATAGATGGAACTTTAAAATGAATTTAAAAACTTATTTTCAGTAGTCACTATGATTTTCATCTCCCTTTTTTGGTTTTAGGTAATTTTTCTGGTACCTTCCCTTGGCTGACAAACCACGACTCCTTGCTCTAGTATAGATTATGTTTAGCTTGAAGAATCTACAATCCCCCCGCCCCCATCAAAATCTCCTAGTTGCTGAACTTCACTAGGACAAATGGATTCATCTTATGCTTACTCCCTTTGGCTATGAGGTCAATAAGATGATGTCAGACAGGAGAATGAACACTATGGAACATTCCTAAATAACGCTCAGGAAGGAGCCAGCTGCCGTGGCCCAGCAAGAACGCCATGCTCTTGGCCCTAATAGACATTAGTGACTTGCACAGTAGCTGTGTGTATAACCTCAGCTGGTCAAAAGTGCAGTGTTGCCGCTGCACTTTGCAACAGTTATAGCTAGGACAGGAAATTTCAGAAAACCTGGAATACAATGAAAAGAAAACAATAGACCAAGGAGAGATGACCAAAATGCTGAGGCTTCACAAGTAGTCAAGGATGGCAACCAAGAAAGAAAAAGAAGTCATAATATAGCCAACCTTTTTTTAATTAGAGTATATTATACTTCCAAACTCGATACACTAGAAATTGGCAATGCAACGTAAGATGCAAAGGAAAATACCAGTTACTGTCAAAATGACCCTGTACAGCCTTGTAATGCAAAAGCTTTATACAATACAAATTGTTCAGTAATGTACACAAACCTTGACAGTATGATCATCTGAACATAATATGAGGAGTTAAAAAAAAGAGAGAGAAGAAAGGAAAAGAGAAAGAAAGCACTGAGAACCCTAACCACATTACTCTATGGAAAACCAAGCCAGCTTTCATGGGAGAATGCATAGTGAAAACTGAACTAAAGTTAGTTGCTAGGCGAGTGTCTCAAAGATGTTAGTGTTTTTCATGGGAAGGACATCTACGGAATACATCCTTCCCTGAGTATCAAACTGCAAACCAGATTCAGGGCCACATTTTATCTAGGTGGATTCTGAAAATGCTGTAGATTTTCTTCTTTATTAATAACAACAACAATATAAAAAAGTCAAACAAACTGCAAACACACATTTTCTCACTCAGAAAACTTTTTATAATTTACCAGAAAGATTGATGACTCTTTCCAAAGTGCTAAAAAAAGTTGCCCAATTACATTAAGCATCACCAAGTCATCCAAATACAGGCTCAGTGGCAAGCAGTGAAATGCATGGCATTTGAGCGGTGTTTCCACCCGCCTCCCCCTCACTCCCTCAGGTTCCCACCCGAAGACCTCTTATTGCACAAGGGGTATGCTGTGAAGCCCAGGGCCCTCGACATCAGGCCCACCCTCTCAGGTTCTTAACCTGTGGGTGCTTTTGTCAGAGTCACCTTTCTGCCAACCTCTGGGGGATCATTGTGGCCCCTCTACTGCTGTCACTGAACCTGTCGTTTTGAACAAAAACACATTATTAGCCAAGTGGCACATTCTCCATTAAATGGGGATAAGAACATGACTTTAAAACAAAAAACAAAAGCAAATAAAAAACAACAAACCCACCCATAAACCCAGTGACCTTGGGATCATATTGTCCAGAAGTGTTGAGCGTGTCTTTTACTGAGATATCCACATGGCGAGTTGAACACCGTTTTACTCAAGGCCAAGAACAAAAGTCTCTGCAGGAGAATGACTGAGGCTCTGGGACCTTCCTGGGCTAGCTGGTAGGTCTCCCTGCCTTGTGGACATCTCCGTAGTGTAAACTTGTTTGCCAGGGCCCTAATGAGGCTCCTCACCCATGGCTGGGTGACAGGTGTGAAAAGGGGGGGGAGTGGAGACCTGCTAGGTTTGCAAGAGGGAGGCTGCGAGGGTCGGGAGCCAATGGTGTGCAGATGGCCAGTCTTCTGGCTTTCCGTCCAACCGCACTAGTTTCAGTGAAGCAATCCTGACTAGAGGAAGACAATCAATCAGGGGTGCTTTTATTTCTCCCTGGTTAAAGTAATGAAAAAGAAGGGTGGGCACAGCCCCACTTCGAGGCAAATACAGTGAGGGAAAAGAGTAATGGCGAGAAAGCACTCCTCCTGGACACCAGTTCTTCCGCGGATAAGTAACAGAGAAACTTTCATATTCCGACCTTCTCAGTTTTACACAAAGCACAGTTCTTCTTGCTCTGTCAGTCTGTTGCATACTGGAAATCCTGTCTTACAAATGCAAGAAAGTGAACATACTCAGCCAAAGATTTTCTTTTCCTTTTTAAACCATCTATTACTTTTTAAGAAGAGCTAAGGGCTATGCAACCCATCCACACCTGCTTCTTGCTGCAATAAAGTGCTGCAATAAACTGCCATTTTAATGACCATAAAATAAGAGCTTTAAATAAGTATAAAGTCAGCCTCCTAGCAGGCTACATCTACTAGGCGTTAACAAAATGGAATATGGGGTCACTAATACATGGAGGGTACACTATAGCCAGAGGCTCTGCGAACAGTGGGGACTCCGGGGTGTCAACTGAGGCATAGGACTAACAGCACCTTTTTGTTGTGTCCTTGCTAATACGTCAAAGAGGTCGTGGCTAACATTTCAAACATACAGCCTACTCATTCCATAAAAAAGGTACATTTCCTTCCTCTTCTTTTACTTATTCTTTTCTCCCAATGAGAAACAAAACTAGTGCAAGACCAACGCACTGTGCAAAGCTGCCTTTTCTTTTTAGTCTGAGCATTTACACCCAGAATCGATCCAAACCCCTTTAATCTCCTTGGCTGGATTTATCAACCATAAAAATTTCCACTCATACAATTTCTTTTTTCCTGCAAACATCTGAATCAATACATCACACACACACATATATTCTGCCCTTTAAAAAAGATGCACTCCTGTGTGTGTGTGTGTGTGTGTGTGTGTGTGTGTGTGTTTGCATTTACCAAACACCTTGTCTCCATGTGGGCACACACACAGAACACCCAAGTTTTATGTCAGCTGTGGAGCTGTGAGATATTTTTTAACAGAATTGTAACCGGATTTCTTCCATCTTCCTAAGTGGAGATGTGTTCGAGCACTCCACTGGAAATATCCTGGCACCCTGCAGATCTTCACACACTAAGCACCAGGTCCTACCACTCTGTAGCCATAAAATAGGAAGAGCAAGGCCATGAAAGAGGTGGGGAGACCAAAGTGGATGAACAATCCAGAAGGGAGAGAAAGAGTGTTCACCACTGTTAAAGAGGCCAATACAAAAAGAATGTGTAATAGAAATGTCATGGCACATACCACACACACACCACACACACCCTGTACACACACCACACACACACACTGTACACATACCACACCACATAACACACACACACACACACACACACACACACACACACACACACGTTCTCTTTCCCAATCCACGAATGTTCACAACACCCCAGTCACCCAGCAGAAAACCCAAATGTACCAGTAGAGAAGCTTCCAAGTGCTGATTGCCATTAAGGGCACTCTCTTTCGGGTTTAACATGACACAATCCCTTTCAGAGAGGAGTGCTCAGGAGAGTGGAGTGGTGGCTGGGGAGGGAGGCCTCTGAAGGAGGCAGCAGACCACCCCTCTGAAGATTGGCTAAAGCAGCTTTCAGGTCAATGCAATAGGAGTACATACAGGGCCACTTTTCTACTCCTTACTAAAGATATACAGTACGCATGGTCCAGACCCCTGGGGCCTGTAGGTTTTGCAGCAACATACACCTGCTGGGGTTGTGTTTAAGTTTTGTGGGTTTTTATCTTTTCCTGTCTCTGTCTCTTGGTTTTTGGTACAGAACGGGGCTGTCCTCAGACAGTCTCTGCTCTTTCTCTTAGTCCAAGATATGCAAGAAAGGAGTGTTTGGGTGAGGGGATGCTGGGAGGCGCAGTCTGAGGTCGGGGAGGGTGGAATGTGAGATCCAGGTGGCTCTTGGGATACAACATTGTTAAGGGAATGAGATGGGCAAAATCCGAGTTTCGGTATTTGTCAAGACACAGCGGGGAGCCGTTGAAGGCCAAGGCCTTGAATGCCAGGTTGGGCTCGGAGCTGCTGCCATGGGCGGCTGACAAGGCCACAGTCTGCAGAGCCTGCGAGGCAGACATGACTGACAGTGGGGACAAGAGACTCCGGCCACCCCCCACAACCAGGAGTGGGGCTCCAGGGCCAGGTGGCTCTCTGGAGGACGGACTCAGGCCTTTCTTGTCCTCCTCGGGGCCGTCTCCACTCTGATGCTTCTTCACATGACGGCTGAAGACAAAAGGGTGTGTGGTCTTGAACAGGCACTCTCCGCAGCTGAAGGTCTGGCGGGGGGCATGCTTCAGCTTCTTGTGCAGATTGAGATTGTCCTTGCGCTTGCAGCTGTAGCTGCACTGGTCACAGTGGAAGGGCCGCTCCCCGGTGTGCACGCGCACATGCTCGATGAGCTTGTTGGCCGTCTTAGACAGGTAGCCGCACTGGTCACACTTGTAGTGGTTACCCAGGCGATGCTCGCGGGTGTGCGTCTCCAGCTCCAGCTGGTTGGCCTTCACTGTCTGGCAGATCCGGCATTTGTACTCCATCTTATAGTGGGTCTTGAGGTGGCACTCCATGGCAGCAGGACGGTTGGTGGAATAGATGCAGAATGGGCACCTGCCAGGGGAAGCAATGCAAGGGAGGGTTAACAAGGAGGAGGCTCCATGGCAACCCTACAGCTCCCCTCCTCACCAGCCTGCTCTGCTCAGCCCTTGGGTCCCCAAGGCCTGGCCTGCTCAGCCCTGCCACCTCTTGGATGGCCTTGCTCGGCTTCACTGCTGAGAGACAGTGCAGTCCAGTTAACGGGGAGCTCTGGGTGGTCCACATAGCTGGTTTGGGGGCTCCAGGCTGCAACAGCCGAGGCCAGCCCTCACAAAGGAGCAGAGAATTTGAGGAGCAAATGAAGCTGGTACTCCCCTCCTGGCCCCTCCCCTCCCAGCCCCTGGGGCCCTCTCCACCCCCACCCCACATTGGGCATGGCAGAAGTCAGGCTTCCTGACCTCCCCTCTAGATGGGAGCAACACAAAGAATCGACTTTTCATGCACCACACCAAGCACACGCAGAAAGGCTGAGAGCTTGTAAAGAGCAGCTTACAGGGGAGAGCTACTCCAGCAAATAGAGTCCCAGGAGCCAGAGTCGTGCTTATTAATGGGGTGTTAGGACGAAAAGGCCTGTGTGTGTCCCTCTGTGTGCCAGTGTGCTATGCGTGTGTGCACCAGCATATGGACTCAGTATGTCATCTCCTAAAGTACCAGCTCCTCTCCAGGGATGGGAGGTGAGGACCGTGGCGGGGGCCTGGGAGAAGGCAGCCCACACAAGCGGCCCCTCCACTCATGAGGGGAGAGGAGAAAGGGGATTGCCCTCTGGAGTTTGAGGCATTCTAGGGACATAATCATGTCATGGAAATCCCAGTGATTCGCCTGGAAGGGGAATTCTCCTGGGGCAGGCCTTTCTGGGATTTCTGTTGCATTCTCTATGGCCCTCAGAAGAGCACTGAGGAATATGGAGTATGCGCAGCAGATCTGAAGTGGGGGGCGAGTCCCAGCTCCAGCATGTGACTGGGCTCTAGGTGTTTCCTCTAGCACAAGGCCTGGGCGTCTCTGGCTTGGACTCTCTTTCCTTCACAGATCACGCTACCACCAGCCCTGTCACTGTCAGAGTGGCTGTGAGGAGTGGGGTGTGTTTACAAAAGCTGCTGGGCTTCCGGTTGGAAGCTGCCAGGTTTGAGCCTGTGGCTTAGAGGATAGCTGTAGCATGCGTGCTCTTTCCAAAAAGAATGTAGATGCCTGAGTGGCTGCCTCAGCTTGGACTCAGCTCCTGCAAGGCAGGGCTCGGAAGGGGACTGTCCTTAGAGAGTTGGAGAGGTGTTCAGCAGAGCCCAACAATCAGGTGCACCGTGCACGGCCTCCTCAGCGCCAAGCTCGCTGTTAGCCCTTGAACCTCAGCTCACAGAGAGTGCACAGAGATATAGAGCCCATTCCCAGGTCAGGTGCACACACAACCCCTACGCCAAGCTGGGCCTTACCTAGAGGAGTCTGAAACTCACCACTGTCCTGAGCTACGGCAAAAGAAAAATAATAGTATAATCTTATTTGATCTGCATTATGAACAGGATACAGAGTACAAGCAGTCCCATCACAGAAAAGCATTTAGACATCGGCGGTCTGTCTGGAGTTAAGGATGTTTCTGTGACCCTCAGCTCAATCTGTATCTCACTGCTCAGGCAAAGCACGCTGGCTTTTCCATGCTCCCATTATTTATCTTAAAGACACTTTCTCAGGCAAATTAATTCTCTGATGCAGCAAAAGAAACAAACAAAACAAAACTCACTGTATAGCCAGAAGGCATTATCAATTTTTTTTTTTCAAAGTATTCTTCTACTTGGTTGTCCTAGAACATAAACTATCATATGGGGATGGTTAGCACCAACAGGAAGTGTGACCCAGTAAAGCACTGAGGTCACTGTGCAGTGTCCACACATCATCAGAGGCTCAGGCCTGCTTAGGGTCCCAAAAGGTGAGAGGCATGGCCACAAGTGGCATAGGTGTGACTGAGATACCGGAAGGCAATGACACTACTCCATCAGCCGAAGGCAGATTTCTTCTTTTTAATAAAGAGGATACAAATCTCGATAAAGGTACAGTGGGGATTACACCAAATCAAATCCCCAGCTAAGCTTCTGCCAGGCATTTCCCATCATGGTCTTTCTCTACAACCTTCCTACCACATATCCCCAAGGGTAGAGCAGGACGGGACGCATCAACAGCAGGTGCTATGCCACAACTCTTTCCTTTTTTTAGCACAGGGTGCCCTGACCAGCCAGCCCCACTCCGCCCCCAACTCTGCTCCAGGTCCCTCTGGGCTTTCCAACTCTTACCCATTCAGGAGGCATGTCACCTCTCTGAGGCTGTTTCAAGGATAAAAATCTTTTAAAATGAGAGGCTCCCCACTTATATTAAGAAAATAAAAGAAAAAATGTTTCCCCCATTCTTTTAGCTATATGGTGAATTTTAGATGAAAATGCCTTGACAATTGTGTCTTTCTGTATCCAACTGTTTTATGCTCCTGTCTCTTTACTACATCTAAAATGCCTTGTGATTTGGGACTCTGCTTCCAGAATCACTGGAAGATTAAATTCTGGTAGTGCTGGGACATAAATTTCCTAAGGTGAAAATGCTATTTTATTCTTCATGTGTCCTTTAGCATCTACAGTCAGGCTAGTCCCATAGTATGCTTGGTAATAGCTGATGGGTCTCACTTGAGACCAGGGGCTTGTTGCAAATACTGCTTAAGGATGATGATCCTTGCCTAGATCTTTGAGGAAGGCGTCAGCATGTCTGCAGGAAGACATTAGGGCACTTGGTATTTGCATGAACACTGCTTTTTGATCAAACAAAGTAGATCAAGAGTCTACTTTGGGGCTGGAGTGCCTATAGGACTTACTTAAAAAGCTAAACATCCATCAGGCCACCTAAAAAACGAACACGGTAACTTGCAGTGACAACTTGTGAAATGATCACTGCCTGGGGAACACTAGCCTGGAATCCATTAAATTCAAGTCTGAATACAACCCAGAATTGCAGTTTGAATCTAGGCTGTCACACTGTGCTGATGCTCGGCGTTGTTCATCACCACAAGCCTGGGGTACTTGCTAAGTGGCTTCTCATGCTGTCTGTCGACTCCCTTGGGGACAGCTGGAACCCCATCCAGCCACAGGCAGCAGATCTTTCTAACTCTGCCCATACTAAGCTCCCCCACTCTCTGACCCCCAAAACCTTCATGGGGAGACGGGGTAGGGTAGGGGGAAGGGATGTTTCATAACAACTCAATAAAAGATTCTGTACTTGCTTTCCTTACTTGAGCCCACCGGTGGGGACAGTGTGACATTTCTTATGCTCCAGCAGCTGTTCAGGGGTCTTCATGAACTTGTGGCACACGTCACACTCAAACATCCGGGTGATGAGGTGGATTTGCAGATGGCGCTCAAACATATTCTTCGTCTTGCAGACAAAGTTGCAAAACACACATTCGAACCCTGAAAGGACCGAAGCTGGGTGTAGGAGTGTGTGGGGAAGGACAGGCAGGCAGCCGTGTGTGAGCGCCCCTTCCTGCCAACCCTGCATCCTGTAACACACACAGCTTTTCCAGGCACCATCCCCACATCACTGCACTGAAGATGGTTCAACAGTCGGCCTCTGTGTCCACGGCCCCTCCCCATCGTCCCATCCCAATCTGAGCACACATCAAGCCAAAGCAAAGGGCTCTGTTCAAGTGGTGAGCACCTTGTTGCAGTTTGTTTTCCTCTCTCTCCAAGGTTTGTTCTTAAGACCTGGTCACCCTAGAGTGTCAGGGTGAGCAGGCCAGGTACTCCTCCTCCCTCACCTTTCTCTGGCTTTTCCTCGCTGTTCAGTGATGGCTGACTCCCGGGTACCACGGAGATGACCAGCAAGTTGTTCCCACCCTTGTTTTTCTGGGAACTGTCTGAGTCATCTTTGCCGTTGGCTGAATCACTCAGAGTTGACAGTGAAGATGAGGAGGGGCTGTTTGATTCACTGGGGGTCTTCCTGTCATCCCCTGGAAAATGAAACAATCCAGGTCTGTTACAGAGAGGCTAAAACCCCTTAGAAAGATGGCAGGTGAGGAAAGGATGTCACCAGTATCTGGGAGCTCATTACTTCCAGGGCACCCATGGGGAACCTCATTCTACTGCAGCTACGGAGAGGGCATGTGTGGAATGTTGGGCCCAGATATGACTGTGGGGGCATTTATGAAGGTGTTACAACAATTCCCATATGACAACAGTAGCTAAGATGGATCACAGAGTTCCAGGACCTCAAGTTTTATCCTCCCAAATTTCCTAGGTCTGAGGCTGTAGCCCGGGGCTGTTACTAACCCTACTTCACAGAGATCAGATGAGACTGCTGTGCCAAGTGCAGAAGTTTGAGCCGGCCATCTACCATGCTCACACTTATCAGCACACCCCGGCTCTCCTTCAAAGCCTGGCATACAGAGGTCAACAAGCCACCAAAACCTACTGTCATGAGCCTTCAGTGTCTAAAGCCAGCTCTTTAGGGGGTGGGATCCAACATTGCTACTGAAACTGCTAAAACCCAGAATATATTAAATGATTTTTATAACAGTATACATGAGGCAAGGAAGAGGTTGGTCTCTGAGAGGCAGGACAAAGGAGGCAAGCTCATGACTGCTTGGCTTCCTGCCTTAAGCGATGTCTTAGGCTGCAGGGCAAGAAGAGGGAGGGAGGAGGAGCCTGATGAATTCCTCTGGGAAAGAGACACAGCCAGGAGTCTGGGTGTGTCAAAATGGGCAGACCCTGCAAAACACACTATGAATGAAGAGCAAGAACACAGAGAAAAATATTCAGAGACCTGCAGAGGTCAGGAGGACATGGTCAGAGCAGGGGAGAGGGGTGAGCCACTACCCCTGCCCAGAGCTGGGAGTCACCTGACAACAGTGAGGGCAGTGCCTGGCACTCACAGAGCACTGGTTCCAGTGCTGTGCCCAGCAAGATCAGAACGAAATACAATCCATGGGTATTGGGTGGGACCCCGAGGAAGGACTTTTAAAAAGGGGTAATAATTAGTCCCAAGTAGATGAATACCTTATGACCCACACCTGTCTAACAAATCACAGAAGAAAGATGCCAAAATATCAAGGATTCCAAGTTCCGATGTCCTAAATAAAGGTCAACAATGCTAATAGGAACAAAAGATAAGTAACTGAACAGCCAGCATGTTAAGTCACAATGTTTGATTTCTAAACAAAGATTATCAGATATGCAAAGAAACAAGAAAAACCAGCTTAAAATGGGGAGGGAACTCAGCCATCAAAGCTAATATGCAGCAGTCAGAGTTTTAGAACATTTAGTAGAGGACATTACAATTTTTTTCAAATGTCCAAAAGCTAGACACATAGAAGATATGAAAAGGTTCAAATCCTATTTCTACAGATGGAGACATACAATGAGGGCATTATTAGAGGGTTACATAGCAGAGGAACGAGCAGTGTGCTGGATAGTTTTACATCAGCTTGATACAAGGTCATCTGAGAGGGGTGAACATCAATTAAGACAATGACTTCATAAGATGGGACTGTAGGAAAGAAGCCTGTGAGGCATTTTCACAATTAAACATTGATGCGGAGGGTCCTGCCCATTGTAGGTGGTGCCATCCCCAGGTCTATAAGAAAGCTGGCTATAAGCAGCATCTGTCCATGGTCTCTTCATCAGCTCCTGCCTCCAGGTTACTTCCTCTAACAATGAACAGTGATATGGAAGTGTAAGCTAAATAAGCCCTTTCCTCCCCAACTTACTTTTTGGTGATGGTGTTTACTCACAGCAATAGAAACCATGACTAAGACAATCAGTAAGCCTCAAGTGATAGCTACAGGAAAGATCTAAATGGATCAGAACAAAGAACCCTCTCAAATAAAAAGAGCATCACTGAGCTGTGAGATGCTCTAGGCAACGTTACACAAGGTTAACTGAGGTCCTGACTAGTTGGCCAAGGCATAACTTAGCTTTTAGTTTCTTTGAGACATGGTCAATGTAATCGTGGCTGTCCTGGAACTCACTATGTACTTCAGGCTGGCCTCAAACTCACAGAGCGCTGCCTGCTTCTTGCCTTCAAAGTGCTAGGATTAAAGACATGAGCCACCATGTCCAACTAATATCAATTTTTTGTTGTTTTTTGAGACAGAGTTTCTCTGTGTAACAGAGAACTTGCTGGGACTCCTGTGTAGCTCAGGCTGGCCTTAAATTCAGAGGGCTGCCTGCCTCTGCCTCCCAAGTGGTGGGACTTAAGGACATCACCCAGCTGGCAATTTTTTCAGATAATCAAAATGTTTCTAACTTGTGGAAAACCATAAGGCTCAGTATCTGAGAAACTCAGTGAATGCCACACACAAGAAACATGAAGAGCCAAGAACACACTCCTATCACCACACCACTGAAGCACTGAGGCAGGGTTCAATGCCAGTCTCAGATAGATTGTGAGATCCTGACTAAAAAAGAAGACATAAATATCAAGAGACACAGGGGACATTACCATTAAATTATTCAAAAAGGAGCAAAGAAAAAAATCCTACAGCCTTATGTGGTATCATGCTTGCATCCCAGCACAAGGGGCTGAGTCAGGAGGACAGAGGCCAGCTTGGGCCATAGTGCGATACTGTCTCAAATAAAATAAAAGAGAAGATAAGGAAGAAAAGACAAGAAGAAAAAAAGAAAAGAAGAGAAAATCCCCAGGAACAGCCATAAGCAAAAAGGTCACATTGTGTGGAGCAGATGTGAGAAAGACAGCAGGTTTCCCCTCAGGAGCCATCCTCGTGAAAAGGCACCAAGTGACACCTTCAAAGAAACGAAAGCCTGTCCACTTCAGACTTCAGACCCGGTGGAAACATCATAAAAACAGAGGACAAGCAAACTGCGCTGACATTTAAGTAAGTCTTGTAAATAGAGGGGACGGGCAGCAGATGGGGCAGAGGCGCTGGCACACCAGGAGAGCAGACGGTGAGGAAGGACACGGAATTCATCTCACTTCAGCATCTTTGAAAGGTAGTGAGAGTATCAGCACTTAACCCCAAATGACAGGTGCAGAGCCCAGCTGTGAGACAAAGTCTGAAATACCACCAAAGCTGGGAGGGGAGGTGAAGTGCACTGCTGTGGCTTCCGATGAGGATGAGAATCTACACTGGACTACACGTCATGTAGCATGAACACTGCTTTAGATAACTTCATAATAACAGTGTATCAATGCACACATTTAGATGAGTAGAACCACCCAAAGTCAAACCTCTCAAAGCAGTAGAAAATGGAGACTTTCACTGTCAAACCATTAAGTTCTAACAGAGGTCAGAAAGCAATCGCCCGTGGACTCATACTAGTGTCCTGCTCTCGTAAATCAGTTTTACTGAAACATGACCATTTACTTGCATATTATCTACCAGGACTTTACAATGGCTAGCAGAGCTGTGTCAAAACAAGGACAAAAAGATAGGTGGGTATGAAAGGGGAGAAAAGATCTGGGAGGACTTGGGAGGGTGAATATGATCAAAATCCCTTGTATGAAGTTCTCCATTAATTCATAAAATAAAATAAAAACAGAAGGCCTGAGAGCCTGGGACATTAATCATCTGGGTATATGGAAACTCTGGCTTGCAGCTCTCTAGACTTACAGACATTATCATGTCATCCCAACAGCAGCCACTGCCTGAGAAGCTCCATACTAGACAGAAACTTCTCCAGAGAGGTTCACTGTGGCTTCTGTCCTAACAAGTGAGACTGTTCTTCCTAGGTGGTATTGTCAGCCCAGAGGGACAGTGTCCACCCTTTGCTTAGGAGGTGTGTTGGCATTGCTTAGTTGTGGATATGAAGTTTCCATCTATGACAGGTGACGGATGACGGGTTAACTTGTTCCTGAGCTGAGTGTGAGAGATGACTGCGATGGGGTGGATGGACTTCCAGGGACACACTGGGGCAAACAGTGACAGAGTCAGGGTTTAACAGAAAAGGCAAAAGAAGGACCATTGCAAAGCCAGTATGAGCTGGAGAGAGGCTAGCCTTCCCCCCATTAGCCATTCCAATACATGGAACTCAATTTGTCTCCCTGTGGGTCTCCCAGCTCACCTGCCTCTTACAGTGCTAATGTGGTTACAGTCAGACAGCTGACTGTAAAAATGGCACATTCTCACTCAGCATAATGACTCTCTGTGGATCCCAAGTCATAGCTGCTCAACTTACTGACAAAAATGGACTTGTTTTTTTTTTTTTTTTTTTTCCTTTTCTGCTGTTGGCACCAGTGAGCCAGTGGTCAGTGAAACAGAGGTCCTTCTCAGCCACACACATCGTCAGCACAACTGTCAGAGAGAGTTCCCTCCCTGAATCCTTCGAGAGCCAGTGATGTGATGGGCTGACCCCATGCCCGGGGCTGGCAGTTAGCAACATCAGCTCTTAATTTGTAAGCACCACAAATGGGGGTGGGGGTGGGAGTAAAGGGCAGTCCCTCTCAATCCTGCTTAATGACTCCATGCTGGTGTCATTGTAACCATCACTTCTGAGGGTGTAATTGGAAGGGAAGTCAGAGTGCTAACATTAAGTGGAAGGGGCTGACCAGTGAGGCAAGAAGGTTTAAACAAAAGGCAAGCACTGGCCAAACCTTGTGAGGCTGCTTTCAGAAGACGGAGGTCTGAACGGACACACTATGTGTCACCGTGGAGCACCTCAGAGCCTACAGGATTAGGGGTGTGGTGGCCTGGAGCAGCAAAACAGGAGTTCAAGGCCCTGCCAAGTGCCCTGCAGGGTGGTTAGAACAGTAGGAGATAGACAGGGTGTGGAACAAACCCTGTTCAGGGATGAGGTTCAGAATCCGCATCCTACTCCCTGAGCTCGGTTTCTCTCTATGTTGTGATATCAGCAAAAGTCTCAGGGTTACGGCTGGCTGAGAGGAGCAGGCGAAGGACGAAGGACAAGCTGTGGGGGAGGAGCTGAGTGATGAGGAGGTGTGCTGGTGATGGCCAGCACCAGGTGAGGACCAAGCATGACGCGCATGGGTCTCAGCGGAATCTGCTCTCCTGCAGCAAAGCCCAGGTCCACACAGGCCATGACCCTGTGACTACAGGGTGATGCGTCTCTGGCGCTCCTGCATGCCAGGAGGGTGCAGGGGGTGGAAAAGGACAGGGATGGTCACCTGTGTGCTTGCTGCCAATGTGACTCTTCATCTCTGCCTCCTCCATGGTGACAAAGTCGCAGGCCGTGCAGCAAATGGAAAACATCCACTGCTCCTTGTCCACGTGGAGTGACATGTGGCTAACAAACTGGACATTGAGCTCGGTCTCAAATCCACACACATGGCAACTACAACATGGAAGAAAGAGGGAGAGTGAGACAGGCTTCTAAAGACAGACTGCTCAGTTACACACAGTGCACACGAGAACATTAATTTCATGTGTGTTCATTCTACCAAAAGGTACAGCATCAAGAAATTCTTGTGCCTGCTGGGATGCCTCTAGAGTGGTCACTGTGCCAAACAGATTAGGTGCCAGCATAATATAACAATCCCATACATGCTATAATGATGCTAAATGATCATAGAGTTAATTAAAATCTACAGATTCCAGATGCTGCACATGGTTTAAAGGGCTCCTTTGGGCACAGAGATGTGGGACAGTGTTGCCAGGTATTTAGCGGTGGCCCACTGGCAGATCTGACTGTGGCACACCTCAGTCTCCCTCTGGTTCTAGGAACCCTTGGGTGCAGTGGAGAGCAAACGGATCCTTTTGTGGCACTATGAGCGAGAGGCAGTCACATGACCCCTTCCAGGAGAAGCCACTCATCCAGCTAGATACCCTGCAAGGGCAACTTTGTGCCAACATCACCAGGGAGTGATTTGATAGACTCGGGAGTTTTATGCTGACCCAAGGTTGAACACAGAATGTAGTGTGTCATAATGGGCAGCCAAGGGACAGCACGCTGGGCCATCCGGCCAATTGCATGGGAGTTTTCAGATCACCTTTTCCTGTGTTTTCCCCTGTGAGTCTTAGGCTGTAGCAAGGGCTTCAGCCACAAGTGGGGAGCTGTACCACAGCTAACAGCCAATCATCCACACGGCCTTGATCTCTTTCTGGGGCCCTTTCCTCAAGCACCACCTCCCAGACCATTTCTCTTTCAATGAGTTCTATTAGAACCACCTGAGCTAGACAGGCATAGATTTAAGTGCAGGTCAGTCTAAGCAAAGAACATGTTCAAATGAAGAGAGCACATGGCTGAGAAACGGGCTCTGAGCCCAGTGCTCGAGCCAGCAGAGAGGGAGTGACAAAGCAAGGGCTCTGAGGAACTTGGGTGAGCTGCTCTTGACTCACCTGTAATAATAGGGGTGTTTCTTGCCGTCACTGCCCTCAGAAGTGACAGCACTGACGATGTCCTCAGTGTCGGTACTCACCAGCTTCACAGAGTGCACGGTCAAGTGCTGGTTCAGATTTGCACGGCACTTAGCAGCGTAGGGGCACAAATGGCATTTGTATTTTCTTTCCTCTGGGGGAGAAACCAAAACTGCTCTCAAAAAAGAAAAAAAAATTCAAGAGCTCACTTAGAGGAACCAATGAAGGCTGGTCCAAGTCTCCCTTCACATGGGTCAAAGGCCATGCCCTGAAATTGTTCCTGAGTGTATCCCTAGCAGTTCCCTCCTGTATCGACACTGAACTCACAAAGATAAAAAGGTTTTGAGGCTGAAGTGTGGGTTTCATGGAGTCCAAAAAATCTGATTCAGGTAGGTTATGATGGAAGCCAAATACAACACTTCAGCAATGGCTGCATGACAACCCATCCCACAGCAGTGTGCTACACTCTGAGCTGTTTCCTCTAGTTCTCAGATGGATTTTTCTTGGATACCTCATCCTTCATCCCTCCTCATGACAAGGTGTGTTTGCCGCATGAGTGTGCACACGAGTGTGTCATCCCACATCCCTCTTCATGACAAGGTGTGCACACGAGTGTGCCCCATGTGTCACTCTTGGACAGGCACTGAGATGGAGAAAGCTAAGGAAATAGACCCGAGAAAACTGGAGCCCAAGAGGTCCATCATTTTCCCTCAGCTCCAGGCCCGGACCAGCCAAGGAAGAAAAAAATCTAATGAAATTAAAGGGGGAAAATTACTTGTGTAAAATAATTTAACTGGAAATGTTCATCTTACGTAAATAAAATTTAGAAATCTCAATTAATTTGTTAATGGAAATTGGCTCACAGAGCTGACTAAGGCTTCAGCAGTTTTTCCAGAGTGGCGTTCTGAATTCATTTGATTAATCATACGAATTGTCAGGCCACGGAGCAGCCATGCTTCCCCATAAGATGATTAAGCATCAAGAACAACCTCACTTTCCATCCTGATGTCTGGGCTCAACTAGAAGATACTTGGCTCATTTTCTTCACCAGGAAAAATGTGGGGTAAAAAATGTCCCCATCACAAAATGCAAGCTACCACCTTAGGTCACCATGACCCCCTCCATGACTGTCTGACAGTGGCAGGCTCAAGGCAAGGCCTGAAGAGGTGTGTGTGTGTGTGTGTGTGTGTGTGTGTGTGTGTGTGTGTGTGTGTGTGTAGGCATGCTTTAAATTTCCTGCCTTGGTCTTGAGAGATAAGGACCTGGGTTTCAGCAAGGTTCACTTCCTCTGTAAAATGGATGGGGAGTGGTCCCTCTTCCCAATAACACTGGGATTTCCTCTTCTCAGACATAAGAACTACCTGGGAAAAATCTGCCTAAAGTTATTATTAATAGTATTTCCTTCATCAGCTTTCCAAATTTCCCTTTGTAATAGATTTATTCAAGTTCTTGTCTCAGTGCTATTTTGGTAATTTTCTTAATTATATATCATCTAATTTCTTTGCTGAAGGAAAAAAAAATCATGAGACGCCTTATTCTCCAATAATCCTCTCTCCCTGAAACAGGGTCTTACTATATAGATCAGGCTGTCCATACACCCAGGGATCTACCTGCCTCTGCTTCCCAAATGCTGGGATTAAAGACACATAACAAATTCCTGCCTCTGAAATTCTCTAATGTCCTCTGTGATTAGCTTTCCCCTTTCCCCGCCCCAGGGCCTACCTGCTTCCCATTCTTAATCAGGCATCAGGGAGGTTGGCTGGATTTCTCTACTGACTCCTCAAGATCAGTGATAAGTTCCTTTATTTTTCTATGCCTTTTGTGCTGACTTGAGCTGTAGCGATTTTAGTTGTAGGTATAAAGTGTGCTCATCCCCTTTAGATATCTAACACTTGCATTTTCTTTTTCTTCCCCTTTTAAATTGATCCTAATTAAGTAGGGAATGTTTCCACACACCTGGCTATATCATATTGCTATCTCTGACATCACAGGTATGTTTCTGCATACCTGGCTACATCATATTGATATCTCTGATAATACAGGCATGTGTCAGTATCACACTGGTATATCATCTGGATGTCTTTAAAGTGTGACTTAACGTCATGCTTTCCGAACAGTTGACTGTACTTCCTTTGGTGCCGGGGGACTGAATCCTGGGCTTACTTGTGCTCTAATGCTGAGCCACACTACAGCCCTGTCACCTTCACGTCCCGAATGCTTACTGATGAGGTCACCTGACCTATTCTGCTTCACTTGCTTTTGCTGATTATGCTACTGCTTGTTCTTTCTTTACTTCTTGTTAATTTGCTTGTCCACCTTGTCCTGACCTGAGAACCAACCACTGCTGTCCACTGTTACAGGTAAATAAAAGCAGGAGCCACTTCTCCACCCTCCACCCACATAGAGCTCCCTGTCCCACCTCGACTGCCACCTTGAGATGAACCACGAGCGTCTCTCTACATCCCACACACCCTGGCTATGTGGGCAGCCTTTCTTCACATAGGCCTATCTCACACTCAGCACTCACACTTAAAATCTAAATTAAAATCTCTTAGTAAAAAGAAGTTGAAATTAAGAAGGTGGGCTCAGCTCTAGACTCTGACCCTTTAAGAGGATATGAACCCATTCCTCGCAGAGTTCGGGAGTTGACCTGAAGGTACTTACATACACATCTTTTCTCATTAGTACCCCCAGGAATTCAATGAGGCTTTGCAATATAGAAAAGCTGGGCAGCATGGCCTAGAAAGGCCAGAGTCAGCTAACTTTCCATCACTTCCTGTAGCAATTCTCTTAGAGAAGCTCAGCTTCCTGCCAGCAAAGAGATCCGGGAGGGCCTGTGGTAGGTTCGGGAGCTGTGGTCCCCACTCACCTGTGTGCAGTGAGAGGTGTCGAGACAACGTCTGCTGCCGGCCGAACACTTTGCCACACACATCACATGGAAAGAGCTGGTCATTGAACTTCCAGGATGGTAGTCCATTTCCTGCCTCAAGGACTATCTTCTCTGTCTCTGGGCCAAGAGAACAAGGCATTGTGAGGAATATAGAATGGAAATGTATGGCATTTTAGACAACCCTGAAGATTTCTTCAGAGGCTTCCCCACAAAATGGATCTAGAAACCACTAACAAGAACCAGTGGCCATCCTCATCCTCATCAATGAAGGGCACTGGCGGTTCCACAGCCCAACAGCTGTTGGGTCTTCACTGGTTCTTCTTACTGCTCAAGGCCAGCACACACAGACCCACACCTCCACATGAGAGAGAGAGAGAGAGAGAGAGAGAGAGAGAGAGAGAGAGAGAGAGAGAGAGAGAGAGAGAGAGAGAGAGAAGCAGGTTTGACAGCACTCTGCCCACTATATTGAAGGTACTTAACAAACACTTGAGTGGGTGAGAACTGCATGTTAACTTTCTAGAAATGTAGACAACTGCTACAAAACAGTAAACAAAATATTTAAAATCCCAGGTTCCAGTGTGAAAATAAATGGTTCTATGTCTAGAGAGAACATATTCCACTGTTCTTTGAGAAGAAAAGTTTTGCTGTGGAGTTCTGGGTTGTGTAGCCTTTAACCAGGGGCTCACTGAAGGCTGACTTAGGGAAGGCCTCCAGACTCTGCTTCCAGAACAAGGGCACCACCTTCGTGGTGTATACCCTTGTCGCAGCTGCGAAAATTGGTGCTTCACAAGCAATCCACACCAATCTTGAACAGAGTAAGCACACTTCAATACATCCTCTTTGTAGCTTAGAAAACTTTTATTTCTCATAATTGTCAAAAGAATTTCCTTTTATTTTCTGACCCGTGCCTCTTCTCAATGAACCACAATGACTACACAAACATCTTCTCTGCAGCCGAGTAAGAAGGCAGGTGACAGAGGGGGGTGCCTAGAAGAGGGAAATGGCTGCTTCCAAGGGGACCGCTTGTCAGTCTGTCTGTGTCTGTCCTTGACATGACCGAGTTTCTGTGAGCCTTCCTAAAACACAGTGCTACACTTACAGAATGAAGTACATATGGGGAAAATTAAATGTCACCCGGAACTTTTCACAAGGTGCAAGCAGAAGAAAGTGATCTGACTGCTGCTTGGAGAACTCTGCAGAGCAAAGTGCTTGATTTCACACATTTAGGCTAAAACCATTTTCTAGACACAAGTTTCCACCTGTATTTGGACAAGACAATTGGATCAATGCGAATTTGAATGAGGTTTTGCCAGGCAGCGTAATCTGAGGAAAGAAGAAACAAATAATGCACATTTGGAAGGGAGAGCAGGGAAAAGCCGTGGGGAAATTGAGATAATGTTTGCTGTGCAGTACCTGCCAGCAATCCCACCACTGATAAACACGTTTATTGATTGATCTGTTTGTTAAAACGCAGCTCTGAGGCCTCAGGGAGAAGGAACTAGTTTGTGTCAAACAGGAATGTCTGACTAAGGATCCACAAGGCACTTGGTGGAGGAGGGAGGGGATGGTGGGAAGGTGAAGAGGGAGGTCAGCTGGACATTTAAAGGCAAGGACCACTCCTGGGTCACTGTCCCCAAGCCCAATGTGGGTATTTCAGCCACAGAGATGAGAGGTGGTATCTCAAGCAGTTCCTTCCAAGTGTGTAATCAAACCATTTTCAGGAGGGCGATGATTATAATAATAGGTGGAGGTCAAGATGGTGCAGTGGCTTCTAATGCATCCACAATAAGTGAATTAACTGTGTCACAGACCCAGCACGTAGGTGCAATTAAAAATGAAGACGCCTCTTAATAACTCTTCTGAGTATTAGTCATGTACTTGAGAAGCTGAAGCATTATAAAGAATTCAGCCTCTTCCCCAGTCTTAGGAAGCCATGACAACTTTGAGGACTGGGACAGCTAAGCAGAGAAAGCACCTCATAGGCACATGAGGCATCCAACATACACCAGGCCCAACCCCAGCTCCAGCCCAAGCCCCAGCCTTATCTGGGCTGGAGCCTAACACCTCAGTTTCTGCATCTATGATACAGGAACTAAATATTATTCTTATTTTACAATCAGAATGAATGGAGATCTGTTAGCATTAATATATTGATTAGCACAATGAATTTAATAGCATAACTATTAAGGTCAACTGACAATTCAGAGCAAAAGAGAAGGCATATGCCTGTAAGACTAATAAACTTGGGTGCTAATTTGACACTCCTGGAAAGCGGCTCCTTCAATTGAAGAGCTGGTGCCATTACATTGGCCCGTGGGCGTGTCTGTGGGGCAGTTTCTTGACTACTAATTGATGAAGGAGGGCCCAGCCCACCCTGAGTGGGACAATTCCTAGGCAGATGGGCCCTGGCTATACAAGAAGGCTAGCTTAACATTGAGAGCAAGCCGGTGAGCAGGGCTTGTTCATGGTTTCTGTGTCAAGCCTCGGCTCCCCTCGATGACGGACAAACCTGTAAACCAAATGCCACGCCCCCCAAGTTGCTTTTGGTCAGTGTGTATCACAGCAACAGAAAACAAATTAGAAGTGTTTTAACTAAAGCTGAGGGATGTGCTCTTAGAGTCTCTCAGTAGAAATGCCTACAGTCCTGACAAACTGCAAAGCTTTTCCACCCTTCCAATTGCACCATAGCCCAGGTCGATTCTGGCTGAGACAATCTCTCTGGCAGACACGATTACCGTCAATCCAACAGTCACAGTCAATAATAGTCCTTTCCTTTTGCACTTCCCTCTCCCACTATAGAGGCAGCTGCTGTTGGTCATGAGTTAAGTGCTGGCCAATGAGGAGGCTTTTGCTGTCATGATGAGAAGGCTATGACTGGGTGTTGGTTTCTCTCTGTTTTCATGCCTGACAACAGAGGGGATACCTAGGATGGTGGCAGCTATTATGTGAAAATGAAGCATGATGATGCAAGCCAACTTCCATGAATGGAGGAAGAAGGTGATCGGAAAAAAAAATTAGGGTTTTTGCTGGCATTGCTTAGTGGCCAAGTGAATGCTGGGAATCATCTACCACTGGATTTCTTGTTTGGTGAAGAAAAGAAGTCACTGGACTTTTTCTTTTTTTCTTTTTTTTTTAAATTACTCATGCCTTCCTTAACTGAAACTCTCTTGCACGCTCATCCCCAATCTGCAGCATCCCTGAAGAACACTTCATCTTCACTCTTGACAGCAGCAAGTGTGAGGCTGGATAAACACATTCCCATCTTAATTATCTTTGGTTCTGCTTTAAAAACCTTGCAAGTCTTTTTTTTTTTTTTTTTAAGATTTGTAAAGAAATTTGCCTTTTAGTTTTTTTTAATGAAGCATAATACATACCCCAAAATGAAAAGTACACATACCAGTAGCCGCATCTCAATTAGTCCCAAAGTCTCCAGAGAGTTCAGACTATGGATATTATTTAAAAACTTTTGACTTCCTTCTTTATTCCCCCACCTCCTGGTATTTGTTTCATTATTTTAAATGGCGCACAGTTATGATCTTATTCCTTTGTTTTAGAGTAAAACTCCAGTCTAATGACAAATTCTTTCTTGCCTAGTCTCATAGGATTTTATCTCTGGCAAAACATGTTATTTCTTTCAGACATTTTGATTCTGATTTCTGGAATACACTAAAATTGCTTTGTAGACCCCTGGTTACTTGGTATAATGAAGGCTGAGGCCTTCCTCTCTAACTGTTCACCTACAGTTTTGGCTTTGAACATCTCTTAGGGCTTTTCCATGTCCTTAATTAAGGTTTCTGTTTCGTTTTGTGAAGTACTTGGGATGGAGGCCCTCACACATGCCAAGTTTATGTCCTACCACTTAGTTGCATCCCCAGCTAGGTTTTTATTTTCAGTGATGCAAGATGTGTAGGCACAAGTACTGTTGTCTTTGCAGTATAGTTGTCTGTACAGCATCAGTGAGAGGTCCCCAGCTATCCCTACAGGGTGACTTGAGGTCCCCTATTCATGATGATGAGGCTTCATTATGCAAGATGCAGTGTGGCAAACTGCTTCTTAAGACCCACTGACTTTGTCATATTTGATACATAGGTCATGAGCTTGGGATGATCAAACCCAACAACTGTGTCTCCAAAACCATACATAGATAAACCCAAATGGTAGACTGGGGTAACAGAATATGGATCAAGCTGAAGACCTACAGAGCCTCAAACCCAACTCTTTCATATAAGAGGACCAAATGAATCATTAATTCCAAGACCTCTCTCAACCCAAGGTGTATTGCAAGTTGCACTTGGCCAAGAAGGGTTTCCATGGTAACCATGTCTCCACCCCTCCAACCTTCATTCAAGAAGGAACCTAAATTTTCATCTTGTTTAAGCCTTTTTCCTTAGATGAAAGAAAACCAAGGCCCAGAGAAATTAAGTGACTTCCCTAGGCCATCTTGTTAGTGGCTAAGAGAATTAGACTTCCCCATATCTTATTTGTGCTACTCCAAGCCACAGGAAACCAACTCAAAATTCTACAACAAGGGGATTTTGCTCCTCTTCCTGTTCCTTGGCTGTGCATTCAATATTCTTAGTTACAAGTGGACATATCCAAAATTGGCAACAATTCAAATGCTAGAATTTCCTCTACCTCTTTTCTTGAAAGGGCTAGCCTAGGCCATTCCAGACACTGAGGTTGAGAGCCTACAGTAAGCCATAACAGTACCAAGGAGGGTCAACAGGACAGTCAGATGGGTGACTCCTAAAAGTCAAGCCTTCCCTTAGATGTCAGGTAAGTCATACTGAAGAATCCCTTGGGCCTTTGGTTGCTACATAGGGAGACTCTGGTGATAAACATATTTAAGGTGTTGCTCTCTAAGCAAGAAGGATAAAAAGGAGGACTTGAGTTTGCCTCATCAAGGTCTTTGACATTCTGTCTGGAGCATGACATGGTTTTGTTGGTGTATTTCCCTGGGGGAGAAAAGCTATGTTCTCTGATGGAATGATCCTCCTCAGCAACCATCACTCCACCTGATTTAGGCAAGAGAAATGCTGTGTATTTGGAATAAGGCTGGACAACATGAGATCAATACATAATTAACTGTTCACATCAGTCAAAGCCCTACTGGCTGGCTCATCCCTGGAGAACAGGGTGTGGAACCACCTGTGTTTTCTATCCTGACACATAGAGTCTCTATCAGTTCTGTTTCTTCAGGACAGCTGAAAAGTTGTGAGACATAACTCAGAAATGGAATTCTGGGCTTTTCTGGACTCTTGGGTAGATGGAAACCAATGATTGGGTTGTATTCTAGGAAGGCCATGTATTCTAACTACTTTTAGGTTAGTCAGATCTTCCTGGCTCTCTCCTTTAGCCTCTTCTTAAAACAAGCTCCCAGCTGCTGCCAGAGATGTTTCCAGTCTTTGGAGCTATGCCTCTTGGGGCTGATTATCATCAAGCAAGTGCTCAGAGGTCTTCTATATGCTGAAAATATTCTGTGAGTGTCTTTTCATCTTAGAACAACCAGTATCTGCTCCATTAGCTCAGACAACTGAGCTTGGAGCTCGGTACTGCACTAGGACAGTGGCCAATTCAATGCACATGTCTAGCTGGCCTTCATATCCTGGGCCACCATGTCATGAACCACTAGTGGTCCCGAGCAAAACCTCATAGTAGTTGCTCCTGGCTGCCCCTAACAGACTCACTAGGTTCCCTACGACTGACTCACTATGGGTCTCCAATGAACAATTTCTCCTGTAGGATCAATTCAAATACTCTCTCAAAGTAGTTATCTATCTGCTTGTCCAGACATTTATTCAACAAACTATTAGGACAGCAGAATTCAGCAAAGGTTTGTTAACCTGTGACCAACTACAAGCATTGGGGCAGATTCTAAAGCACAGCACAACTCATTTCCTTGGTCTTCTTAGGGTCCTTTGAAGAACATAATGCTTAACAAACTTCACAAATCATAGTTTTGTTTTAAATAAATACTCCTGGAAGAGGCATGTACAAAAGGTTGAAACCTAGCAAGTAAGTCCCCAAAGCTGCCCAGGACATTTAACCATGTCAGGAGGGAGTTCTTTTAAAATGGAACATCAAAAGATAGAGGGCCTACCCATCTTCAAATCCTGCTTCTTCATCTTCATGGAGGCAATATGGAGCACTGATTCTTAGACCTCTCACATCCAACTGTATCTAGCACATTCTATGCAATTAAGAAGGGTTCGACAGTACCTAACCATCTTGCCTCAAACCTTGGTTCAAGCAAGAGTCAGTAGTGTTCAATTCATGCACACAAGGAAACAGGCTGAGAGAATCTAAATGACTGGTGAATAACGGCTGACAAGTGGCTCAGGGTGCAGAGGTATTCTGCACAGGTATTGAACTCTGGTTTCGTTCATGCCCCTGCATGCTGTAAGAAGCCAATGTCAACGTCCTGGAAGAACAAAGGCTTGAGCACTTGGGTCTTAGCAAACCACCACCCTTAAGAGACCAACCCAGAAAGCTGGGTACTGTGGTTTCTTTATTATTATTATTTTGAGATTGGGTTTCATCTGTAGCCCAGGTTGGCTACAGCTCATTATGTAGCCTAGACTGATCTCAAATGCCTAACAATACCCTTATCTCAGCTTCCTAAATGCTGGGATTACAGACATGAGCCACCACACCTAGTTTGGATGGGACTGGTTGCTTAGTGTTGGACCAATAGTTAGCTGCAGTAAATACTCACAGATTGACTACTATCTGTTAAACTGGGGAAGAAGATGTGTTTTCTAGACCTGTTCCTCTATACAAGTCACTTCAAAGCTATGGGAGAAAACGTAAGTTTGAATCTTTTGCTAACAGACAATGCCTGGAACCAGGAACTCCTTATTCCAAGGAAACTGAGTCACATGGAACTTGACCACTACATGGGGAATTTCTCCAGATGTCTGGACAAAGTCACTGCCAGAATCCAGGCCATCTGATGCCCTCTGCTTCTGAGTAACAACTTTGAAAAAAGAAGTTCATGAATAAAAGCATTGATACTGATTCTTTACTTTCCTCTACTTGACAGTCATCAATAAATGCTCCCTGTCCTCAATAAATGCTCCCTGAATCAACACCATTCACATCACCACATTCATGTCTGTTGTTAAGCAAAAACCTAATTTTTTAAAAAACTGCAGCATGGAAGCAAACAAACTGTGGGTCAGTTCTCCTGTGGACAGGACTTTGGGCATTGTTACTCTTCACAATGATGGTGGCAGGTCACACTGACAAATCTCTGGGTATTGTTAGTCTTCATAACGATGGTGGCAGGATTTAAATTCTCAGCAAATGCTTTTAGTATGTCCCAATATTGAGGACATTAAAATCTTGGGTGGGAAATCACCAAGCCTGGAAATTGTGTCATTTCTTTCTTTTTGAAGAAAGTTGGGGATGGGAGTGGGAAGTCTGGCAGACATTAATATCAATACTGAGCTTTTTTTTTTTTTTTTTTTTTTTTTGCTTTTTTAAAAAGTGGTAGCATTCCCAGTTACAGACACACACTTTCCTTCCCAATTTCCCCTGCTGTGAAAGGCTAGCATAGAACCCAGTTCTGGTTGAAGAGGGTAGAAGTTCTTTCTGATAGTGTCTTTGATGCCCTCACTACCCATCATCCTTAAAGACAGTCAAATAAAAAGGCCTTTGCCTTTGACCCTGGGCATCTCCCTTGGATGCCAGAAGGTGGAGCAGTGCGCTTCAGCCCACTGATAAGGGGGAAGAATACACTACCAGAGGACTCGAGGACTCAGTGTCTACCTCTGACTTTATTAGACAGAACAGATCTACGTTCTGGAAGCCTCCAGATTTTCATGATGCAAAACAACATCAGAGTTTGTTAACAGTGCACCAAGGAGACAGAGTATGGCTGCAACACTGTTACATTTACGGAGGAGTGTGTGTCCTCCTAGGCTCCAAACTGTATGTTTTCCACAGTGCATTTAACCTTACAAAGCACTGTACCCAAGACATTAGTGGTAGGTCTACCATTTAGGAGTAAAAGTATCAGCAGACTCAGGGTGGCTGAGTTGAAGGTCACCTGGCTTGCAAGTGGCCGCCTATCTCTCTCATTCAAAAGCCCATTCATTGCATTATAAGACCAAAGAGGAAAATCTAACAATTTCAATTTATTGCAGAGAAATCTGCTACAGCAATTTAATTTAGTTCCATTTTAAAGTTTCCTGTGAGCACTAACCATAGAGGCTTATAAACAGGTGACCCATGCCTTCAATGCCAGTACTAGCAAGACTAAGGCAGCAGAAATGTCATGAGTTCAAGATCAGCCTAGGCTACAGAGTAAGAACTATCTGATAAAACAAGAGAAGAAAGGAAGAGAGGAGAAGTTGGGGGAGGAAGAGCCATTGCCAAGGCCTCTGTGATTACATTATTTAAGAAGGCATTACTGGGGCCACCCCCAAACACTTCCCCTAGGCTCTGCTTGGAGAGAATGGCAGGATTCCATCTCTATCTTTATCTGTCCTTTTCGCTGTGCGCCACCTCTCCAGCCACACGCTACGTCTTATATCAGATGAGTGTTAGTTACATGCTATAGTGTGGAAGTCTTGAAGTCACTGGAGGTGTGCCCTTGAAGGGGACAGTCTCTCTGGCTTCTGTGGCTTTGCACTGCCCCCCCCATCTCGAATGTGAGGGGCTTTCCCCTCATTAGAGGTGTAAATAAGGGTCTGCCCCATCAGGGCAGAATCCTCTAACTGTGAGTTCAAACAAGCCCCTTCTCCTCATACAGATATTTGCTGTGGAAACAGAAAGTTAATTGATGGTTGGAAGGGCAAAATAGCTTGGTGGGTAAAGGCACTGCTGCCAGGCCTGATGACTAGAGTGAAATCCCCAAGACCTACACTGTAGGAGAGAACAGTTCCCAAAGATTGCCCTCTGACCTCCATACATGCACCATAGCAAATGTGTGAATCCACATACAAGAATAAGTAAATGTTGCAAAAAAATTCTGACTCACACCGTAATACTGCTCTTGGAATATCGAGGCAGGAGGATTGCTATAAAGTCTATACCAGTTTGCTCAGCATAGTGACTTCTAGGTCAGCTTAGGCTACAGAGTAGCATCTTGCCTCAACACTGGTCCCACAACTGGCCCCAAATTCTGAGCACCAATTATGCAAATTTTAGAGAAAATTTTTTTTCAGGCCCACTTTTATCTGCCTGAGAGTGAGACACAACACTATTCTTTTCAACTCTTCCCAGAGAGGCACAGTAAGACATAGCCATACCAGCTCAGACCTGCTGGGACTGCAGGAAGTAACCGGAAACTTCTAACTCCAAATGTTTTCCTCCATGGGTTACTGAAACGTTTGGGAAGATAGAAGAAAATACAGAGGGAACATAATATTGTCATCTAAGTCTTCAGGGGAATTCCCCCATGCTCCCCACTCACTGATTGTGGACCTATATGAAAAATATATATTGACTGGATAAATGAGGGAATAAATTGAAAGCAAACTGACCATTGTTGAGAAAATGAAGCTTTAGGGCTAAGGGTGTTGGTGGGGCACTTGCTAGCACATGCAAGGCCTCTGGTTTGAGCTCCAGCATGGCAAAATAAAATACATTATTCACTTACTATGCAACCTGAATTATGCTTTTATAAAATATCTTCTACATTAATAAGATTTTAATGCTTATTTGACCTCAAAATTACACGCCATGCTAAGTATCCCACTTACATTCAAATACTTCCTGATCTTTTTATGATTCATGTCACAGTTACTTAAAATATTCCTGAAGTGAGACTTGAGGGGTCAAGTAGGCCTCCTCACTAAGGCTAGAATCCAATGGAATTCTCAATTATTTCTGTCTCTTTTTCTTAGTGACAAGCCTTGATCCTGCCAAAGGCTCCATCAAAGGTTTCCAAGGCCTTCTCTGCTCCAGATGCCGGGATTCTAACCTGTGTGGCCTAACTTGCTGCCTTTACTTTGGAAAGGATAGACAATACAACCATCTAATAGGCCTTTCATCTGGCCTTGGGTTTTGGCATGAACACCACCCCTCTTAGCCTACGGGAGGTGTAACATTCGAAGGCAGACTGAGTACACCCGGTGGCGGGCGGGGTGGTGGGTCTTGGAATATCCTCTGAGGAACCATGGACAACTGTGTCTCTGCATTACTGCAAAGC
Source organism: Cricetiscus sungorus (assembly GCA_030556225.1). NCBI lineage: Eukaryota > Metazoa > Chordata > Mammalia > Rodentia > Cricetidae > Cricetiscus > Cricetiscus sungorus. The sequence continues at coordinate 19,996,284 of JANBXA010000103.1, forward strand.
TCTGCTTTCCCAGGTTGTAGAGTTATTATAAAAACAACAAGCTCAGAGGACTGACATCCCCAACCCCTTTCCCCAAGACGGAGCTTTTCTGAATAGCCTGGAACTTGATTTTTATGAACTCAGAGAGCAGCCTGTTTCTGCCTCCCAAGTGCTGGAATTAAAGATCTGTACCCCCAACCCCGCTAGAGACTTCTCTTTAACCGAGGAATATTTATTGTGCTTTTTGTTCTAAAATTAGTCTTTTATTTTAATTTGGAAAAATACTATAAAACAATAATCTGTACTTTTGTCACTTAAAAAAATAGCCACATTAAAAAAAATCTTGACCCTGAAATATTGTTTATTTGATTAAGCAGATTGTTTTCAAATGGGTTGGGAATTTCTGTTAGCTGGCTTATTTAACTACTCCCCAGGTGGGGAGTCACAGCCACTGGGCTGGGGAATTTTGCTTGTTTTTGTTCCTCCTGTTTAAGCCACAGACTGATGACTTAAAGGTAACAAAATGGATGCTTCAGCTCTGGAGGTGGGAAGCAGCCTATGAAGGCAGAAGTAAAGTCTGGAGAGGACCAGCCTCTCCCCTGGGCAGAAGCAGTGAAGGACCTTCTCTGAGAAAGGTACTAATTTCATTCATGCCTGCCCCATCCCACACATGACCACTCCCTAGCCCCCACTCTCTAACCCTCAGTGTGGGAGGAGGGTTTCACCATGCGAATCTGCTGAAATCTAGAGCACAGTACATTGCTAGGCAGGAGGTGAGGAAAGACATTGCTAGAAAGTTCTTATGAAAGTAAGACCTAATGAATGGCCACACTAATAACTCCTGCCAAGAATAGTAAGTACTCTGTATAATTTACGTATGTTATCTATGTATATGTTTTGTTACACTTTATTTACAGTTTTATCTAATCTTCATAAAAGCACAAAAAAACTGGCTCCTTATTGCCTTCAGTCTATAGATGAGAAAAACCACAGCTCAAAATGATGAAGGGGTTAGCTTGTTCCCATTTAGTAGGGAAGACAGAGAGGTGGGATTTAAATCTGGGGTTTAGGAAAAACACACCTTCTGCAGCTTCTTCTGTACTCGGGTGTGTTACTGCTTTCAGAAAAGTCCCTTAGTGTCTCTGTCAAGTAGAAATGGCTGCTGGCTGCTGGCCCGGAGACTCTTCTAGACTCATGACCTTACTTGGACCTGTTGCTAAAAAGGTTAGTGCCACATGCTTATTTTTTCTCTTTCCTAGGTGGCAAGCAGCACTGTATTGTGGCCTTGGCTCAAAACACAACTATGGAGAGCCTTGGACATTATATAAGAGATGCCCCGGCTGAGGAGTGGAGTGCAGTTGGAACAATAAATGCTGGTGTAGATGTAATTGTATTCCACATACAAAGCCTATTAGCAAGGAGTTTAAAAGCAGCTTAGAGACGACTGTTAGGGCTCTGCCATAATCAATACAAATGAATAGAAAATCAGAGCCATATTTTTTTTAAAAAATCATTTTGGGATTAGGCAAGAGCAATATGCAGATTTTTGGCTCATGTAACAAAAATGTAAATACCCAACAGCCTAGGACAATTTTAAGTAACAGATAATGTAAGGAAGGGTCAAGTCCACAGAGCTGAGCAAAAAGAGAAGTACATATCTGCTTTGAAAGACATTGTCTTCCAATTTCAATTCTCAAGCTGAAAAAGAAACCAAATAAAATCACAAAAAATTGATATAGTTGAATGTGACAGTTAATGTCTGTAACCGATGTATTTGGGAGGCAGGGCTGGAGGACTGTGAGTTCAAGGCCAGCCTGAGCTATTCACACACAAAAAAAATTCAATGAAATCAATAGTGTGTTTACCAAATAAGTGTTAGATGTATCAGATAATAAACTGGAAATATGGAAGGGCTTCTCTCTATGAGGGAAATGCAATGTATTACTTTTTGACAGAGTCTCTTGAACTTGCTATATAACAGATGACCACACTGGCTGTGGAATTTCACTTTGACTATGTAAAGATATGTTATATTTGCTTATGTTGCAGAATATTACTTAACTATGCAAAGGTGAGTTATATTTGTTTACTATGTAAAGATGTGTTACATTTGTTTCTGTTGTGAAATATTACTTTAACCATATAAAGATGTGCTGCATTTGTTTAATTATGTAAAGATGTGATGCTATTTCACCTTGCCTGCCTAAGGTACCTGATTGCTGTCCTAAAAAGCTGAGCTGTCAATGGCTAGGCAGTAGAGGGACAGGTGGGGCTGGCAGGCAGAGAGAGTACGTAGGAAGAGGACTCTAGGATTAGGGGTGCTGGTGAGAGAAACAGATGCCAGGGGCCAGCCAGATAGGAAAGTAGGACGTGCAGAATGAAAGAAAAGTAAGAAGCCCAAAGCAGAAGATAGATGAAGATAAAGGTTAATTTAAGTTAAAACAAACAAAAAACCCCAAAACAACAACAACAAAAACAAACAAACAAACTAGCTGTGGTGGTTTGAAAGAAAATGGCCCCCAAAGGGAGTGGCACTGTTAGGAGGTGTGGCCTTACTGGAGGAAGTGTGTCACTGTGGGGGCGGGCTCTGAGGTCTCTTTTCTCAAGCTTCCCTCAGAGTGACAGCAGGTCAACTTCCTGATGCCTTCTGGTCACAATGTAGTCAGCACCACGTCTACCCAGTGGCTGCCATGCTCCCTATCACCATGACAATGGACTGAACCTTTGAAACTGTAAGCGAGTCACCCCAATTAAATATTTACTTTGAAAGAATTGCCATGGTCATGGTGTCTCTTCACAGCAATAAAAATCCTAATTAAAACATTATCCAAAAACAAGCCTAAACTAAGGCCAAGCATTCACAACCAATAATAAATCTCTGTGTCAGGCTACAGACACCCTTCCTTGGATTTCTGATCCTCCTGCGTCCACCTCCTGAGTACTGGGTTTAAAGGTATACACCATTATACCAGTTTGTGGTGCTGGGGACTGAAATCAGGGCTTCATACTAAACAAGCAGTCTACCTCCTGGGCTGTGTTCCCAGCCCCATAAATGCAATGCATTTTCGTTATGTGCTAGGTTCATATATATATATATGTATATATGTATATATGTATATATGTATATATGTATATATATGTATATATACACACATATATATAAGTATATATACATATATATATGTACATATATATGTATATATATATTACATCTTTGGAAATTTCTTTTTCTATCTTTACCTTTTATGTAGATCATAGAAGATAATAAAGACTTGTGATGTGATCAAAATTTCTCTAGTTACAAACAAGAGAAGATGTATTGATGTATGAAATGTAAATTAATGCAAATTAATGCAAATAATTTTCCCACAGAGGAGTCTGAGGGGTGGCTAACTTCCTGTTCTGTAACAGAACTTTCTACCTTTAATCCCAAAGGTTCAGCAACCTTTGGAGACTTTATCTCAATGGAATCACTACCTCCACCTCTATGGACTAGGTAGTACTTGGGAAAAGTTACATTATTCTCTAGTTTATGGACCATTTATGGGGTATAAGAGTTAACTGCCTGACTGAAGTTGCAAGGTGAAATCTGGGCTGGGCTGGAGAGCTCCCATCCCCCATGCCCTGTTTCTCCAGATGATAAAGTTCAGATTCATCATACTACATACCAAGAGCTTTGCATAATGAATCGGTCTTCAAAACATTCACTGTGCTATGGAGCATTGAACTAACAGGGGAACAGATATCACTATGAGAAACAGTTTCTGTTATTTTCCAGTTTGGGCATGTGCACATTTATAACCTTCATGGTGCATAAACGAAGATTTTTGCATCTAATAATAATATAGGAAATCACAAGTACTTCTGGAGTTGGATCATTGTCATGTTCTCATTTCAACAGATGAATTTGCTTTGAGGTCCTGTTGGTGTCTCCTGGGTTGAAAATGTGGCCACATCCTAATCTAACTCCTGTAAAATTCCTAGAGATCCCACCTATGTTTCATACTTTAAAAAGCACCCATATAATCACCTATAAAGGTCAGTGGAAAGGACTTTTGACTCTTCAATATCTAGAGGGGTGTGTGTGTGTGTGTGTGTGTGTGTGTGTGTGTTGGTGCATGTATGGGTGTAGAACAGAGGTAGATGTTACACTGCAACTTATTTTTAAATGCTATTCTTATTAATTTTTTAGGTATTTCATTCTATGTATTTTGGTTCTATTCACCCCTTCCCCATCTTATTTGCTGAGACAACAGAGTCTCTGAACTGGCTTGGCTCACAAGCTCTGGGAATCTACCTGTCTGCTCTGGGGACCTGAATTCAGATCCTCACACTGGCACAGCAGGCACTTTACCCACTGAGCTATGTGCCGGAGCCCAATCCATGGAGATGCTGGAGCAGTCAGCAACATCTGCATCAGGAGAGAACACTGAATAACTTCAGAACCCCAACACTCGCCTGGCTCTGGAAGAAGCCAGCAGCCAAGGGTTACACAGTCAGTTTGCAGAATTGACTTTTTCCTAAGTGCAGGTGCTGTGGAATAATCCTTTTGTACGCTGTGAAGATTTGTCACTCAGATTTGTTTAATAAAGAGCTAACTGCCAGGTAGCCAGGCAGGAAAACCAAACTAGGAGAATGATGGGAAGAAGGAGGGCGGAGTCAAGAGAGCTGCCAGCCAGCCACAGAGGAAGCAGGACATGTAGGAAATGAGGTAACAAGCCATGAGCTATGCGGCAAAGCATAAATAAGAAATACGGAGTAATTTAAATGTAAGAGTTAGGCAGTAACAAGCCTGAGCTATTGACTGAGCATTCATAATTCATTTTAAGCTTCCAAGTGGTTATTTGGGGCTGGTGGCTGGGATTGGGAAAGAGCCATTTGCCTACATGCTCGGTTAACCAAAGTCAAGAGATGTGACTCGACTAGGCTGCTGGCCACATGTGCTGCCCATGGGTGGTGACATGCTGCTTTCTTTCTTGTCACACTGACTTATAAACACATCACTCCACTCCTTAGGTACCAGGTCCTTCTAAGCCACTGTCACTTGCCCTAGGAGACAGCATGAGGAAGAGCTAAATCGTGTGTTCGGTCAAGTATGGAAAGGGAGGTAGGAGCCCTGGTCATAGTTCTCAAATTCTCTGATGAATCTGCAAAGTTACTGCTGGCATCTTACTGGTGGGCTCTCTAACACGGCTCCTGTTTCTTTCTCTCTGAACATAATTTGGGGCTAGTGGTTAATACACAAATATGCACAAAAGACTTTGTTAGCTAGGCCTGGTGGCACAGGCCTGTAATCTCAGCTACTAAGAAGGCTTAGGTAGCGGATCCCAAGTTCAAGATCTGCTTGGGCTACACAGTGAGTTCAAGGCCAATGTGGAATATTTTGTGACCTAGTCTCAAAGCAAAAGATTAAAGAGGGTGTAGAGATAGCTCAGTGTAGAGTGTTTGCCTTACATGCATTAGACTGTAGAGTTAAAGAAAACAACAGATCATTGATTCTGGCTCGTATAGTTAAATGCTCATGTCTGCATTGGAGATAAAATGGACTATCAGATGCAACATTTAGCTCCAAAGTGGAGACACAGACAGACCACGTCTTCGGTCCTTAGCATTGACCCTGCTGAAAGAACATACACGTCCCCAAACCCTTTAAACTGGGAAGGATGCAAACATTTAATTCCACAGTGTTCAGGTTCGTTATTTTTCGTTAATTTTGTCAGTCTGGGAAGAGGGATGTCAACTGAGGAAGTAGCCTGTAGGCAGGTCTGTGGGACATTATCTAGATGTGGCAGTGCCACCCCTAGGAGGTAGTGCTGGGTAGTGTAAGGCAGGTGGCTGGAGCTATCCTTCTTCCAAGGTCTTTTCTTTGGTTCCTACTGCCGGGTTCCTGCTTTTAGGTCCTGCACTCAGTTGGTCTCAGTGACAAACTGTGACCTGGGAGTTGTAATATGCGATTAACCCTTTCCTCCCCAAGTTGGTTTTGGTCAGTGTTTTATCACAGCATCAGAGAAGCAAAAGAGGATACCCAGGAATTACCATTTGCTACTTAGGGAAAAGAATGACCCCATTCCTCTAATTCCATTATGAGTTTGAAAGGAAGCTCTCTACTCTTTCAGGTAGAGACCAAGCTCAGGGTGAGTGCTCCACAAACAAACACAGGTTTATGCAGACATATTTTCACTTGCGCGTGCATAGACGGCTCTGGCAGGATGTACATGAAGCAGGGATGCAAGAAGACAGACATGAAGATACAAAGCCAGGGCAGCAAGGCTCAGTGAACAACCCCTGCTGGAGAAAGAACCTTGCCTGGCCATTCCCCAACTCAACTTCTCACTAACTTTGTTGTCGCTATTTATTTAACACACATGCAGAAAATGGGATGACTTAAAAACACACTGAGCTATGAAGAACCAAGCATTGTGAAGCACGTGACACAGGCCCCTCCTAAAGGTCTAAGTGGGAGAGACACGATGTCCATCTCGTACATGCTAATGGGAGCCTCACAGTGGACCACAGGTGTCCACTGGGGTCCTGTCATGTCAGACGCAGAGCCAGGGGTACTGAATTAGAGCACTAGTTTCCAGCCTGTGGTTCTGAGATGCCTCATTCTAGGACCACAACTGCTAATCGATGATGATCTAGTAGAATTTAACACCCCAAAGCAAAAATTAGGGGTCCTCAATGATTCTTCACAAATGAAGCGTATCACATTCAAAACAGGACCTGAGCTACTCTGTATTGGGGGGGCAGTCTGCAGACGAAGGCAGGCAAGCATGAAAGCAGCTCTTAGGTAGAATTGTGTTAGAAGCCAGCTGATCTTCCCATGAGCTCTTGTATAACAGCAGCCAGAGGACTAAGTTCCCATGAGTTCCAGCTGCTCACCTGCCACCCAGAGAAGCCTTACACTTCTGTAAGTGAACATGGTGAATTTGAACTTTCAGATCACTCAAGCTGCCTCCTCCTGCAAGCCTTTGCCTTTTCCTTGGCTCTCCTTCCGCAGGGTAAGGAAGCTGGCCTGTAAGCTCACCTGTTCCTTCCATGCCCGTGTCTCTTCTGTATCATTAGCTCCAAGAGAAAGATATAAGGATAGGATTTTCCTTCTGCTTGAAGGAAGTGAAACTGTGAAGTCTGTAATATGTACAAGGCTTAAAAAGACACAGATTCTATGGTACAAATGTAAACAGTTTATTCTGGAAACCCGCACTGCATTGCTGTTAGGACCCTCACCATACCACAAAATGCTCACAGTCTGAGGTAGTCTAACAAGGGTTATGGCCCAAATCTGTCTACACAATGTCCACTTTTAAATAGCTGTCTGTACTCTTTCTGTTACTTTTCTGTTGAAAAACAACACTGGCAGAGGCAGTCAGATCTTTGAGTTTGGGGCTAGCCTGGTCTACAGAGCAATTTCCAGGACAGTCATGGCTACACTGAGAAACCCTGTCTTGAAAAACCAACATAAATAATTAAATAAAACAAAAAGAAAAATAGCAAGAGCTATTATAAGAGATCACATGGTTCTTCTTAATTGACTTTGAGGTGAAATGGATGCAGGCTCTTCTTACTAAATTTTATGTGGAGAAATTGTGGGGAAGGTGGGATAAGACCTCTGAAAGCCTCTCTCAGGCGGAGTCAGAGGGCACTGTGTTAATTCTGGACCTGCTTTGAGAAACTTTTTGAGACGAAATCCAAGACAAGGTTTGTGGACTGAGGCGTGGCTGCCCCCATGAATCGAATATCCACAACAGAGCGTGCTAATGTGTCTATATAAAATATATCCTGTGTGTTTTATAGCTTCACAGTGGTGAAAAGTAAGAAAAGAGCATGTTTCTGGAGTTCTTATATTGTCAGCACAGCATTTCCTATAAATAAATGGCTTTGCCACTTTAAACCATGTAAACGTAGTCAGGCTGCTCCTTGGAGCTGAGGAGGCAGGACTCTTGGCATGGGAGGTGTCCACTACAGGTCACTGCAGTCTTAAATACCAAATACTAGTTTTCACTTGCTGTAAAAACAAAAAACAAACAAACAAAAAGCCACCATGACCAAGGCCATTTATATAAGAAAGAGATTATGTGGGCTCATGGTCCCAGAGGGTTAGATTCCATCATGGGGGAGCAGGGCAGTGAACAGGGTGCCAAGAGGACAGAGCCTTTATTATAAGCACTGGACAGAGAGAGGAAACTGCAAGCCGCATGACTATGAGGCTTTAATCTCCATGCCCATCTCCAGTGACATATTCCCTCTAGCAAGGGACATAGTCCCCACGACTCCTAAACCTCCCCCAGATGTTGCCACCAACTAGAGACCAAGTATTATATTTGAGTCATTGGGAACACTCTCATCCAGTCCACAACACAGCATAAGAAGGAAGACTGGGGTGGCCATGTGTACATCTTCAAAGTTGTCTTTTACCCCCTAAGCATTTTAAACGTCTTTATGTCTTTACTAAGGAGTGAAGGGAGACTGATCTTGGTTGGGGAGAGGGCTCAGCGGGGAAAGGTGCTTGCTGTCAAGCCTGACAACCGGAGGTGGATCCCTGGGACCCCTGGGCTAGAAACTCCTGGCATTTGGTCAGAAATAGACAAATATGAGGCCAGCCATTTGAGGAGGTTAAAGCAGCTGTAGAGTCACCATTTGCATGGTGTTTTTTTGTGCACACCCATGTGGTTCTGAGGCAGGGAGTTGGTAGTCAAAGGTTTGGGAACCAACGCAAATTCTCACCCAGTACAATTTCAGCATCAGCTGAGTTCAAATCAGAACTCTAGTTTTGGTACTTTATTGGTGATTGGGATTGTGTGGCAGCTTCACACAAAATTAATTCAAAGTAACAGCAAATATTTGAGACTCAAAAAACCAAATGAAATCAATAGGCATCCATTTGCCTCGTAAGTTAAGGCTCAACTGAGCCCATAGAAAATACACTAGTCAGGGGCCTAAATTATCCCACAATAAAATTGACCGTCTGGTACAGCTCACTAAGAGAGGCATTGCTAAAGTACATCCCAAGCTATCTCACTAATCCTACAACCCCACTGCGGCATTATCGTCAGTATCTATGTATACACTTGTGCAGTGAGATAGCCACTCCACCCGCACCTGTTGCACTGACCACACCCATTGGGGCATGGGGACAGGTATGGATGTGACCTGTGGAGGCTAGGTCTGGGGTGCTGGACCCCAGCTCCCTCTCTTACTTCCTGGTCGTGTTGGAGAGAGCATTCGGGGGCAATCTTGGAGCAGGAACCCACGGTGGTCGTCTGTTTCTGGTGTAAATGATTTCTCCCCGAATAAACATCATCAGCCTATATTGTGTCCTAGAATCTTATTTTTCACACAATACACTTGGGGGTCCAGGCAGATTCTGCTGCTCCAGTTACCCTAACAGTGGAAGTAACAAGCTAGTGTAGAGCACTGTCACAGCCTGTGAACTCTACCCTGACCAAAGGCCAGCTGGAATTGTTAATCAGACCTTGAGTGCCCGACCTTGAATTAATCCAAACAAGCTATTTCCACCTGAGGCTAAGCTCCAGGCCCTAGACACCCAGGCATTTCTTCTTTAGTAAAGAAGCGCCTGAGTTTCAGCTATGCCACACTGGTCAGCATCTCTAAGAGCCAGTTGTGGCTAAGTGACCGAGTTCTAGGCAACTGGACTGCCAGAAGTGTTACATGCAATGTAACTGGGTAAACCGGGCCACGGCCCGATGCTGGGTAGGGTAACTGAGTGACCATGGCTGCAAAATATTTGGCAACAGTAAAAGTTTTCTGAACACACAAAACAAAATGTCATCAAATTCAAACTCCTACTGAATAGTCTGAGGTGCTTCTTACAGCGAGCCCTCCCTGCTGCACCATGCGACTTCTCCAGCCTTGGTTCTGAACCAGCATTCACACTTCCCACCAAAAGTGATGTCATACGAAATGCCAACCTGCAGAGCCTCGGCTCACGTTCCGGACAAATGGCAAGGGTTGTTTGTTTTTATCCCCTATACACAAACTTTCCCTTTCTTGTGGAAACAGAGGTTTAATCCCACAAAGATTTCTATTATTTCCCTGGATCATTCCTCGGTATGTAAACATGAAATCAGTGTAGTGTAGTATTGTGTTATATTAAACAAACAAGCACACCCACCCCGTTAGTATGCACATTTGCTTTCATCCTTAAATGGTAAAATTACATGTGTACCAGTGGACACTTGGTTTATTATGTACTCACATACTAGAGGTCACGTAAAAGTTCCCCAGACAAAAGGTACTGAGTGGAAACGTGTAAGAAGCCCTGCTCTAAGTCATGCCCTTAAAAGGAAGGTTATGCCCTCACGGTTTTCTTCCCTCCTCTCTTGTGTTTAAGATGTTACTGTGACGAAGGAACAGCTACACCACCTCAAGAAGTGAAGTGGTGGATCAGGGGTGCTAGCAGTAAGAGGTTCGGGAGCCCCTGGAGCCCCTGCCTTGGCCTGGGACTCTATACTGTGACTGCTAAACCAAAGAGAAATTACTCCTTATTTGATGCACTGCCTGGTGTTTTTAACAGCCACTGAATTTTCACTGTGACTCATCACTCAGTCAGCACTTTAACACTTTGAAATGTGTTCAGTTAGGTAGTTTCCAGGGAGCAGGGAACCCCTGCTGTGGCCAGTGTTGTTCTCTGTTTCTTGAGATTTTAATTTTACTGCATTCATGAGCAAGACCTGTTTAGGTCACCATTACAATAACTAGTATCACAATGCCTGGTTAATTATTTTATCCATCCATCCATCCATCCATCCATCCATCCATCCATCCATCCATCCATCCACCTACCCATCCAAGGCAGAGTTTCACGTAGCCTAGGCTGGTCTTGAACTTGACACATTGGGAGTAGCCTGGGATGCCTGACTTTCTGGCTTTCATCTAAAAAGTGCTGGGATTACAGACACGTGCTCACATACCTGGTGTCTGCCACACTAGAAATTAAACACAGGGCTTGCTACATGCTAGGCAATCGCTTTACCACCTATGCTGCAGCCCTGCCTCAGTCCAGCCCTTTTCAATAAAGCAGATGTGTGTGAGCTGGGCTATGGTGGTACACGCCTTTAATCCCGGCACTAGGGAAGCAGAGGCAAGTGGATCTCTGTGAGTTTGAAGCCAGCTTGGTCTACAGAGCGAGTTCCAGGACAGGCTCCAAAGCAATACAGAAAAACCCTGTCTCAAAAAACAAAAAACCTAAATATTTTCCAGAAGCACATGTTTATACACAATTAAAACAATGCCACCTAACTAGTACTTACTGTGTCTATCTTGTTATGGGTTTTGGATTTCAGTATGCCCTGTATGTACATTTACCAAAGTTTAATGCAAATTCTCTCAACCCCAACACTTACAATTTAGATCATATATGAGCTCCTAAGATCTGCCTGTCTGTCTCCCAATACTGAGGTTATAGGCACACATGGCCATGCCTCACTTTTCCTGGGTGCTGGGGACTTGAACTCACGTACTCTTACTTTCATAGCAAATGCTCATATTCACTGAACCATTTCTCCACCTCCCTCCCCTCTTTGGTGATACTGAGGATTCCATCTACAACCTCAGTTATCACTCTACCTTTGAGCTACATCTTTATCCCTCTTATATTTTGTTTTTAAACAGTCCCTTACTATGGTGGTAGTCCAGGCAGACCATGAACTTGCTGCCTCACTTGGAGCAGCTCATATTGTATGTGCCCGTATGCTTTGTCATTCCCAACTTTTACCTACAAGATGCCAGTAATGCCTGCTCTGCAGTCACCAAACACCCCATGGTGGAAACTCAACCCCAGGGTGAACCCTCCATGGAATGCCAGATAGGTTGGGGAAGCTGGAACTGTGAGCAGGTGGGTGGGTCCGCAATGCACTTTCTATGACGGTGGGTCCCTGAAGCCCAGGGGCAGGGAGCATGGATGGATTCTCATTTTTTTAAATGGAGTTCACTGAGGTTTTCCCTGAGGAGAGTCACAGGGTGGTAAAGAAGTTGCAGGCATGATTCCAGGCACTGTTAGTCATTAGTCCAACTTCTAGCCAAGGTTAAGACGGAGATAACTGAAGTAAAAATTGGACCAATGGCATTTTAGCACATGAACAGGATTCTTCTCTAGAAACTGCACTGGCAGTGGAAAAATTTGGCCCTTTCAGAACTGAAATCTTTTCCTTACCCAGTGTGTGCTGTTTTTTGCATTTGCATTTGTGTGCTGTTATTAACAGCCCTGTATGTACCCGAGGGTGTTTACTATTACAAATGAATCCTAACCTCACTTGCAGATGTTCAAATAAGTAAGCTTTTAAAGCCACCAGTCAGGTTCTTCTAGCCTGACAATCCCATAACATTTAGCCTTGAATCTCATTTAATGAATGGAGCCTGCCCACATTCCAGATCAACTCATTCAGGACAAATGGTATCCGGAAAACCAGTTTCCTGTCAGAGAGAGTAGGGGAGAAGAGTACTGTGAAAAGATTCTGTCACCTATCCTGAGATCAAACTCTACAGTGCACTGGGGAGGCCACTGTGAACCTGTATGCCTTTCAAGTCACCACCCTCATCCCCAGCACCCTGGCACAACAAATTACTGTCAAAACTGGGAAGTCAATCAACTTGATGCCAGTTTTCGTCAACATACCAGAAGTAACACTCCTGGGTCAGGGTGGAGTGACATTCTAAGCGAGAGAGCTGCTGATTTCTAGGGTAGAGAACCCAAGTCCCCTAGTCGCTTCCCTTTCCACTCATATGCTTTAAAGCTCAGCTAACTGCTACTACCCATCATCTCGGCCACTCCCTGCTTTGTTATTTCAACCCAAGCACCCTAACTATTCATGCTGGGGAGAGTACAGAAAGGGGCCTGTTATTCATACAAAGAGGTCATCTTGAGAAAAGAAAGTCAAAGGCAGCATACTGGGTTATCTGTCACTCATCTAATACACTGGATAAGAATGGTCATCTGTCACTCATCTAATACACTGGATAAGAATGGGGGCTGCATATTATCACAGTCTCAAGCCCAAGGAGGTGTTCAACCAAAGACAAGCTGAGGGATACTGAGGGAAACTGAGGGATCTGAGAACCCTGTCCTAGAATATTTGTTTACTATATAAAGATGTATTACATCACCTTGCCTGGGTAGCACAATAGAGCCAATCCTATTGATGGAGGTGTGGGTGAGTAAGCTCTGAAGCTTCAAGAATGGGATAGGTGCCCCCATTACTCATCTGTCATGTGGCAGCATGGGCAGGGGAGAGATATCCCCCTCCCCCTCCACCCCTGCCCCCACCTATCAATGTCTCAGGCAGGTAGGAGAGCTGACCTGAAGGTGTAGGTGTGGGAGATCCACACTGGAGACCTGGCCCCACCCCTTGCACATCTGATACAAGGGGTGAACTCCCCAGGACAATGCCGGAGAGCTCACCCTGTTGGTGAGGCTGACCAATCCTGCAACTACCGAGGCCCAGACCAGGGTTATGGGTTGGCCCACCCCAATAGCCACTCCATCTCTGATCTGCTGTCCTGCAGCCCCAAAATTGCAGGATATTGAAAACAGAGGGCAACAGCAGGATAACCAAGAGGAGTTCTAGTAGGGTCCAGCATCAATGGTGCAGCAAAAACCAGAGGCCTCAAGCCAGACCAGGGACTCTCTGCAAGCAACACTTGCAGGTAAGGACAAACGGACAAAGTTACTATGCAACTCACCATGTCACACTTCAGCTTCCATGATATCCCCTCCTTCCTTTTCTGCAAGGGCAGAGGGTGGATACATAGGGACAGGAAATGAATGGGATGGAGATGCATGATGTGAAAGACTTCTGGGCAGGAAGAGTAAGTAGGAGAAGAAATTTAGGTTGGAAGGGAGAAAGAAAAGAGATGCCAGGGGCCAGCCATCCAGACACAGGGGAAGCAGGAAAATAGGGCACAAAGAATGAAAGAAAGGTGAAAAGCCCTGAGGTAAAACACAGATGAATAAAACAAGTTAATTAAAATAAAAGAGCTACTGGGACTAAACTAAGACTAAACTAAGGCTGAGCATCCATAATTAACAATAAGTCTCCATGTCTTTATTTGGGAGCTGGTTGGGGGTCCAAAGAAAATGCCAGCTACAACACTCCACACACAAAACAGCAAACATTCCCTCTCCCCCCACACCCCCATGCAGTAAGTTCATGTTGCCATTACTGAGGGTATGAAGGTGTGGAACACCATTATTTCCCCCATTCCACTAAGGCAAGGAGCAGAATGTCATGGGTTGCACTGGGGGAAACCTTGGCTCCTTTTCTTTAGTTGTGTCTGGGAACGGCTGGTTCAGGAGCCATTCAAACCTGTCAGTGGGAGTTGGAAACTATCAGAGTGGGCTAGACCAGCTGGCCAGTGAGACCTACAGCCACTGGCAGAGAGCAAGAGTTAGGTTCCAGGGCTGCTCTCACTCCTGGATGGGGACTGACTTCAGGCTTCCTAACTGACATCCCAGCGATGTGCAGTTATCTGGAGCTGACCCACTGGCAGATCACACAATAATGTACTGGGTCTCAACTGTGAAGAGGAAAATGAAAGCAAGCCAGTGATACAGCATCATATGCTAAGCCCACCTATCAGCTGCACGAAAACCAATACAACATCACGGAGGAGCTGCTGTACACAGAGAGGTTCAGTCTGAGAGGCACTGGGCTGAAGCCATCATTTTAGCACCTGAGCTACTCACTCCAATAGGCAGCGCCTTCCCTGTCTCCTTTCTAAGCAGACAGTTTCTCTGCTTCCTCAAAGGACCCCTGAACTGGTGTGTCGGTCTTGAGTTGGACTTCAAGGACTGAACAGAGCTGGTAGTGAGATCACTTGACTTGGGTCACTGATGACTTCCCAGTCTACTGCCAATCTTATCTTGATTCTCAAACAAACAAAACGACTTAAATGCATTCAGTGTGTGGCACACATACCAACATCTGGGTTGTCATTTACCCATATGAAAACAAGAGTTTATCAACACGAATGCCTTCCTCCTCAGCTTCATCTCGCTTCATTTTTAGCTCTAGCACACTCTTGGCAACTCTGCAGATAGGTCACTACCCCTGGGTGGGAATCTGGCCATTTTAGTCCAGAACAGGCAAAGCCCCCGTTACAGAAGATGCACATGCACACAGCCCATGCGGAGGGCCTCTGACAGCCTGCCATGGGCAGACAACAGACACTCAGGAAATCCCACCCTAAAGAACCAGAAACTGTTGTCTCACACATTATAATTTGGGGTAACATCTAGAAAATGCCACCACTAGTGGTTGGGGATGGTAGCTCACCCCTTCTGTGGCAGCAGTGGCTAAACACACGCAGCAATTGCTTGAGGCACATTTGGAAAACACTGGGTGCAGACACTGACATTTTTATCTGCCAAGTCATGGCTTTCCACCAGCTCTGTAGAGATAACGCAATGAATTATGTGTGAAGCCAAGTTCATCTTTCTTATGAAGGCACTGTCTTTTCCTAAAAGAAACTCTAAACAATGGCGTTGTCTTCTAGAATCTAAGTCCCACGGTTCTTTGAGCCCTGTAATGCTAGCAGAAGGAGCTCTGGATGGTTTCTGTCCCTATAAATATTCAGGTCTCCAACTGATTAAAGGGGAAAAACACTCACACTTCAACCAACCTTAATAAGACAGAAAAAGCCCATCTATAACTCAGAAGTCAGGAAAACTGAATGAGATAAATATTGGGCATCATTCTCTATCTGCAGCTAGCTAATTATTAAAGGGGAAGTAAAGAAAGAACAGAAGAAAGGAAAGAAAGGAAGGGAGGAAGGAAGGAAAAAGAAAGAGAAAGAAAAGAAGAAAGAAAGAAAGAAAGAAAGGAAGGAAGGAAGGAAGAAAGAAAGGAAGGGAAAGGAAAGGGAAGAAAGACAGCAAGTCACTTTGTTGCTGGAACATTCCAGTAGGCTTTGCACACCTGCAAAGAAAGCTGGCTTCCCCCCACAGTCTCACACACCCCCCTGCCTCACCCCCCCCCTCAGTCTCACTCCCCAGGGCTCCTCAGGTTTTCCCTATAACACTCTCCCACAAAGCAGGGCAGGGCTTCAGCTGGCTAAGGGAACTGCTAGAATCTGAACAGGTCCCCCTAATTCATGTGCTCACCGTTTCGGAGGCTGATCTCTGGGAGGTAATTAGGATTAAAAGAGACCCTGAAGGTGAGGCCCCCGTAGAGAGAGAGGTCCAGGTGGTGCCTACTTGGAGCCTTCGCGCCTACACTCTGGTCTCTTTGGTGCGGGAAGGTACTCTGCAGACCAGACGACCGAAAGGGAAACCTGGACACCAACCCAGCCGCAAAAGCGCCCACCTACAATCTGTCCATGGGCAATGGTGGCACAGAACTGTGGGAGTGGCCAACCAATGTCTGGCTGAACTCAACAGGGGGCCACGCCCAACACTGTGTGTGTACAGTAGGGACTGGAGACTGCATAGCCCAGGGGCTTAGGGCAGAGCCAAATGTGACAGGCAAGAGGAAAAAAAAAATCATGACGTCATTGCTAACGCTACTCTGCCATCACCACTGGGAGGTTTCCACTGGGTCCCTCCTCTCAGAGATCAGGGAGCTCCGAAGGAGAGAGGAGGAGAGGTTGTAGGAGTCAGAGGGGAGGGAGGACACTAGAACATGGCCCACTTAAGCGACAAAGCTGGGCTCGCAGGGCTCTCGGGCACCGAAGCGCGAACGCTGGCTCTGGGGGTCTGCAGCAGGTCCTCTGCACACCTTCTAGCTGCTAGCTTGGAGTTTCTGCGGGCTCCTGACTGTGAGAACCCGTGTGTCTGACTCTCGCCTGCTCTCGGGACACTTTCCCTCCCATTGTGCTGCCATGTCCAGCTTCAATGTGACAGCTTTGCCTTGTTTTACTCTATCTGGTTGTATTGTCTTTTGGAGGCCTGCTCTTTTCGGAAGGGAAACGCAGTAAAGGTGGATCTGGGGCAGAGGGGAGGTTGGGGGGTGCCGGGAGGAGTGGACGGAGACACACACAGACATTCTGCTGTCTCAGCATGAAATGCCCTTCGCCATGTCCTGAGGCAACAAGAAGCCCTCACCAGATGTCCAGCAGATGCAGCTACCATGCTTTAAAACCCCCCAGACTCCAGATCATGAGTCAAATAAATTGTATTCTTTGTAAATTACTCATGTTCAAGTGTTTCATTGTAGTAACAAAAATGAAGGATGCCAAAGATGTATATTAAAATGACAGTTATTTTCTGTGTTCCCTTCTGAGGTATAAACCTCAGTTTTCTGCTGTACTTAACAGTACATATATGTAGAATGAGTGAATGAACTTTCATTTCATGCCAGCGATACACACACCTCAAAAGCTTCTCACAGTGCTCATTAAACAGCCCACGACACTCAGATCCCTTTTATCTGATTCATGCTAGAGCATCAGGACCTTCGGCCCCTGGTGGAGAGCAAGTCAATGGGCCTGGTCTGCAGCCACTGAGATGGCTTCTCTAAGTGACTTCTTGGGGAGAAAAAGAAATAGAGGCAAGAGAAATCTGAGCGCTCACTGTGCCTCTTGTGTGACTACTGAAACAGTCTCCATCTGCAGCCATCCTTTAATTAAACCTGAGTCAATGATACTTACGGGACCAGCAGGGCAACAGTACCCCAGATGGACCCACTGAAAGTGCTATTTTTGACAACCAAGTTAGTGGAGATGGTATGCAGTTCTTTGATGATAGCTGGTACCCTGAGGTAAATTTAATTAATCTATCTTGGAAGGTTAAACTTGTAAGGTTAAAAATAAGTAACCACCCTCAAATTGGCACCTTTCCTTGGGCAAGCTTGGTAAGTATCCAAACTGGTCCATGTGATTTTTGTCATATTTGTGCTTCCTGAGTATTTCACAGCTCTTTTTAACTAACTTATGAGACGTGAAGTCTGATGATGTCTGAGAAGCTTTACCAGAACTTGTTCATTGCTACATAAGGCATTGGGGCCCTTCAGGAAAGACCTGTACTGTCTACAACCAAAATCATTGTTAGACCCAAGTCTAGAATTTAGAACAGAGTGAATCTTATCTTTCTTCTTCAACTTCTTATTCCCATAAAAAAAAAATGTTTTCTAATCATTTTAGAAAGTGCCAAGAATTTTAAGGGCAAGTATAGTGGGGGTGAAGGGGACTAAGACACCCACACAAACAATTGCCATCCACAGACAACCACCCCCCCCTCTCTTAATGTAATTACTACAAAGGAATAGAACCCAAGGCGAGCTAACTCACACAGGGGTGGTATTTTTAAAACACCACTTTTTTTTTTTAGTCACAGAAAAGTAACAGTTGGGAGATGGGAGATGGACTGGCATGATTTAAAAATTAACATTTTTCAGAAAAATAAAAAACAATTTGACCAAAAATAGTGTCAAAAATAACCTTCACATACTGAAAACATGCCTACATGTTAAAAGCATTCATAAGAGTATATATTTCTTTACTTTAAAAAGTAAAATTTTCTACTTTTCTCTTGGCAACTGCATGCATAATATATGTGAAACAAGAGAGTAAAAGCAATAATTATAACTGGTATGAGTCATCTTCATTCTTGAAGTCATCTTACTACAAAATGGTCACTTGAACCACATCACCAATTGGTTCCTGCCTCTGTGCTCCAGCGAAGACTGGAGCAGGAGCTTTTTATTCAAACTTGTCCCCAGGTTGATGGCACCCTCTAATCACACTGTTTTCCGGCCCCCTTCCATTTGTCTAATGCACCAATCTTCCTGATGAGTACAGGAGGCACTCATTCACCAACCCTTCAGCTGCATGTCCCAAGTCTAATTCCACCAGAGCACTGGCTGCTCTGACTCACTCCTGCATGCTCAAGGAGGAACTTACGCTGAGGTAGGATGAGTCAGTCTGACTGGACAGCCCAGATGTCTAGGATAGCAAGGTACCCAGAGACCAGTGGAGCTCTGGATGGATGGTAGGACCAACCAACACAGAACACAGACTAAAACATTTCTTAGTCCAAAGTATTTTCACACCAGATGAGTGGATTCTGTGTAGCTAGTATCCCCTATTTCTTAAACAAACAAACAACTATTTAAACATTGTCTAGCTCAAAATAGTTCCATTACACTGTGTGATTGCTGATTCTATTGCTTTTCTAGGGTCATATTTAACTGTGAGCCAGACAAATTTGATCTTGTCTAAAGCTCTAGGAATGATCTCATGACAGGGACTTCCAGATTTAGTGTCAAGCATTCAGTATGAAAACATGTAAGGCAAACATCTCTTTCAAAATGAAAGTTATTGATTTTTCTGATCATAAGACTAACACATGTTTATTACAAAAACTTATGTCAGAAGACATGTAAAAGGTTCTTGCAAGCTCAACTTCACTGAGGTGGAGCCAGCGTTCCCCAGTCTGTTCTTTCTGGTCTCTTGCACATGGCACAGTTTCACAAGGATGTCAGGTCATCGCCGTGCGCCTGTAACCTGCTTCAACTTCTCTGTGAGTGTGAGCATGGGCACAATAGCTGCGTGCCCACCCGTGGAGGCCAGGCGTACCCAGTTGCCCCTGGCCTCCACGGGTGGACACGGAGGTTGAGCCATCAGCCTGGGAGACACATAGCCTGGCAGCTTCAGGAGACTCTCTTCAGGAGGAACAGACCACTGACAAAGTACCAGATGCACTATGGGAAATATTTCCAAAGCAAGAAGAAAATGTCATGTACATGCATTTTAATAACTTAAGAGAGAGAAAAAATGAAATTACCATCTCATGGACTGTCCAAATCCTATAGAAATTCACCCTGAATTCCAATCGGTCCCGCACACTTTCCTGTGTCTGTAACAAGTTCCTGCATGAATGGCCACTGTTCTCACACAAAGCTCTTCTCCACTAAAGTGTTTCACATTGAAAGCTCCTGTTAGCTCAAAGACAACATTTTTGTTTGCAATAATTCTAAATTTTTAAATGTGGGAATTTGTGACAGAATTTTATGACTTGGAAATTTATTATAATATTAACAATAACAATAACAGTAATAATAATAATAATAATAATAATAATAATAATTTGGGGTATACCAAAATCAGTATTAGGTTTTCAAATTGTGTTTGACACAAATTCTCAATATGTTGTTCAGGCTAGCCTAGAACTCTTGAGCTTAAACCATGCTCCTGCCTCAACTTCTTGAGGAGTTAGGTGATAGGTGCACACCACCCTGCCTGTTTCATTAACTTAAGTATTAATTAGACTTTCACATTGAAGTCTTGTACTTCCATGTCCCTGCCTGGGAGTGACTTCCAGCCACCCTGCTGGTTGGCAGTTAGCTCTGTGTCCAAGGTGAGAAAAAGAGCACATAAGCCAGCAACCTTTCTCCTGCTGAAGCTGGCCATTGTCTTCTCAGGAACTCTTTCATGATAGTGGCAATGCCCTCATGAGGTGAAGAGCAACTACAGCTTTCTCACACACCTATGTATAAAGGGATCGACTTTAGCCTGTAAAACAACAACAAAAACTGACCTGCCTAATTAAAGTCTTACTGAGATGTCTCTTTAAAATATTTGAAACTATTGTAGTTGTACAAATAATACATTTTTTTTTCTCTTTTCTCTTTTTGTAGGGACTCCCGCCTATGAGGCAAGTGCTCTTGCATGGGCTACATCTTCCAGCTTTGGCTTTGGGCCCAGGGTCTTGCTATATTGCCCTGATCTTGAGCAACTCTCCTGCTACCTCAAGCTCCTGAGTTCCTGAATCACCACGCCCAATAACAACACAGTATTTCCCCTGTGTTGTCCTTTCATCCAAGAGCTTTGAAACAACCACAGCGAGCACTAGTTTCTGCAGTGACAATGGTCACCAGACCAGTTTATGTCTGACAAGGAGCTCCTGAAGGAGCCAGAGGGCTGAGAGCTAGAGTCAATGTGTGTCTCTATGTCTCTCCTCAGCCTTCCAGCTGACCCCTCACACTCAGCATTCCCATGCATTTCCCAAGGGCCATTGTGAGCCCGCTGAAGCCTGCTCAGCCTACTTCGGTGTTATCCTAGGGTGTGGGGAAATCATGTTCTGTGAGCACTTTCAGCTGGTAAGTCCATGTGAAGACCCAGCTCAATGTGTCAGTAGAAGACTCTGAAGTGTTGGTGTCCACATGGCTTCCTAGTGTCCTAGACTGCTTTCTACCACAGAGGCAGTCAGTCAACTTATAAGGAAAACTGTATTGTAATGTCAGAAGCTCTGTCCATGGTCACTCAGCCATCAGCACAGTTCAGTACTGTGGGGACACAGAGCAGAGGGAATGCTCACCTAGGTGCCCAGAAGGCAGACAGACACAGAAAAGGGTTTACCGGAAGCCAATATCCCCTTCTAGGTCAGGTCCCCAATGAACTAACCTCCTCCTAACAGCACCAGAGGCCAGGGCCCAAGCCTCAGCACATAGGTTCTTAGGGATGCATTCAAGACCAAGCTATAGGAACAGGAAAATTGATCTCTTGCCGTCCACACTGCTAGGCTGTCTCATAAAGCTAGTATTACTGGTTGTCAACATGACCCCTTGAGTGGGGTTCCCCACCCCCTAATAGAGTTTCGTCTAAAACATGCTTCTGAGGGAAACCCAAACTAATGGTTTCTAAACATAGGGTGAGTTCAGGGAGTAGTGGTGGTATACCTTCTAAGCAGCAGCTACACGACGGGAAGGCCCCTGCCCCCTCCCCCTTCTCTCTGGAAATGAGTTATGTAGAAAGTACAGGGTGGGGAAAATTGTGTGCACAGTTTAGGAGCCCCAGGGACTTTGTCTGGGATGTCCCAACAGATTACCTAAGGACGGTGTGATTAACCTAATGTCAGACAAAGCAAAGGAAGGCCACTCTTTGGCACTCAGAGGTGACACCTTCCTTTTCTGAATGAGAAATGAGAACAGAAATGCTAAGTTGATAAATGAAACAAGAAATGAGAGAGAATCAGAGTGTGGAAAGAGGAAGCCCCCTGACTACCATTCCATTGATGACTCTATCTAAAACAGGGCTGTGCTGTGGTGCGGGCTGTCCTTCTAACAGTGAGGCAGCCATCTGTCCTACAAAGGGAGACAGAATGGCTTTGTCGAGTGGAAATAGATGGTGTAGTTTGTGAGTAGAATGCCTTCCCTCTCTCTTTCCAGCCCTGGGACTGGAGGGCAGCAGTGCCCTGAAAAGGAATAAACATAGAGAAGGAATTGTAGGAAATGAGAATATGTACTTTGGTAGCAAAGGCATTGGAAGGACCTAGTGTATATATAAAAGGCCTTGTAGATTGAATTAGCCAGTCCCAAACCCAAGCCAGGGTCACTACATTGCAATTTTCAAACAAATCCTCTCCATCATCCTTTACACAGATTCCAGAACCTGTCTTTTATAGCTCTATTCATTCTCAAGGCATCTAAAAAGCCTTTGCAAAAGTAGAAATATAGTTGACGGCCACATAAACAGTGTTCCAAATGCTGTGTGAGTACACGTGTTTGATCTGCTCAGGGCACACCGTGTGTCAGGCCAAGAGCAAAGCAGCCACAGTCCTAAGAGGGTCGCTTGTCTCTGAGAAGTCAAGTCCTCAAGCTGAGGCACTGAGGGGCTTGTGGATGGTATCACTTTCTACCAGGCACAGACATGGTCGTGTGTCAGTGATTAATGCCGGCACCACATGCCCATGCCCCCCTGGTGGAGACAACTGCAATCTGTCGAAGTTTTATGCGCTTTGTGGCTTTCGTGTCACAGGTGCCTCAGGTGAGGTATGTAAACTGTACATAAATTTCATTTTAGAGAGTTTACCATCCCCCACAAAGCCGTACTTTGGTGCACGGATGGACAGTTGTTCTCTTATAGAGACTAACAAGTTAAATAGTCTAACTACTTACACGTCTGAGAAGGGCTAACTCAGATACCAACCTGACAAGGACTGATGAAAACCTCTCTCTACAAACAGTATCTGCCAGGTCTTCTCTGCAGACGCCTACATTAACCTGAACCATGTGGCTCGGGACAGTTCGGGCTAGCCATGAGCACCCCAGTGTTTACCCTTAAGAAACATAAGATCAAGACAATCCATGGCTTATAAAACTTTCTTCTCTGATAAAGAGCTTCCCAGCCAGTGACTAAAAGCACCTAAAGAAAGGCTGCTTCGTGTGGTGTGAAGTTCCCAGATTTGCAGCACAACAGAAAGGGAATGTATGGACTCACATGTGCTCCACTCAAAGCCACAGCTCACGATTCGAACGGGGACAGTCTGAAAACCATTAGGTTGAGTGTTAGTGACCTTCCCACTCTGCGACAAGGACAACAAAGGCCATGACAAGAGCAGTGTGGGGAGGAACGGGTTCACTTCACTCTACAACTTCTAGTCCATCGTGGAGGAAAGACAGGCAGGAAGCGAAGCACGGGACATGGAGGGGCGTTGCTTATTGGTTCATTAGCCACGATAATTCAACTTTCCTTTTGTACTACTCCAGAGCACATGGCCAGGAGGGCACCGCCCACGGTGCACTGGGCTCTCCCATATCAAACACAAATCAAGGAAATGCTCCGCAGACTCAGCTACAGGCAAACCGGGCAGAAACATTTTCTCAGGTGAGGTTCCTCTTCCCAGACGATTCTAGCTTGTTAGGTTGGCAAGAACCAACCAGAGAAAGATTGTAAAGCTCAAATCTATTGTCCCTGCCCTTCCTTGCAGTCAGGTCTGAAGTGAATGCACACTTCCACAGATGGCTTATAAGTGTGCACGTGACACCTACAGCCACCTATTTATAAGCAAGCCAAGCGGCCTCCCAGTCACCACCACAACCCACCTCCCTGACTTTAAAGAATGACGGTGGCAACCACAGTAGACTCCAATTTCCCTGGATCAGTACCATTTGGGCCTTCTACAGAGCACAAAGAAACCAGGCCAGCTAGCATCACGGCACTTAGGACTAGGGACAGAACTCTGAAGTGCACAGGATCTAGAAGGATCCGGAGATCCTTCTACTTTCTATTGGAATCGAGGCTGGGAAGAACCCTAGCTTTCCTGAATCCTTCTGCCCTGCTGAGCAGATCGCCAGTGTTCGGCACAACACACTTCAGTCAGGGATGTGGCGCACAGCTTCGGAAAGCCATTTCCAGGGACCAGGAGAGGCATTCAGATCCGTGGAAGTTACACTGTGAGTGCTTGCCTAGCAAGTGTGAGGGTGCAGGTTCAGTCCCTGGTCTCACGCAATAACAGTAGTAGCGGGAATAGCAGTCATGGTCGTGGTAATGGAGTAATTACTTAAGTCCCAAATGAAAGATCCATTTCAAATGACTATGACATTACTAGGCATTAAAAGGAAGGAGGAAAGATGGAGAGAGAAGCGTATAGAAGTAGAATTCTATTGAAAACAGTGAGAATTTGTCTCAGTTCCTCAAGATATTCTAATGAGGGACTGCATTTGGTTCTGAGAGGGGGCCATCCTTATCAAGTACAATGCTGACATTTGGGGCGTGTGTAGGGGTGTCAGGGAGTGTTCGTTTACTAACTGGTTGTGCCACACATTTGGCTGTGAACTCTTGCACTGACACTCAGGAACCCCATCACTGGAATGAGTTAGTGAACCCTCTGAACACCCACTTAATTGTCTGTATGGTGGGGATAGTCCCACATCTCAGTTTGTCGTTCCCACAGTTCCGTGTCAGGACACATGTCTCACACATGGCTAAGGAGACCCTTCATATCCGTTTGTTCCCTTCTCTCCACAAAAGGAATCTGCTTCATCAGAAAACTGTTTAACTTAAAAAAAAAAAGGTTCATGTCAACACCCCATGCTCTATTGTTTGTCTATGAGTTCGCCGAACATAAAACAAAAAAATAAAACAAAACAAAAAAATCATCCGTGTTAGAGAAAATCCAGGGCAGCTTTGTATTTCTGTCTGTCTTCTGTCTGTCTGTCTGGTCTTGCGGTAAGACAGAGAGCACCACTGTAGACACTCCTTCTATGTGATGTCACTTCAGCTCTCAAAGTTCTTACTACCTCCCAAGAGTGCCATCAACTGGACACTGAATCTTCAACACATGGCATATGACTTGGTACCGATGGGCAGGGCAGAGTAGAGAACAGATCTAGAATTGGGCTGGGGACAGGCAATCAATCAATAAATAGCTCTTCCTCTCATCTTCCCTCCCTCCTTTCCTCCTTTTTTCTAGGGTTGTGTGTCTGTGTAGCTCAACGTGTAGCATAGCTTGTTTGTGTGTGTACCATGTGCATTCAGGCACTGAGGCACATGTATGCAAGTGTGTGTGCAGGCCAGATTTGGCATTTTGTATTTTCCTCTATTGTTCTCCGCATTACTTATTTGTTTAAAGATGAAGCAGCAGTGGTGGGTGGTGGTGGTCCTCACTGAGCCTGGAGCTCACTGACTGGCTAGACAGCTGGCCATCAAGCTCGAGTGATCTGCTCCACTGCACCAGAATTAGGATTCCAGATAGCACCCAGGTTTTATGTGGATGCTGCAGATCCGAGCTCAGGTCCATGATCAGTGGCAGCTGTTTCCTCAAAGCCCGCAGACAATCTCTGAAACAATCTTTTCACGGAACACTCAGTTCTGACTGTCACACCAAGTCCTGGAGGAGACTCGATTTCCCCACTGCGACTCAGAGGAGCTTCTTTTTGCAGGGGGTGCTAAAGCTCTCTACTCTTTCTCTTCTTATTGACTTATGTAAGTAGCAACAAAACATTGTTTTATGGTGAGAAAGAATGGGGTAGGAGTTTACAAATGTTTTACATCATCTAATTCTAGGCTCCATCTGAAATAACAAACAGAAGCACAAAGACACCACACACTGTGAACAAGTCCCACAGAGACCCACGTTTTCCTTTACACCCACTCTGGTTGTGTTTCTGGTTTTTGGCTTGATACAGAGCAAATCCTGCTGTGATTTCAAAATCATAATAATTCAGAATTGAAGCACCACGTTGTTTCCAAGCAGAACTGAGACTTTCCCTGAATGGCTCTGCTCACTGCAAGATGATGAGGGAAAAAACAAACAAACAGACAAACACACAGAGGCAGGTCTGACTGTAATAGGTCTTCCCCTCCAAAACCTTCCTTCTATAACGTATATGCTGCACAAGTGAGGGCCTTATAAACCACGGAAGGTCCACCCACTCACACACACACCTGTGATTTCCATCATGCTGCACAGTAAAGTCCCTTTACCCCTTCTGTACAACCACCCAGGGCACACTCAGGATCCACACATGGCTTTAGGGGTCCGATGTGCCCATACCACTATGGCAGAAAGTGACAATGATTTTTATCTCACGATTAATAAGGATTCCCGATGTTACCTCTGCCTAAGATGCTCACAGCAGGCAAGAATGACGAGTCTGGCTCTCAGGAAGTCAGTCTAGAAATTCTGGAACAACCAAGGCCAAGGCACTGGGAGGTTCTCTGCTTATTACTCTGGGTCTCTGAGATGGTGACAGTTGCAAGTGCAGATACCACCTGCTGAAGGCAAATGCCTAGCTAACTGTGCTATTGTCCATTTCTTCACAGTCCATAGTTTCAATGCAGCCGCACACATGAAACTGGCCATGGCTCCTGCGGGCACAGCTCTCTGCCCTGACCGCTCCTCTCATCTAGCCTTACACTGCTGTAGCCTTCCTTGGGAAGCACTTGGAAAATGATTTTATCTCACCAATAAACACATAGTGTTAGTCATCCTGCACAGTGACAAAATGAGAAAATCAACATATTGGAGCAAAAAGCCTGTGGTGGTTCACTTATCAGAGGTCCACGTTTGCTTGGCCCTGTGACTCTGGGCCAGTGGCAGCACAGAACATCATGGTGAGAGCTTGGGTTTGGCACTATCTCACCTCACTGCAGTCATGTAGCAAAGAGAAATCTGGAGGGGCTGGGGCTCTAGTATCTCCTGCAGGGGCCAATCTGCATTGACCTAACATTGGGCCCTCTCAGCTAACAGTCTTCCTCCTCCCAAGACTACAAAGCTGAGAACCAAGTCTTCTATACACACAGGCTCTGAGGGCATTTCAAGCCCAAACCACAGCAGTTTAGAACAAAATACCACAGTCTGCTGTTGAAGTAGTGTTGTATTTGCTGCATGTACCAGAGATTTTTGTAGACTGTCACTGGCCACTGGGAATCAAAGAAAATCCACTGGGCTGACACTGACTGTGCATTTCCTGAGGAAATTAAAGAGCAGAAATATTTTAATGGTGGTATTTAAATGACCTAGAAAAAAAGGTTTCCAAGAATGGTGACGCTTTCACTGATACACTGACAAGTTACTTTATGCCATGCACTAAAAAGACAGCCACCCTCATCCCTGACCGCCCACTGATCAGCATCTCCTTCCCTCCTTCCCATCAACCACCTCTTTCCTGGCCTCCATTTCTTCGCAGCTGCCTGCAGTCTCCATACCAATCTGTCGATTGCAAAGCTCATCTCTCTCCCAGATCAGTCCATTTCTGGCCTCTCCTCCCTTTCCTCTATCCAGGCTCTCACTAGCAACACCATCCTGGAACTATAAGACCCCTGTCTAGCTTCTTTCTTAAATCCCACCTCCCCTAGTGATTCAGCAACCTGATGCTTAAATGTCATTCAGGGTTCTCCAGAAGCATCCTCAACTCATCCCAGATCCTCTAAGATGCTCAACTGGAGCTTCCGTCTCTTTGTTCTAGCGAGCCTGAATGCGGACTGAGAATGTCTGTGTGGTGTTTTGTGGGATTCACACTTTCCTGTTCTCAGGATGGTGAGGAGGCACACACCACTGTGTGGAGTGGGCAGCAGCAAGAGAGCAAGACTTCACTACCTGATATTCAGTAGTGAGTCCATGGCTCCGTCCTTGTCACATGCACATAGCCTTCTCCTAATGTGGGAAGACTGAAAAGTAATTCCAACATTCAGGGCGCTGGGGAGAGGGCTCGGTGGTTAGAAGCACTGGTTGCACCAGAGGACCCAAGTTCAATTCCCAGCACCCACACAGCAGCTCACAACTGTCAGTAACTTCAGTTCCAGGGGATCCACATGCTGGCAAAAACGCCAATGCACATACAAATAAATAAATAAATAATTTAAAAACCGTTTACTCAAAAACTCTAGTTGGAGGCTATGATCATTATCTCCTATTTTCCACGTGACTGGACTACGAACCCCTCCAGAGGCAATAAGATGGCTCCATGGGAAATGCACCTGCTGCCAAGCCTGGCGCCCTGAGTTAGATTCCTGCAAACCGCACAGAGGAACAAAGAGAACCAGTTGCTGCAAGTTGCCTTCTGCTCCTCATTCGTGTGCTGAGACACTTTTGAATACTATGGGCATTAGTGAAACAGACTTAGGGGGTCTATCAGGGCAAGATTAGAGAGGATGAATGAACTGAGAAGTCATTGCCCACCCTGAATGTCACTCAACAGTCTCTAGTAGTCTGGGAGTTGAACTGAGTAAAAAGGGGGAAATGGAAAAGAGAGGGAAAGCTAAGCAGAGTTCCCGTCTCTGCTTTTCAGTGGGCCTTACAGACCCACTGCTCCCAGCACCTGGCTCTCCAGTCCGTGATGGTGAGCCACAGCAAGCCCTCCTGCAGCGAGGGACCAGTGAGCTGGCACAAGGATGCAGTGGCCATTTGTCCAGATTGAAGGAAGTGTGTTTTCCCTCAGCATCTCCACACCGCAAACTCTGGTTCCTCCACATTGGTCTTCTCCAGTTAGTGGGTTACGGCTCTCTTTACAGCATTGCCTCCAGTGAGAACTTCATGATCACATGTCCCTGATATTAATCATTTCATTTTAACTGTTTCCAAAGTATTTTCACCTTCCACACCAAATCCCAAATTCCCTCATTTACTTAGGCAAAATGTGAACATGCAAGGATCTTTTGGTTTCCTGATCAAAGGCAGGTTGACTGATTATTCTTTGTGAGAGTTGATGTGCACATTTAAAATTCCAATGACATTCACCCCATCCCCCTCCAAATAAAGAGCTAGTTCTAAAAGTGTGAGTTATCTAACATGCAATGTAAACCTAT
Source organism: Cricetiscus sungorus (assembly GCA_030556225.1). Lineage (NCBI taxonomy): Eukaryota > Metazoa > Chordata > Mammalia > Rodentia > Cricetidae > Cricetiscus > Cricetiscus sungorus. The sequence goes on from JANBXA010000103.1 coordinate 20,025,243, forward strand.
TACAACACAACACCCCCCACGCACACCGCACAGTTAAATATCCACTAGCTTGAGTCCTCCAAACCCCTCCAATTTTTAAATTTTCAAACACATCTAAGTCAGATGTGATGCCAACCACATGGGGTTGGTGTGTGTGTGTGTGTGTGTGTGTGTGTGTGTGTGTGTGTGTGTGTGTGTGCATCATGGGTACTAGCTGTATGGGTCACAGCACTCTGACAGGCAATTCCTGGGCAGTTATTTTGACATCAGAAAGTCACAATCCATCAACTTAACAGCAGGGCAATAATTTTGGGGACCAGGGTGGCAGCTTTTCAAAGCAACAGTATCTCCAAGATACCCTTCCTGAGAAGCAAGATAGAAAACTAAGCCAAACGCCCTCTCATTCCTTGCACCAGTCACTGAGTCATGACTTCTTGCATGAGCATGTTCCCTCCAGAGACCAAGCAGAACGTTCCACCAATAGAGACAAAGAAAATGCTGGGGTCCAGACTCTGGTTGGCAGTGACAAAGTAAGAGGTAGATCTGCCATTCTGAGATTAAAGCATGGGCTTGACTTTCCCCTCTGCTTGGCACACACTGTGACACTCACACAAGCACATCAGAAGCCATTGACTCTTTGCTACGTTTTACCTTCATTACTCACCTCTCAGCCCCTAGGGTGTGCAGGTACTTGGACTTGATCTGGAAAGGGTTACGGGGCCAATAACCCTGTGTGGAGCCCTTCCTGCGCGCGCGCACACACACACACACACACACACACACACACACACACACACACACACACACACACACGAGCCCTGAGGGACAGCTGTGTCATGATAAAAGGACAACACACTTTCTCTTTTACTCTAGAAAAGGGAAGAGAAGAACAGGTGGAAAGTTGCATGTTGGTGGCTGAGATTGCAAAGAGGGTCAGATGGGTGGCTGTAGTAGGTGCTGTGGCTGAAGAAATTGATTTCAGTGAGGCCAGGTCTCCTGGATGGGCTGAGTCCCACTGATGTTTGTGGAGGTCACAGACAGGCTGCCTCACCCCAGCCTCTCATTGCCTGCCTGAATGTCTGCCTGAAACACTGACAACATATATGACAGATTTATTTTTCGGTTATACCGTGTGTGTGTGCGCGTGCGTGCGTGTGTGTGTGTGTGTGTGTGTGCGCGCACATGCGCGTGTGCATGTGTATACACACATGCCTGAGGCCAGAGCTTCTCTCGTAGCTTTTGACACAGGGCCCCTGTTGTCTTGTCTCTGCCATCCTGGAACTGCAGGCGAGTAGTGCAGCTCAGGGTTTGTGTGCACTGGGACGGAATTCAGGGCCTCATGATGGTGGCCCAAGCACTTTACTGACCACACTGAACTTAAATTCTCTATTTTAAAGAAAAACAAATCTACTATATGGACAAAATAACAAGAAGGAAGGGATGATCAGATCTTAAAACAGAGATAAAGGAGTTACCATGGTCTGCATTTTATTTTAGTAAACTTTTGTGATAGTTTCAAAGATATTTCTCTTTCCTTTCAAAAGCCCACCTTCACAGGAATAGGTGCGATGTCTAAGCCCAGAGCATCTGAAAACACATTTTAGAAAAGCCATTCGCAAGTACCCAGCGGCGGAAGCCAAGTCAACAAAGTGTCCTTACCTGGAGCTGGTATTCTTCCATGCAGCACGGCTTCTCCAGGCAGCAGATCTTTTGAATTGGAGGTGAATGGTGATTGTCTAAATGTGTCTTCTGAAAAGAAAGGGCTGGGGTAGGGGAGGAGGAGCGAGGTTTAGTAAATTAAAGTTAAGACATGCAGCACATCTGGCTTTAAACACACACGCGCACACGCGCGCACACACACACACACACACACACACACACACACACACACACACACGCTATACTGGATACAGCAATATCTTTTTCAATGACATTTAAGCAATATAAATAAGACTATGCTTGTAACCAAAAAAAGAGGGGGTTGTTTCAGATGACTATTACATGGGCATTGATTTTAAACCCAGGGTCCACAAATAAAACATCACCATTACAAAAAAGATTTATTTTTATTTGTGTGTGTGTGCACGCGCATGTGCACCCAAACACTGAGGCCAGAAGAGGGTGTGGGATGCAGCAGAACTGAAGTGAGGTGGTTGTGAGCCATCTGACATGGGGTGTTGGGAACCAAACCCAAGTGCTCTGAAAAAGCAGCAAGCTTCTGTAACTGCCAAGCCTCTCTCCAGCCCCGAAAGTATCCCTTTCGAAAGGGCAGTGAAACTGGAGCCAGGCCCAGCTCCACGGCTGGATGTAATTTTCTTGCTCACATGCTTTCTGGACATGGAATGAAGATCACTGCTGACTCTGAATCAGAAAGAACTTCTCCGTGTTCTCTCCAGGGGAGGAGATGGACTCAGCTGGCTTGCTCCATTCTGACCCCTCAGAGACCAACAGCACACAGGACGGCTGTCACAGAGAGCACTGAGGTTCTAACCAGTGACCATGCCCACTGTCTACATTTCTCAAGGAAGCTAAGTTTGCAATCACACTTGAGGCCACACGGTGTCCAGTCCAGGGCCTTTCTGGAGAATAGAGAGCCCTGCTTGAGTGTATCATAGAAAATCCAAACAGAGGAGTGGAGTACCAAGGTGGAGGCAAGGCCATTGGCAGTTACTGGTCCCACACTGGAGGGACAGGAAGCTGCTATCACCCTGAAGTTGGAGGGACAAAGACACACATGGAGCCAGCGATGACACCCCTGGGTTGAGGGTACGAGTTGGAGGCCAGGTAAACCTGAAGTCATAGCAGAAGCCTGAGTCCAGAAGGACTGTTTCCCATCAGGGCCTGGGATTGGCCAGACTGTCCCAGAAGGCAGGGTGACTGCGGCTTGAACGAGCAGAACAAAGAACAGATCCCAGAGCACAAGAATCCCATACCTGGTGCTGCCTTTCCAAGCAGGATCCTAGACTACAGTTACAACAATTAGACGAATAAGAAGGAGATGGTATTAAGATAAAAGGGGAAGAGAGCATTGTCTTAAAGTACAGTACATATCAAAGGGCAGTACAGTCCCACCCTAGCTGTAAGGCTACACTACAGTGACTCTGCCTGGCACGCATTGAATTTGCATGGAAAACAGTAAGCAATACTAAATAGCTTTAAAAGTGCAAAGTCATGGGAAAGGCAGTTTTAGACCAACCACCACAAAAACTGCAAGTGACAGTTGGCCCAGTGCATGACCTCTAGATCTGAAACTGTAGCAACACTAGTACAGTGGTGTGACCACGCCCCAATGCCTTAACTTCTTGGCCTCCATTTCTCGTCTATAAATGGGATAACCATGCCCACACATCACCAAGGAGGGTGAGGGTCAAACAGAAGCATGCACGGACTGCGTTTTGCACAGTGCCAGTGTACCCAGCAAGTGCTCAATAAATAGAACTTTTTTTTTATGTGTAGCCCAAAGGAGAACAAATACAAGTTAACAAAAAGGGAAGCCCCATTTGCTTAACAGTTACTACAACAAGCAAAGGAAAAGCCATTCTGATTTGGAAGCCCTAGTTAGCTGTGGGGATTAGGAAAATGTCCAGCCTCACATGAGGAGGGCGGCTAAGAATCAAAGAACACCTAAGGAGTGAGGGAGGCTGCTGGTCACACAGGCGGCACGAGGCTGAGCTGAAGTTCATCGGGAGAGTCCTTGTTGAGCAGGCACGAGACTCTGAGCTCCACCCCAATCAACACACACACACACACACACACACACACACACACACACACACACACAAGCGCGCACACACACAAGCACGCACACACACGCACAACTCCCATGGCGTTAACTCGGAAGCTCACACACAAAGTAACACTGCCTAAGGAAAGGTGAGCAGCATTGCTCTATCTGAAGAAAATACCTTGATTTTACTTCTTTATCTGATCTCTTATTGATTTTACTTATTTATTTGATCATTTATTGATTTTACTTATTCATCTGATCATTTATTTATTTATTTATTTATTTATTTATTTATTTATTTATGTTTTTGAGACAGTGTTTCTCTGTGCCACCTTGGCTGCTCTAGAACTAGTGCTGTAGACCAGGCTAGCCTCAAACTTAAGAGATCCACCTGCCTCTGCCTCCAGAGTGCTTGGGATTGAACGAATGTGCCACCACCTCCGGCTTATTTACTTTTCTTTGAGATAGGGTCTTTAGGTCGGCCTTGAACTTGTTCCATGGCCAAGGATGACATTCCTGCCTCTTATCTCGCAGGTGTTGAGACTGCACATGTGTGACACCACATCTGGGGACCTAGAGAAACTTCCTTCTGGAGACCCTGAAATCCCAAGAGCAGTCCATGGATATGTGTTTAGAAATGTCCACACCACCGAGAGCTGTGCCCTGCACCCACTTTTACAGGTAACTGTTATAGCTATGGCCAGAGACAGCTCTCAGAGGGTGCCTGTGACAAGGGAGCCTGGGGACAACAGAGTCACACCCATCATGCTTGTGGGAGACGTGGACAGCAGCAGATCTGGATCATGAAGAACTAGCTAACCAGTGCCTGGGTGGCTGAGGCAGGGCAGGAGAAGGGCACTGTGTGGCCAGGGAGGTGGGCCTGGCCAGGGAGGCCCCGCATGATCTGAGGAGGGCAGTGTCACCGGGTTCCAAGAAGCCTAAGAGACATGGCCTGAGGACAGCCAGCATGTAGGGCTGCAAGAAAGCCACGTGGAGAGAGATGAGTGGGACTGCGGTGCTGGGAACACGGCCCACCTGAGATGCACGGCAGTGTCTTCAGAAGTGGGGAGGCAGGACGGGACTCTGGTTCCAATCACTGACTACCATAGCAAGTCTGGAGGGGCTCGAGAAAAACAGTCAGGTGTCCACATGGGCGTACACACGGGAAGTGGCAAAGCTGCGGGAAGGCAGAGGGCCATGCAGACGGAAGGAGGAGAGCGGGGAAGAACACAGGGCTGTTTACACCAACCCCAAGGCTCCTAGGATGAGCAGGCACAGGCTGCCATGTTCCACATGGGAAGGAGCCACCTGGGTTTTGCAGCCATACCAAGCGTATGCTGCATCGTGCCACCCTCTTCCACAGTGCAGCCCTCGGATGAAACTGAGCCAAAAAGAAAGTGATCTTGGGTCAAAGCTACTTCAAGTAACTTCTACTCTTCACATCAGCTTTATCCTGCACAGAGAGAAAGAAACTTTCTTTGGAGGCAATAGAATGTGAAGTGTCATGCATGTGAAGAATGTCGTGTCAAACACAAAAATACACCAAAAAGAGCGTCTATGTATTATCCGGTCAGAGGATCAATACAGAAACGTCTAGAAGTCAAGGCAGTACAGGTTGCCTATGAAGAGAAGCCAGCTTAATAGAGTACTTGTCCCAGGCTAGACCAATGAAATTCTCTGCATTGACACTGGCACAGTGGTTTAATGGTATGAGCCTAAACCGGGGTAGGTTGGCATCCATATTGGCCGCTTAATCAAACAATCCCTCTAGCCTGGGTCTCATCACTGAGAATGTGGTTCGGAACCCATCTTTCTGCTGGTGCCACCACATCTTAGGGAGGCTTGTACAGTACAGTTCTGAATACCCAGTACAAGCTCTCACTGTCCAGCATGGGACCCTGTGAGGACAGCCACAACTATTAATATCCCTATCACACAGATGAGTGGCCTTCCTAGGGAAGTGATGCCTGTCCATGCAAGAGCAGAGGCCGCGTGTGAACGCAGACAGGCTGCCTGCATTATACACATTCTCACTTCCCCAGTCTCTGAATAACTAAGGAATCCTAAACCACAGGAACCCATGGGTCCTCGGAATGTGTGTAGGGAGGGCACAGAACAGGAGTGGTGGAGAGAGGTCATCTCAGTGCTCAGGTTCCTAGAAAGCAGGAGCAAGCTGTGTTTTTTTATTGGCTCAGAAGTACAGGGAAGTGGACTCGACCTTAGTCAGTTTCTCTCTAAAAGCTGTGTTCCAGTTTTCCAACACTTCGCAGCCCCTAAGCCACGCCCACCCACTGATTCTGAAGGCAAGCTGGCTTCAGCTGTGCCTCAGTGAAGAGGGAAGTAAAGCAGGGTATGGTGGATCATGCCTGTAACCTCAACAATAGAAAATGACCTCAAGTTCCAGGCCAGCTTGAGCTACATAGATCCAGGCTAGCCTGCACTACAGAATGAGACTCTGTCTCAAACATATAAAAAGAGAAAGTAATAAGGCATCCAGGGTACTATGGTTATGAACACCATCTTCATATCCTCTCCTTGCCGAGGAAAAAGCACCCTAGGAGAATGCCAGCCACAAGCGTGGGTCTCCAAGCACAGGTGACCTTACTTTTGGCCATGTGCCGAGGGCCAGCCCTACATCTGTGGCTCCCAGCTGCACAGGGTAGCGGCTGGTGAAGTGCAGAAGTGTGGCAGCTCTCAATGGTGCTGCACTCTGGTGCTCAAGGTATCATAGTTAAGTGATGGGGAGGTTGCCAGTTACTGCTTGATGGGGGAAAGTCCCGAAGGTAACTGGGGCTCCCTCCCCACAGGGAGAAAACAGAAGGGAAATAAACCAGGCTTTATGACAGACAGGGAGGTAAGTTTGTGCGACCCTTGAGCTAGAAACCTAGGCTGGCTACAAATTATTCCAGAAAATGAGGGTCTGTGTCTGTCATGCCCTAGTCCCCTCATCTACAGGTACCCAATCTTCTGTAGTTGTTACTGTCAAGAGGCTGTGGTGGTTTGAATGTCACTGTCCCCCATAAGCTCATAGGGAGTGGCATTTCATAGTGGCTTTGTTGGAGTAGGTGTGGCCTTGTTGGAGGAAGTATGTCACTGTGGGGGCGGGCTTTGAGGGTTCATACATGCTCAAGCCATACCCAGTGTCTCAGACCACTTCCTGTTGCCTATGGGTCGAAATACAGGGATCTCAGCTCCTTCTCCAGTACCATGTCTGCTTGCATGCTACCATGTTGCACTTATGATGATAACAGACTAAACCTCGATTAAATATTTCCCTTCATAAGAGTTATAGCAGTCATGGTGTCTCTTCACAGCAATAAAAACCCTAACTAAGTCCTAGGCCCACCATCAGAAGGTGAGCTAAGTGGGACTGAAAATGGGATTAGTTGGTAGAGCAGTAGCCCAGCATACACTGGGCCCTGAGTTTCATCCTAAGCACCAATTAAGCAGGTGTGGCCCATGGGCTCTCAGTCATTCAGCACATAGGATGTGGAGGCAGGGCCAGGAATGAGATTGAGATCTCCCTTAGAAACCTAATGATTTCAAGGCCAGCCGGGGCAACATTAGATCCTGCCCTCCCCCACCCCCAAAAAGGGTAAATTTAAGGAAGTAAAAATATGTAAACAAACAAATAAATGAAAAATTGGGGGGGGGGATAAAGGAAAAAGGAAGAGAGAAAAGATTACGTTTTTGGCTGTGTTGATGTGAAGGTTGTAGGTGGTAGTAACCCATACCCAGTGGGACAGGGGCCATTGGTTATTTTCATTAACAGCATCACTACCCACTGCAGTGTGTTCTCTTTGGTCTTAGATGGCGGCAAGCTACCTGGTCAATTGAGCCAAACAGTCCAGGAGCAGTCAGCACCCACAACTAGGAGTTGGGTAAACCTCCAATAGACCCAAATCACCTGTTTTTCTGTTTTGTTGCTTAGGAATGATGTCTTCTAAACTTTTATCTATTTGGGTTTCTTTTCTGGGTAAAAGAGAGACAGTTTTTGATGTGTATGATCTGTTTCCCCTGTAGCAAATCTAAGGGCTAAGATAAGAAGGGGCAGCTCTGTCATGCAGGGTGACCAATGTCAGGCCCCATATGCCACAGGCTATGCGGCCAACAGCACAGGGCTGCAAAAAGAGAGATCTATAATAAATAATAAAGCAGTGCATAAAAGATGATGGCTCTAAACAGTGATACATTTCACTAAGTGCTGGGTTGTGGCACAAATATTTCCACCTTTAACATCTGAGGGTCAGAAGGAACTTGTCTTCGTGTAGAGCATAAAGCTCATGGCTCACAGCTGCACGCCCTGAACCAGCACCATAGGAGTTTTCACTGGGCTGCAAGGACAGAGCAAGACAGTGAAGAATAGGAAGGAAGGTAAGTACAGACTGGAAGAGAAGCCTCAAGGGCTGGGGAGGTGACTCAGCCGGTCAGATACTTGTCTGTGCAAGCATGCCGATCTCAGTTCAGATTCCCAGTGCTGTGTATAGAGCCAGCATGGTGGCAGGCACTGAAATCTCAGCACTGGGGAGACAGACACAGATAGAGCACTGACGCTTGCTTGTCAGTGAGCCTCACCAAATCAGTGGGCTCCACACACATGGTCAAGCATGTCACACATACCCGCAAGAGCATGTGCATACACCCCACCCCACCCCCACACACGGGCGGGGCGGGGAGAAAAGCCAATAACTTCACCTGGAGTAACGACAATGTTTTCAAAGTAGTCAGGTGGGCTGGAAGGATAGTCCCATGGTTAGAATGATGACTACTTTTCCTGGGGTTTGGTTCCAGAACCCACATCAGGCAGCTCATAGTCATCTGTAACTCCAGCTGCTGGCTCTCGGACATCCTCTTCTGGCCTCTGTGGACATCTTCACACATGCATGCATGTACACACATGCTTTTGCTCAAATAAGTAAATTTGTTAAAACTAAGCCTTTTAAAGGGAGCAACCACTTGCTCCTCACAAAGAGGAAAACAGGCTCACAACTCTGAGCTGGGAATGGCACAGAAAAATGACTGAGCAAACAGAGGAACTGCTCTGTAATGAGTTCTTCCTAAGGACTCAGACCTACGCAACATGGTGGAATGGAGTCATATCAGACACAAAAGGCAGATTATCCCGACTCTTGCTGCACACAGAGTTTTATAGTGAATTAAAATAAGTATATTTTCAACATAAAAGTTTCTTAATTACCTATTCATCTATGTATCTGCATAGTCTTTCCCCAAGATCTGGGTAGAAAATATGTTTAAAAGGATTTGAGTTCATTCTCCCCTTGCTTTATTTTAAATAAAGTTTAAGGATAAATTATCTCTGCCTGGCTATGCTGGGAAGCTATACATTGCAGAATAGAGACAGCAGGCCCAGCTGGCTGCAAAGCTCTTTGACAGCCAGTGACAGTTCCTTCAGCTGACCTTAGCTCTAGTGCCACCTCATCAGATGGCTTCCTGTTGTTCACTGATCGAGCCCCAAGACAGCCAATAGCCCATGTTCTTTTTTATCTGTCCATCTACCTATCTATCAACTATCTACAGTCCATCTGTCCATCCATCATCCATGATCTATCTATATCTATAGCTATATCTTTATATCTATATCTCTCTCTATCTATCATCTATTTATCTGTCATCTATCTGTCTAATGCCCTTTTGCATTGACATACCATTCTCACTATTATCTATTTGTCCATCCATCTATTGCCATAGGTATTAATACACCATGCTCATTTTATTGTCCCAAGGCCTTCCTTGCACATGCCAGGCAAGTGCAATATGCTCTACTCACTCATTCCACTCATCCACTATCTTATATATTGATACATCATGCTCACCACTCCCCATTGTGCTGCAGACCTATCCCCGGGCCTCCTTTTTACATGCTAGGCAAACACTCAACCACTGAGCTACACTTCCAAGACAACATTATTTTTTAAAGAACTGAAACACAAAACATTTACTTAAGAGCACTGGTTTGATATTTTACATTTCCACTTCCCATATCCCTTAGATCTCAATGCACACTCTGGAAGTCACACCCACACTGTACTGACATTCTGAAGTGATGGGGAAGCTGTAGTTGAGAAAACAGTCTTCCATGTTTCCAAAAGCCACAGAGGCAGGTGATAAAACAAAGTTATCCCAAGGATGCATGCTATACCAGTTCAATGACTCCCTGACCACATTGGGTATGGTTATGACAGAAGGTAAATGGATTCAGGGAGCTCCCTTATGGACTCTCCATGTCTAGATAAGGAAAGTGGAGGAAATATGAAGACTGGGAATGTCTAAACAAAAGCTATGGCTTGCTAGAGTAACGGAGACTACAGCATTTGCTAAAGAACAAAAACTTTCCTCCCCAATGCTTCTTAAATACTTGGAGGATGAGATTGCTCAGATGAGGCCTAGGGAAAGTGCTGAGTTCACTGCAATGCCCCCAGGGAATTTAAGGGCAGGAGAAACATTCTGTGGTGCTAGAAGAGTTGCACAGGAATAGGCTTAGATGTCAATAACAAAACCACTAACACACCTGTGTGCTTTCCAGTAAAAAAAAAAAAAAAAAAAAAAAAAAATACTGCAGGCTGAGTGTTCCTGGAATACCCGAGACAGGGTGTACTTTGAAGTACCTTTGTATAAACAGAGAGGTACCTTGGGGACAGAACCCAAATCTAAACAGGAAATCCATATGGGTCCTATATATCCTACATGGGAAGGTAATCATATACAATGATTTTAGTGTGCCTGTGTTTTAATGGTAACCTATCACATGGAGACAGAGGTGGAATTTTCCAAATGTGGTATTATGCTGGTGCACAAAACTTTGAAGCATTCCAGATTTCAGATTTCTGAGTTAGGACTATCTAATTTGTATTTCATTTTCAACTTAAGATCCCACCACTGCTTACATTTCCCAGGGCAGGGTCTCACAGGTCCCAGCTTCTGTGAACTTGCTGTGTAATCATGGATGCTGTGACCTTCTGATCCTCCTGCCTCTGGCTCTGGAGGGCTAGGACTGTAGGCAAGCACTGCCATGCCCAGCTCATGTGACACTCAGGCTCAACTGCGTCTTCGTGCATGGTAGGCAAGCTCTCTACTGACAGATAGTACACACTTCTCGCCCTCAACTTCATTTTTATGATTACTAAAATTTCTTCTTTCTCAGGGAGTGCTTATTTTGTTAATTTTTGAATTATCCTTAAATATCACAATTTAGAATAAGAGATGATTAGCATATACAAACAAATGCATGCACATATACATGTCAGGTATATGTTTGTTTGGTAACATAAGTGATGGAACGTGAAAAAAGTAACATTAAATGAAAAGTCCCACAGGTTTAGTGGGACCGAGGAATGCTGTTCTCCTCCTCTTAGGGCCTCGGAAAGAAAGACCCTCCTCCTGAGAGATCTTACCTATGAATCACTAGCCCTGAATGGCAGCCAAGAGCAATTAGGGAGAACAACATCCAAGACAGAGTTATGAGTTTCCATCCTGACTCTGAGATTGAAAATTCTTTATTCAAACCCGAAAGACAAATAACAGGCAGAGACCACTTATGGCTTTACTTATGGCCAGACTTATGGTCTGGAGTCTGATAACCCACCATGCTGGAATCATTTTCAGAGAGAGTGAAGAGAGCAAAATGTGGGCTCATCTCCTCAAAGTGGCAAAGGTCAGCTGGACATGTGCCTTGAAAACAGGCAGCATGCAGTTTTGGGGGCTCCCCAGCAGGGCTGTAGGCTGACAGGAGCCTAGGCACCTTGACACCCAGGCTCCGGCTGATGCTCTTGGCAGTGATGAGGACATGTGTGGCCTCCGACCAGGGTAGGTCTCTGACCACAGAAGTGTCTCAACAATGAAGAACTAATGGTGTTGCTCGCTTTATAAGGTGTGGAAATGGCATGATGGGAGTATCCTTATAATGCTTCAAGAGGCAGAATCAGGGAGTAGAGCCAGGGAGATAGCCCAGTGGGGAAAGGCACTTGACACCAGGCCTAAGGAGGTGACTGCTGTAAGGCAAGAACTGACACCTCAAAGTTGCCCTTTGACCTCCATGCTCTGTGTCTGTGGTACAGCTCTGTGCTCTGTGCTCTGTGTCTGTGGTACAGCTCTGTGCTCTGTGCTCTGTGTCTGTGGTACAGCTCTGTGCTCTGTGTCTGTGTCTGTGGTACGGCTCTGTGCTCTGTGTCTGTGGTACGGCTCTGTGCTCTGTATCTGTGTCTGTGGTACAGCTCTGTGCTCTGTGTCTGTGGTATGGCTCTGTGCTATGTGTCTGTGATATGGCTCTGTACAGATCTGTAGCATGGCTCTGTGGTGTGGCTCTGTGGTAGAACATTTACCTAATGTATATGACCCCTGTGTCACAGACTACAAGCAAAAGAATGGTAAAAAGGGGCTGGAGACTGAGTCTTAAGCTGAGGTAGGGATTTGGTGACACATTATTTTCCTTGCTTTGTTTTGAAATTCATCATCATAAAGAGTCAACAGCAATAACCAAACAATAGATCCAAGGTTAACCATGGAACAGAATAATATCTAAATGACAGTAAAAG